>SJYT01084078.1:414076-486965 GCA_006410635.1 Cephalophus harveyi | reverse complement strand
CCTCCCAGCATCAGAGTCTTTTCCAATGAGTCAACTCTTCGCATGAGGTGGCCAAAGTACTGGAGTTTCAGCTTCAGCATCATTCCTTCCAAAGAAATCCCAAAGAATTGATCTCCTTCAGAATGGACTGGTTGGATCTCCTTACAGTCCAAGGGACTCTCAAGAGTCTTCTCCAACACCACAGTTCAAAAGCATCAATTCTTCGGCGATCAGCCTTCTTCACAGTCCAACTCTCACATCCATACATGACCACAGGAAAAACCATAGCCTTGACTAGACGGACCTTAGTTGGCAAAGTAATGTCTCTGCTTTTGAAAATGCTATCTAGGTTGGACATAACTTTTCTTCCAAGGAGTAAGCGTCTTCTAATTTCATGGCTGCAGTCACCATCAGCAATGATTTTGGAGCCCCAAAAAATAAAGTCTGACACTGTTTCCACTGTTTTCCCATGTATTTCCCATGCAATTACCATCTGCATTCTTGATTTATCTACCTCTCTCATAAATTTGTACTTTAACCTCTTCATGAGTAAAATGGTAAACAAGTACAACTAAATTTACTCCCTTCTGCCCTTTGCACTTGGGTTGTCACAGATTGGATCTAAATCCCACAAGTTGTCGTTATTGTTGGTTTAAATGGTCAATGCTCTTTTATATCCAGCCACGAATGTATCCTTTCCAGGGCTCTTCCTTCCTTTCTGCAGTTCTGTTTCCTTCACAGGTTGTTCCTTTCAGCTAGAAGACTTTTGTTTAGTACTTGTTAACTGTAGGTCTGCTGGAAAGGAATTGTCTAGATTTTCGTCTTCAGATATCTATTTTACTATCTTCCTTTCTAATTGACATCTTCCCCAGAATTAAGAACATGAGAGCCTTTAGCACCTTAAACATAGTCAATTGCCATGTGGATCCCATCCTGGAGTTTCTGTTAAAAAGTTTATCAATCTAATTGTCGTTCCTTTGAAGTTAATGTGTCTTTTAATTCCTCTGGCTACTTTAAAGATTGTCCCCTTTAGTTAGTTTTCCTCATTAGTTTTCAGGATTTGGCTTGTGGTGTATCTCAGTTTGACTTACATTTTTCTTGCTTGGGATGCATTGAGATTCTTAAATCTGTGGATTGAGATCTTTTGACAGGCTTAGAAAATTCAAATACTGCGTTCATCCCATTTCCTGTCTCCTTTAGGACTTCAGCCACATATGTGATGTGATTTGACAATGTTCTTCACAAGTTTTTTTATGTTCGTTTTTATTTTAAATTCCATTGTCTCTGTGTGCTTATTTAAAAGTTTGGGTAATTTCATTGACCCAAATTTTAGTTTAGTACTTGTGTCTTCTCATGTGTTTAGTGTACTGTCTGGTTCAGACGCTCAGTCATGTCCGACTCTGAGACTCCACGGACTGCAGCACTGCCAGGCTTCCCTTTCCATCACCAGCTCCTGGAGATTACTCAAACTCATGTCCATTGAGTCGGTGATGCCATATTAATTTCATCCAATAAGTTCTTTACATTTTTCAGAGTTTAGAGTATCCATCGGGATAGATAAACAGATTCTATTTCCCTGTTGAAATTCTTCAAAGATCTTTTCATCAGTTTTGTTTAGCATGATTATAATAGTCATAAAACCTTGTCTGTTAAACATAATATCTGGGTCATCTGTTTATCCTGTTTTTTTTTTTTTTTCTTGATTGTCCCCCTTTTCCCCCCAAGTATTGTAATTGTTTTTTTTACTTGCCAGAAACTGTGTGTGTAAAAGTTGTGTAAAGACTGAAGTAAGTGCTCTTTCCCCAGAGAGGATTTGCCCTTTCCTGTGTCAGGCAGCTAGCGTAAGATAAAATGCTGATCAGCATGAAGGAGCCAGCAATGGCACTGGGGAAAGGCTGTAGATTTTGTTACAGTCAATTCACCTCTGGTTCAGATGTCTCAAGGGTGAGAGGTGTGCTTGGTTTATCCTGCACGCCTCTCTTCAGCATGACCTTGGCATCTGTGCTCCTTCAGAGTGCAAGGAACTTTGTTCTCCTTGCGAGCTCAGCTTGCACCTCCCTTACCACCAAAGTACTCATTAAAGCTGCCACGACAAGAAATCAGCAGGAAAAAAGTATCTTTGCCTTAGGAATGCTCCAGAATTGACTTTAACACCAGCCTTCAAAAGCTCTGTTTCTCTTTATTCTTTCATAGTTCCCGTGCAACGTCAAGTCCAGTTGTGAGCCCATGCACACACTTGTCAAATGCGTAAAGTAGGAAGAGAGCTACAGATCTGCTGCATTCAGAGTGGAAAGGAGATGTTTCTACTCTGGCATTCAGTTCCTCTAGACCTATTTTATTCCCAGTAGCCGATGTTATTTTTAAAACTTGTTCTGTTGCAGTTCATTCTGTTTCTTCTGTTTGTTGTGGTGGGGATAATGACCTGCCACTGCTTTCTGTATCTTAGCTACAGGCAAGTCAAACATGCACAAGTTTTATAATTGGAGAAAAAGAAGTAATTCTCAATTAGAATTATTTACAGAAAACTTCCAAGATATCGTGTACGAATACCACTCCATACATTTCAGCATTAACAGTTGATTTTGTGAAAAGCACTATCTCTAAACACAAATTAATTTCTTCCAGTCGTGGCTCACTCAGCATCTATATTAGGTTAAAAAACTAAATAGCTACTTTCTAAGCACGACTGAGCGACTGAACTGAACTGAACTGAACTGATGTGAAGAACCGACTCATTTGAAAGACCCTGATGCTGGGAAGGATTGAAGGCAGGAGGAGAAGGGATGACAAAGGGTGAGATGTTTGGATGGCATCACTGACTCAATGGACATGAGTTTGGGTAAACTCCAGGAGCTGGTGGGAGAAGGCAATGGCACCCCATTCCAGTACTGTTGCCTGGAAAATCCCATGGACAGAGGAGCCTGGTAGGCTGCAGTCCATGGGATCGCTAAGAGTCAGACATGACCGAGCAACTTCACTTTGACTTTTCACTTTCATGCATTGGAGAAGGAAATGGCAACTCACTCCAGTATTCTTGCCCAGAGAACCCCAGGGATGGGGGAGCCTGGTGGGCTGCCGTCTATGGGGTCGCACAGAGTCGGACACGACTGAAGTGACTTAGCAGCAGCAGCAGGAGCTGGTGATGGACAGGGGGCCTGGCATGCTGCAGTCCATGGGGTCGCAAAGAGTCGGACATGACTCAGCGACTGAACTGAACTAAACTGAAGCCTCCTTTAGCAATTAGTAGAGGCCACTGGGCACAGTTCTAACACGTTCTCCCTTTTTTCAGCCTCGGATGAAGGATGATTTCTGAGTTTGCAACAGTCACTTTTGTTCATGAGGCACAATCATGAGAACAAAAGCCAACACACTGAGGATGACAAGGTGAAAATGTATAAAGAGAATGAGTCCCTGATAGCATTTTTGAGCTGCTAAAGCAAAGCCAGAATTTGCCTACTTTTAAGAGAAAAATAAATTCTTATTAAGATTCTGTGAGTTTAATTTTCCTGTCACTTGTAACCCAATGTATTACTAGTACTTAAGTTCCACTTCAGTTACTCAAATGAAACATGATATGTAATAGCTTAATTTCAAATAAATGGTACAGTAATGAATGACTGATACTTCTAAGTAGAATTATTTTCCCTATTCCCTATAGGAATATTATAAGTTTTCCTCACCTGGATACTGAAAGCAAAAGGCTTGCTATAGTCTGGAAGTTAGGGTTGAGGCTTTCACGAGAGAGAAGGCAGCTGCTTTTCAGAGGGGTTCAAGGGCCCGCTGGGAGGCCTGTGTAAGCAGTTGACTTCCTCAATCTGACTGTCCTCATGTTTTGCAAGCCCACTGTTAAAACCAGTCTTTGGAATTAGGGGATTATCCAGAAGTACCCACTCCAGTGTTCTTGCCTGGAGAGTCCCAGGGACAGTGGAGCCTGGTGGGAGGCCGTCTCTGGGGCAGCACAGAGTCGGACACGACTGAAGCGACTCAGCAGCAGCAGCAGTCCTGATTAAATACCTTAGCTAGAAGCTATGATGTTAATAACCATTGTTGCGGGTTTATGTACCAGGGTGCTAACTGAAGGCAAGCCTCTAAAGGACTGAGACAACAAGGGGAGAATTTGAAGATCTGCTGAGAGGGATCTGGAAGGTGGTTTTGGAAGGGGGTGAACATCCCCTAGGAAACTAAGGCCACGATAACAAAAATACCACAAAATGCCAGGTGGCCCCAACAACAGGGATTTATCTGCTCACAGTTCTGGAGGCCAGAAGTCCAAGATCAAGATGCCAGAAAATTCCATTCCTGGTGGGCCTCTCTTCCAGGCTTGTAGACAGCCGCCTCATCACTGTGTCCTCACGTGGCCTCTTCTTGGTGCCTGTTCACTGGGGGTAGAATACACTAGCTGTCTGGTGTTTTCTTATTCAATTCAGTTCAGTCGCTCAGTTGCGTCCGACTCTTTGCGACCCCATGAATTGCAGCACGCCAGGCCTCCCTGTTCATTACCATCTCTCAGAGTTCACTCAGACTCACATCCATCGAGTCCGTGATGCCATCCAGCCATCTCATCCTCCATAATTCTTTGGGATCAGGGCCCCATCCTAATGACTTCATCTCACCTTAATCACCTCCTTAGAGGTCCCTTCTCCAAAACCAGCAACACTGGGGTTTAGGACTTCAGGTATGCACAGTGGGGAGATGCAGACCTTCAGTCCATAACACCAGACAACAGAAAGAGGCATTGAATGTTGCGGAGAAGGAGCAAGAGAACATCAGACACCACATGGTGTGAAAGAGTGAGTGGTCACTGGCCTGGGGACCAGGGTTGTGGCCCTACCACGAGCTCGCTGTGTGACAGGCTGAGGCTCAGCCACTTTGCATATCTGCAGTTACAACAAAGAGAGTGAATTTTGTCTCCATGGTCAAAGACGCAGTGAGCCAGACCTGAAAAGAGGCAGTGTAGCCCTTGGATAAGGGAAGCAGCATCCTGAGGCTGGTTCCAGGCCCCAGGACCCAGTGAATGGAGTGCCCTCCGTGAAGGATGGCCCTCCCTGATGACCCCTGGCACCTACTGGGGCCCACCATGTCATCCACACTGGGTGTCCCAAGCCCAGGCTGTGGCCTTCATGGGTCCAGTCCTCATCTCCTCTCTCTCTCAGGAGCACACTCCAGCCCTCTGCTCCCTGTGTGGAGTAGACCAGAAGTCTGCTGGGGCTCCAGAAGTCATGCTAATAGAGTTGGCCTTTGGCTCTGGAGTGGAACCCAGTCCCAGAAGGACAGGTTGGAGAGCAGGGTGCTCCCGCCAGCTGGCACAGCGATTCTTTCACAGGATCACATGAGATCGGGCCACCAAAATCGGGCTGAGACACTGATGGGTGGTGAGTGACGCTCACATAGTACACAGGACAAAGGATCTTCACATGCACTAATGGGAAAATAATAAGTCCTTCTTTTCTACCCATTATTCTAAGTCTTCATCAGTAAATCAGTATCTTTCACATGGGTCCATGAATTTTGTAATGCATTTTTGATCAAGTTTATATACAGACAGGTGCTCTGCAAAAATATTTTCCAACAGCCACATGCCCTAGGGGTAGCCCTAGAAAGAGGGCTCCCTATTTTACATTTTGTCTGAAACTGGTTAAGCGAGGAGAGGAGTCAAAGTGGAAAAGAATTGATGATGGACAGGTTGCTGGAAGGGAAATCTTGGCAGCTAGAATATTGCTCAGTCAGAAGAAAACAGAAGAGCATATGAATAAACCTTTATACATATTTGTTTCTTTTAGGTAACTATAAGAGAAGCAGATGAATTTCCAGACCTAACATTAATTAACGACTGAGTGTTGAGCCTTCAGCACGAGTGACACGTCTACTCTCTTGGGCTAACTTACTCATTGCTCTGCAAACAGTTCGCTAATAACCCTGATCTTGACATTTGAACTATAGACTAGGCTGCTTAGGTCTGGTTTTTTTTTTTCCCAGAAACAATGATTTTAATCAGCATGTTTCACACAGCAGTAATATCCATACTCCTGAGGCACACATGTCATAGCTGCTTACTTAGAGGGGCTTTCTTTAGATGGGGAAAAAGCAGGCTTATTCATTTTTTAAAATTATTATTCATGTTTTTTTTTAATCTGGAACATCTAATGTCACAGAGGTGACCAACTTATTACGTACAGATGAGGAAAATGAGGGCGGGCTCTGGAGCCAGTCCCTATGAATTTTTTCTGGTCATATAGTGGCTCTTTCACTTACAAACTGTGTAATGTAAGCCAGTCACCTAAATTACTTGGATCATCAGTTTCCTAACCTTTTCTTTGGAGGGCCAGCCCAAAATCTTGATCAATTTACTAGTGGATCTTCATCTGCTGTGATTATAGAAGCTCTTTCTTTTTTAAAAAAATTTTATAAAATTTATTTATTTTAATTGGAGGCTAATTACTTTACAATATTGTAGTGGTTTTGCCATACATTGACATGGATCTGCCACGGGTGTACATGTGTTCCCCATCCTGAACCCCTCTCCCCCGTCCCTCCCCATCCCATCCCTCTGGGTCATCCCAGTGCACCAGCCCTGAGCACCCTGTCTCATGCATTGAACCTGGACTGGCGATCTGTTTCACATATGATAATAAACATGTTTCAATGCTATTCTCCCAGATTATCCCACCCTCGCCGTCTCCCACAAAATCCAAAAGACTGTTCTATACATCTGTGTCTCTTTTGCTGTCTTGCATACAGGGTTATCGTTACCATCTTTCTAAATTCCATATATATGCATTAGTATACTGTACTAGTGTTTTTCTTTCTGGCTTACTTCACTCTGTATAATAGGCCCCATTTTCATCCACCTCATTAGAACTGATTCAAATGTATTCTTTTTAATGGCTGAGTAATATTCCATTGTGTATATGTACCACAGCTTTTTTATCCATTCGTCTGCAGATGGACATCTAGGTTGCTTCCATGTCCTGGCTATTATAAACAGTGCTGCAATGAACATTGGGGTACACGTGTCTCTTTCAATTCTGGTTTCCTCAGTGTGTATGCCCAGCAGTGGGATTGCTGGGTCATGTGGCAGTTCTATTTCTTAATTGTTTAGACCTAGCGTCTGTCTGGCCGCAGCCTCCGGAGCGGCCTCTAGGTGTGGGCTGGGCGGGGGCGGCAGGGGGCCAGGATTGCACCGGGCCGCCGCAGCCCGCCCAGCCATGGCCGCCCCGGGGAGTTCAGGGAGCGCGGGTCCCACGGCGGCTGCGGCGGTGGTGGCAGCAGCGGTGAAACACAGCTCAGGCGGCCGAGCGGGCGGCCGAGGGCGCGGCCGCCTCCTCTTCCATGGCTGTTTACCTCGGGTCTGGTTTTTTAAATCTCGCCTCTTAGCAGGCAAATATAACAGAAGCAGCAGCTAGACTGTAGAGTGTCATTTCTGGGCCTTCATTAGACTGATGTTATCAGTGTTTCTGGTGCCCTTTGGACAAGTTTCAAGTTACTCTCCTCCTTCAGCCCTAGTCCATCCTCCATTACCTGCTGTGCCTCCGGAGCAGGACCATTTTAGCATTTTTCCTTTGTAGCAAGCATGATGTTAAGCTCTGTCAGTAAAGTGCTGTGGAGGGACATCACAGGAAGAAGAGGCTTCTCTCCCTGATTCCAGTACATCATCACATTAGACAGTTGCAGGCATGTGGTCTTTTCTGCTCTGCCTGCAGGGGCCAGCCCCGTGCAGCGGATGTCTTCCCCCACCACTCACCTCAGGAAGCTGTGTAGGAAAATGCCTCTGCTGGTCCCCGGCTCACTCCACTTTTTCCCTCAGAGTCACTTTCCAATAAAATGCCAGTAAATACTCCCTTGCGAATGCCAGTCTAAAACACTCAGTGTGAAGAGTCCCACCCTGTAAAAGATTCTGCAAATGACTCAGCATTTCAAAGCAGACTTGAGCCTTAGGGAACACCTTCATTTCTCAATGTGTTTACTCTTGTTCCCCAGAGGGAGAAAGCCTGGCTTACATGAAGGCTGGACAGCACAAGCTTTCTAGGCAGGGTTTTGGCAAATTTAATATTAGTCTGGCTTCTAGGTCACCTGAAAATTGTGGGGTACAGCTATATACCAAGGCCATGTGGGAACACTTCCTATGGATCAGACATTGTTCTGAAGGTTTTACTAGAAGAACTCATTTATACAAATCTCACCACCATCATATGAGGTGACTCCAACCACTAACCTTGTTCTGAATGAAGTTAAATAGCCTGGTTGAGGTCTGTAGGTGGCAGACCTTGGATTTCTGCTGGGACACTCCGGCTCTGGAGCACATACCCTTGGTCACTGTGCTGAAGTGGGGTGCCTAGTGGTCAGTTTATCATGTCTTTGGAGGGACCCTTCAAGAAGCCCTTAAAAAACTCCCAGAGCAGCTCAGCGCATTCTGTTTCTCATTTACACTCAAATGGTTGCACTCCAAATATGTTTGAATCAAAAGATTGACTTTCTCCACTTGGCACCCAGACACTAAAAGTTGCTGGAGATGTCACAAAGCCAGACTGTCATGCTGACTTTAAATCCATGATCATTCATCTCAAAAGGTGCCTCAGCCCTCCTCACTGATTCCTCATTAGGAGCTTGAGTCCTCTCAGTCTCTGAGACATTTCCATTTTCTCCTCTCCCCTCAAAGGTCCCATACCTCTTCTCAACAGCTTTCTCCCTCCCTAACGTGCCTCATATTTCACTGAAAAATAGAAGTCATCAGACAAGAACTCCCTCGTCTTATCACCGTTGAATCCACAGGTCCTCCTGCATTTGCAGACTCATTTTTCTCCCGTTTTAACGGGAGAAGAGTTCCTCCTCCTGACGATGGCGGGTCCTCCCACTGAGGTCATATCACTTCCTCTCTGCTCTTTGGAGTTCACTCCTTCAGTCACCTCGTGTCTCTTCTGCTCTCTTAGGTCAGCTCCTCCTCCACCTGGCTGATCCCTTGAGATTATTCAGAGGCCCTGCTTTCTCCCCTCTTAATAAAGCGACTTTCCTTTGACCCCACAGCCCATTCCTGTCATGTCTCTGTCCTTGTCCACAGTGAACCTTGATAACGGTTGTATTCATTTTGAGACTCAACTTCCTCACTCCCATTGGTCTTTTTTTTTTTTTTTTGTCCCTGACTGTCCAAATGGACCTGCACTTATCAAGCCCCCAGTAACTGCCACGTTCTCAAAGCCACTGACGACTCCTCAGAAACTCAGCTTATGCCATTGATAACGATAGCCTTTGACACTGACTGCTTTTTCCAACACTTTTCTTATTTTGGTTTCCCTTATATCTTTCTTGTTTTCTTCCACATCAGATAGATTGGCCAGGTCAACCATGGGTTGGAGGGCATTTTCTGTTAAGTGCCAAAGAGTAAATGTTTTATCCTTTGCAGGCCATGCAGGACTCTGAACCATGTTCTTCTCTGTTTGCTGCTGCTTTTTCTTCACAACACTTAAAAAAGAATAAAACCTCCTGAGCTCATCAGTTCAGTTCAGTCGCTCAGTCGTGTCTGACTCTTTGCAACCCCATGGACTGCAGCATGCCAGGCCTCCCTGTCCATCACTAACTCCTGGAGTTTACTCAGACTCATGTTCATTGAGTCAGTGATGCCATCCAACCATCTCATCCCCTGTCGTCCCCTTCTCCTCCCACCTTCAGTCTTTCCCAGCATCAGGGTCTTTTCAAATGAGTCAGTTCTTTGCATCAGGTGGTCAAAGTATTGGAGTTTCAGCTTCAGCATCAGTCCTTCCAATGAATATTCAGGACTGATTTCCTTTAGGATGGACTGGTTGGATCTCCTTGCAGTCTATGGACTGTAAAGTCCATGGGGTCGCAACAGATGCCTAACTCTTTCACATCCTTAGAGGGAAATGTCATACGTTTAAAATGGAGCTTCATCTATCTGAAACCATAACAAAAAGATCACCCCAGCATTCCTGAGCTCATAGATGACATGAAACAGACTACAGGCCAGATTTTGCCTGTGGGTTGAAGTTTGGCAATCTCTGATTTAAAGAACAAAGGTTTCATTTTTGTTTATGTTCCATGTTGATCATCGGGCAGCTGAGGGTCCTGCTCCCTGTGAACCCCTTGAGATCCAGACTGGTTGAACAGCCACTGTCTCAAACATCCCTGAGCCAGAGTGAAAAGAGGGCTCCAGAATGTACCATGTCAGGAACGGCGGCTCATAGCTCATTGGCTTGAAGCAGTCATAAGGCCCACCCAACCAAGGGGGGACCCGTCTGGCCCTACTGGTGGCCATCATCTCTCAGGACCACCTCGTGGGTAGACAGGCCACTCCAGTCTGTGTGTGTCTTACAAGCTGAGGCACTGACAGCTTTTCTTCCAGACCATCTTTTGAAGGATGTCTGGAGAGCTCGGAGCCTCGGAAGCCAGGAATTATTCCTCATTCTGGAGCCCGGGGCAGGTTTGTCTTCCTAAGACGCCAGTGGGCCAGTTTTCTTGGAGCTCCTTGAAAAGACCAGGGCTCTCTGAGGTCCGTGTTGCTCGGGTGTAATGCCAGCCCACGGTGCTCACCGCATCCACTCATCATCCTGTGGGACTGGGAGGTGAAGGGAACTGACGCAGACCCGTGGAGCGCCTGCGGCTCTCTGTGCCATGAGAAGCAGAGTCCTCTGTCTCCCAGCGCCACGCGTCTCCTGCCAGCATCCATGAAACAGTAGCTGGCTAAGTCCCGGCACAAAGAAGGGCCCCTCCCCTCCTTAACAGTAGGGCCACTTTCCCTCTGTCACTTCATCCGAAAGGGTCTTCCTGACCCGCTTTCCTACAAGTTATTCTCCTTCATAGAGGTTTCTTAAATCTGAAAAATAAACTGGACCTTAATTTTCCATTTCCCTCCTCTTGAATGGAAGCTCCTTGACGGTTTCCTAACCATCTTGGGTGCCAAGAACAGTGATCTGGCACACATCAGGGGCTCAAAAGCCCTGCTGAAAGAGAGGAGGGAGAGAGAAAGGGAGAAAATGAATGTGGGTGTCCCTACCTGCGGTTGGTCCAAGATCTTCTGTCCAGCTCGAAAGTTTAAGTGTGCTCAGCGGGCTTGGCCTAGTCTTCAGGAAAGGTTAGCCAGTGAGAGTCAACACAGACTCGAGACATTTCTCCCATCAGGAGCCTGTCGCCACACCAGACTGTATTCCCAATGGGAGCTGAAAACTCCTCCCTTGGTGGACAGGTGTGGGTGTAGATGTTGACTGGCCCTGGGCGCTGAGTGTGCTCCACTCCCTTGCCCCGTTCTGCCCATGTCAGAAGGCCTGGTACCTGTGCTCATGGGAGGGATGGGGGAGGGGGCTGGCAGGCAGGCTGTCTTAGTTCTCTCAGCCTGCTCTTTCTGCGGTTTTGATTTCCAGTCCAATGACAACTCCTAGTTTTAGATCTAGAATCATGCACCTGCCTTTTCTTGGCCTGCCAAATTTGGAGGGGAGACAAAAAGAATATCTTGGTTAAAAAATAAGCCTTTTTTTTTTTTAATGTCTTTTTAGCCTAAGTTGAAGTTTTCGATATATCTCATCTATTTGCTGAGCATGCTTCTCAGAGGTAATGGTTTCGCTGGGATTCAGAAAGCTATAGTGGATCAGACGGGCAGCACACCACCAAACAGTGACCATGAGCCTTTTTTGGTGCAAGTTTAACTTTGGGCAGTGCTTTGGAGTTTCTTTCTAGGTGCAGCCACTGAGCTTGTCATTGCCGGTTGTCATATAAAATCCACTTTTCGTCGCACATCAAAATCTGCTCAAGAAATGGTTCATTGTTGTTGCATGAAATAAGAGAAGATGACACTTCAAAGTGATGATTTCTTTGATTTGCACTCTGCTCATGAGGCACCCACTTATCAAGCTTTTTCACCTTTCCAATGTGCTTCAAATGACGAACGACCATAGAATGGTTGACGTTGAGTTCTTCAGAAACTTCTCGTGTAGTCCTAAGAGGATCAGCTTTGATGATCCTCTCAGTTGCATTGTCAACTTCTGATGGCCACCCACTATGCTCTTCATCTTCAAGGCTCTCGTCTCCTTTGCAAGACTTCTTGAACCACTACTGCACTGTACATTCATTAGCAGTTCCTGGACCAAACACATTGCTGATGTTGTATGTTGTCTCTGCTGCTTTACAACCCATTTTGGGAGGTGAGAATTCTACCACTGAACCACCAATGCTTTGTGACCCATTTTAAACTCAAATAAGAAAATTGCTTGAATTTGCTTTTTGTCTAACATCATATTCATAGTCTAAATTAAACATGAAATTAAAGAGCAAGTAATAAGTCATTAGCAAAAAACATACAGTGAAAAGTGCAAATTAAAATGATTTTTAATATAACCACATACATTATTTAGAATGTATTCCAATATCAAACAGCAAAAACCACAATTACTTTTGCAGCAACCTAGGAGTACATCAATCACAGGGATATGATGTACAGGACAGAGAATAGAGTCAGTGTTATAATAACTTCCTGTGGTATGTAATATATAAAAACATCAAATCACTGTGATGTACACTGAAACTAATGTAATATTGTAAGTCAAATATACTTCAATAAAATTAATACGTTTTTTCCCGCTCTTTCTAAAATTGAGCATCTCTTGTTAATTTTTCTTCTCTCTTGCCCTCTTAGTGTTCTCCCCCTCCTTCTAAGCCTTCTGCTCTGTGCATTGCCAGCTATCACCTAAAATCCACTGCCCTACCCTGTAAATGTTGACAGTTTCAATATGTCTTTTCTTACCTGAATTAAAGATATTGTAAATAGGCAGGGGGAGAATGCTAGCAATTTTTTCCTTTTTAAAATTGGCAGTAGTTCAAAAGGGCTTGAATTTCTAAATTTTCTAAAAATGTTTATCGTGGACTGTGCTGGGTCTTTGCTGCCACACAGGCTTTTCTCTCATTGCAGCCAGTGGGGACTACTCTCTAGTTTCAGTACAAGGGCTTCTCGTTGCGGTGGCTTTTCTCGTTGCAGAGCCACGGGCTTTAGGGCACAAGGGCTTCAGGAGTCGCAGCTTGCAGGCTCTAGAGCACAGACTCAGTAGTTGCAGTGCACAGGCTTAGTTCCTCCAGGGCGTGTGTGATCTTCCTGGACCAGGGACCGAACCCATGTCTCCTGCACTGTCAGTGCAAGTGGATTCTTAACCGCTAAGCCATCAACCAGGGAAGCCCCCGTGAATTCCTAGATTAAGACAATGCACTGTTCTCTTAATTCAACCATTGAATACAGGCAGAAGATTTTCCTGACTTTTGAGTCAGTATGACAGATCAAAGACTCCGTAACTTTTTTGAAGTGAAACTAAGCAAATGTTGACTTCAATAAAGGACAGATTTGAACCCCACAACTCTGATGCCTAGGCCTTGATTTCTATTTTTGCTACAACAGTGATTCTCAAAAGGTACTCCTACAGAATAGTTTCCCAAGGTTATCATGCTCAAGTACTCAGATGTTAACAACAGTTGTTTTTGTTTTTCTGATTGTCTAGGGGAGGGGGAAACTAAATGAATTGTAATGTTTTCTAGATTTTAAGATTTTTCTCCCATAGTGTCCACACCCATGTGAGCTGCCTTCACCTAATCTGTTAAGAGGTTAGCAGACAACCAAATCCAAGGAATCAATAGCAACAGATACTAACAGAAAACTCCTAGTTGGATGATCCTGCTTAACCTGATTGCATGTGTTCCAAATATATCATTATGTGTGTTTGAAATGGTTCCTGGTGTCATGAGGAAGTAGACTCAGTATTTGTGGGTTTCTAAAACAAATTTTTTGGTTTCAAGTTGTTCTGCTGTCTAAACTAAGCTGTGACTCATTATTCCAGACCAGGACACAGACCAGTGGCTCTCATAACTGCAAAATTATCAAGTGTTTAAATTCGGTCTTGCAGCATTCTCTTGCTACCTAATTCTATATTATCCAAATTCATTGGTGAACCCAGTCAGCCCAAGAGGGACTCCTGAATGAACACTAAAGAACGTCAATGGTCCACAACAGGACTGGACTTCCCGTTGTCTCCCCTGTGAACTTTCTTGTTTGGTCATTTAAAACCACAGAGTTCAAATGTTTGTTTCTTTCTGTACAGGTTGATTTGAAAAATGATTGTTCCTGTCTAGGACAGCGTGGCTTGTTTTGTGTGCTCAGTTGTGTCTGACTCTCTGCAATCCATGGACTGTAGCCCACCAGGCTCCTCTGTCCATGGGATTCTCCAGGCAAGAATACTGGGTTGCCATTTCCTCCTCCAGGGGATCTTGCGGACCCAGGGATCAAACCCGCGTTTCTTGCATCTCCTGCATTGGCAGGCAGATTCTTTACCACTAGCGCCACCTGGGAAGCCCAGAGTTTGGCTTACGGCACCCCACTCCAGTACTCTTGCCTGGAAAATCCCATGGATGGAGAAGCCTGGTAGGCTACAGTCCATGGGGTCGCTAAGAGTCGAACACAACTGAGCGACTTCACTTTCACTTTTCACTCTCATGCATTGGAGAAGGAAATGGCAACCCACTCCAGGGTTCTTGCCAGGGACGGGGAGCCTGGTGGGCTGCCGTCTATGGGGTCACACAGAGTCAGACACGACTGAAGAGACTTAGCAGCAGCAGCGGCAATGCCAAATGAACTTAATGCCAAAGGAAGGGTTCTTTCTTTGTTAGATGGTTGTGCTGGCTGTGGATTTTCTGGTTACCTTTGTATCTTATCCATTTATGTGTGTGTGTGAGTGTGTCTGTTGACTCGAATGACATATCATTCAACCTCAGGTCAAAAAAATGGTTCAAACCACTATCTCTGTGGACCCATTTAAGATGAAAATATATATATCAGGTACTGTGGAATAATGAAGGCAATATCAAACTGTTAGTCTGCAGTAATGAGGATGGATGCTGGGCCAGAGTGGAGGAGAGTCAGCCATCTCATGACGTATTTGATATATGGAAGCTGTGTGCCCAAGCCTTTGGTATAGGTCATCTTGCAGGAGACTGCATGCATGCCTCCACTGAGAAAACGTGATATTTATGACCCATCTGTCAACTCAAAGTTTCCTTTGGTTTTTATGTTCCCCCAGTTCCCTTTGTCTTTGTGGCCACAGGAAGTCAAGCAGTAATTGGTTTCCAAGGAGACAGTTATCAAGCCTTGCCTATTGCAGGGCAGTTGAACACTTTAATTCCACTTGTTTTCCCCTTTAAGTGTATCAATAAATTGTTCAGATTATTATTTAACATTCAGACCATTGTCACTTTTTCCAAATATCTAGTTGCTTCTGAAGTTATTCTGTGAGAGGTAAAGAGACACCTTGCCTGTATTGAAATGAACAACCAAGGCAGCATGGCCCAGCACTACATGGAAAATAAGTCCCAGTAAATGCACTGACCGAGAGAACCAGCTGCCCTCATTTCTCCACCTAAAATTCTACCTACATAACAATTAAATGAAAAATTCATTTGCTTTTCTGATTATTTTTCACAGCCTGTGTATTCTGTTGGCCACTAAATAAACTGCTCATTACATGCCACATAACAAGACAATTGTGATAGAGAACGTGAAGATAAAAGGTCTCCCACAGTGTCTGTGGCAGGAGTTCTGAGATGAAGAGTAAAAGCTGAGCCTTGAAGGAGGAGGTCCAGCCAGGAGAGGTGTGCCCGAGCCAGGTGGCTGGGTGTCCACTGAGGCATCCAGCCCTGGGACGCCGCCACCACTCCACACGCTGTGGTGATCAGATGCTTTTGGCGACGCTCTCCTGGCCGAGGCTCCTCCTGTGAGCGCTGTCTGAGCCGTTTAACCCACCATCATGGCTTCATTGGACACTGGGCAGATTTGGTTATTGCCTGACCCCTCCCTCTGGAGCCATACACTCCTGTTTCCACCTGACCCAGTGACCTTCCCAAGGCCACTTGATTCATTTCAGGTGCATTACGACCAAGTGTAAAGCCTTCATCGTCTTGGTCCCTCAGTCAGCCCACCCACGACCTTTGATTCCTCACCTCCCACCCCTGCACACCCCCACAGCCCCCGCCAGCCTTCCTTACCCCTCATGCTCACTGCTCTGGCCCAGGCCCTCGTCCCCTCTGCCTTGTTCCAGTGCAGCAGCATCCTTCCTGGAACCTGTCTCATGTCTTAAACCACGTCACCCAGTCCCTTGGAATCTTTGTTTCCTGCAAAGTGTAGTAAGTCTTTCCCTGGATAAAATTTTTTTAAGATCATATCATAACCTACGGTAAAATCTGACTCGTTTTTACAGTCTGCTGAGTTTTTCATAAATCTGGACCTTAGTTCTCAAGTCAGTACCATCTTTTAAATTACCTTACTTTTGAAATGTTTGTTGTTTTCACATTTTATAAAAAAATAACACATATGCATAGTCTTAAAAATCAGGGGGAAGGTACTGAAAAGTGGAAGTTCTTATTCTAGTCCTTTCCTCCCTAGTTCAGATCCCCAGGCATCACTAACTCTTCTGGTGTTTGCCAGTGTATTTTTAGATGATATACTTTTTTTTTTTTAATCTACCATTTACCAAATGCTTTACTATTTACCAAAAATGTTCATAAAAATAGTGTCCCAATGAAATATATATGCAGTGTTTACTTTTCTGACTTCCCAAACACACCAAGCCCATCTTTCAGCACGCACATGCACACACACCCATTCACTTAACACTGCTAGTTAGACGAGTTACTTTTTACTATCATTATTTACTTAGCAAATTTAGGGATCCCCTTACCTGTATTCTCCTCCTGCCCCCAATGTAGTTATATCACCTATTCATCTCTCTGCTAATTACCTTTCTTAAAGTCAGATAGTAGAGTTAAATTTCTCTTTCTTAGAACATCAGCTCTAGACATTATCTGTCAACACTTCAGGTTGTAATATGAGCATAATACAGCCTTCCTACCCTTTCATCACACCCTCTCCACACTCCTCACCCCTTTGTCAGAAGCACTTTTACACGCTTTGTATGCTATTTGGAACAAAAATTAATTGCTCTCCTCTTTGTCTGTAGGTGGGTTTTTAAGGTCTTCCATATCAGTAAAATAATGACTTTGTTATCTGTGTAGAGACTGTGCACTGCAGAGCTGCTGTGTTACGATCACGTGTGTCTCCTAAACAGCTTTTACGTTCTGGAGTATCCAGTTGCCTTTCTAGTGTTTCCTCCCTTCATCACATTCTTGGGTTCATCCTGCCTCTCAGTAGTTCTGTAAGCCGTATGAACCTCCTTTTCCCCAGGAGAGCTTCCCTGCAGCAAGCTGGACTGGTTTTTCTCTAAACCTGCTTTGTTCTGTCAACTCTGGAACCCTTACTGTTCAGCTGAGGAGGGGACTTTGTTTACTGTCTCATTTGGCTGGAACATGAGGACTTCCTAAGAAGCAGTATACAGCACATGAGAAATAAAATGTCTGCATCCTGGCATAGTTAATAGTTTGTTTACTGGCTCTTCAGACTTGATTGACAGTGTGGCTTGTATAGCATCCCAGGTTCCGAATCACTCACTCTCAGCACTTAAAAGGCACTAATCCTTTTGATTCCAACATCTCGTATTGCTTGACACCCATCTTACTCTCCCTCCCGTAGGAGTCCTGTGGTTTTCTTTATCTTTCAGATCGGACCTTTATTGTTCTGTTAAATTTCACATGGCTGTGTCTAAGCGTCAGAGGTTCTTATGTGTTGCTTTATGTTTTGTTTTTTATTTATCATGCTAGACGTAGAATAGGACCTTCTAATTATAAAATTGAAGTCTCTCTATCTCCCTGGGGAATTTTGTAATGGAAAATTGTGTCTTTGATAACTTCTCCTCTCCAATTTCCATATTATCCATGGAAGCCCCAATCATTGGATGCTGCACTGAATGGTTTCATTTATATGAAATTCTGGGAAAAGCAAAACTGTGGTGACAGAAAGCAGATCAGTGTCTGTCCCGGGCCTCTGGTAGGCCAACGGGCTTATCTACAGGAGGCACGAGGGAACATTGAGATCAAGGCGTTCTGTATGATAAGGATTGCAGCAGTAGTTTCATAAAATGCTTGACCATTATACCTCAAAAAAAATAATTTTTTTTTTTAAGTTTCTGCATCAAAACAGAGTAAAAGGCATAATGAGATCTATAGCTGGATTTATCTGCATGAATTAAAAGTAGCCACATGTTTCAGCCATAGATAGAAAAGAAGTCTGGACACCATGCTACAACATGAGTGATCCTTGGTTTCAGTGATGCTGAAAGAAGCCAGACACAAAAGGCCACACATTGTATGATTCAGTTAACATGAAATATTCAGAACAGGCTCATTCATAGAGGCGGAAAGCAGACTTATGGTTTCCAGGGCCTGGGGGAGAAGGGAGTGGAGTCGATGGATGGGTGTAGGGTTTCCGTGTGTGGTGACGAATATGTTCTAGAAGTAGGTAGTGATGATGTTTGCACACACTGCAGAGTGAACTAAATGCCACTACATCGTACACTTTAACATGGTTAAAATGGTGCATTAATATGTTATGCATATCTTCCCACAAAAAAGTTCATATATACTTTTCTGCTTGCAGCACTGATAGAGTAACTTGTATTAAACCCAACTTTCCACCAAGAAAACTATAAAAACAATAAAACTGAAGGGTGGGGAAAAGCTTTTGAATCTGGCCATCAAAAATTGGCCAGGGCAGGCAGGCCGTGATAGTGGACTCTCAGATGGGCCCCAGCTATGGAATCTATGCCTCTGTGCGATCCCTTTCTCTTGAGTGCCGGTGTGACTTGTAAGTGGTCTCTAACCAGCATTATCACCAAAGTGCCAGGCTGTCACTCTGTGATTCCACGACGTGAGACTGTAAGGTCCACCTGGCTAGCAAGCTCTCCCAGCGTGTAGCTTCTCAGCGTGTAGACGCTGATGGAGCGGGCAGCCGCGGGGGAGTAGCTCGTGGGGCGGGAACGGAGGGACTGTGGCCAGAAGCTGGCTGGGAACGGCCCTCAGCCCTGCAGCCCACGAGTGTGACTCCTGAGTGTACCTGGGAGCGGGACCTTCCCTGGTCTCGCCGTGAGAGGCGATCCTGCCTCTAGTGGACACAGAGGACCCAGCTAAGCCATGTCTGGATTCCTGACCCTAAGAACCTGTGAATAAAGTGTGTCGTTTTAAGCCTCTACGTTTATGTATAATTTGTTGCATAGCCCAAGAAAATTAATATCGAAGAGCTAAGAGCCCAAAGTTAATAATGACAATATTCTGGGGTGGGCTGACCTTTCTTGGTCCCCTTTACCCTCAAGGAAAGGCTCATTTTCTGTGCAGGAGGTTCAGACTGGGCAGAGAATAGCTGCCTAGAGATTTTTCGAGTTGGGAGGCAGAAGTGAATGCACGGTTAGCAAGGCAGCCAGGGCTTGAGGTGCCAAGATCGTAAAGTAAAGGGAACTGCAGAAAAGTGAGCCCCAACGATCTGTACTATTGGGTGTTGCATTTGTCCTCGAGGAATTTGCCACACCATAGATGAGTCTGGGTCTAGAAGCCAAGAAAGTAAGCAGAAAATAGTTGCTAAGAGGCTGCCTGATGAAACAGTCTGAACAGTCTAACAGAGCTGAGGAGGTAATACTGCACGTCAGGGTGTGGCAGGAAGCAAGGGCCCTGATGAACAGTCCAGGTTTTTAGCCTGAGGTCCTGCAGTACCAAGCCCCAGATATAAGGCCAGCCCTTGGAAAGCCTGAAGTTCCCATCAGATCACCTCGAATCCTGATTGGATCAAGTTTTTTGCCCCGAGTCCGTTGTCTAGAGGGAAATGAAATCATGTCCGGGGAAGCTGGAAATAGAAAATAAAGAGAAAATTAGAGAAAGTCAGTGAAATCAAAATCCAGTTTTTTGAATAAACTACAATACATCTGTGTGGTGGAATATTACACTGTCATTAGAGCAAACACACACACATATGTGGTTTTGTATTTATCTGTCGACCTTAAGCATCTTCCCGAAATGTTATTAGGTGAAAGAATCAAGTAACCCATTTATACCATATGATCCCAATTTTGTGATCAGACATGAAGTAGTGTTTTGCACAATATGTGTGAACTGCGGTTTTTTTAGGTGCACGTATTACATATGCCTTTTATCTTCTTCAAATGGTTTTATTCTTTATATATTCTGCATTTTGTTTTTAATAATGAACATGTGCCTTTATAATCAGAAACAATTACAAGATGTTTCTTATTTATAAACACAAAAAGCAAAATATCTCTTAAGTTAGAGCCTCAGGAGCAAAATAGCTTTTCGTAGCGTAACTGGGAGCCACCCCAGAAGAGGGGGAGGAAGGTGTTCTTGCATTTAAGGTTGGCAGAAATCCTTAAAACAAACGGAACAGGACACACAACGTCAGACCATGGGCCTCTCTTTCCAGGAGTGAATAGCAACGCCCTCCCCCCGCCGTCATCCGAGTCACGTGAGGGGACGTCTCAGAGGGCCCGCGTGTCTAGAGTTCCGTCCTTGCTGTGCTGTGGAGGGTCCCCAGGCCACACTTGTCGTCACTGACTCTGCAGGGACGGAGCCTGAGCATCTGCATTTTTTTAAAGCCACTCAGGAAATCCTGACGATCCTTGAGAGGTGAGGACTTAAAGCTCTTAAGTTGAAGAAGCCTGAAAATGAACCTGTTAACTAACTAGAGGAAAGCATTCTTTAGTTCTGCGGTTGAGGGATTCAGAGCACCAGATGAAACAAAACAAAACAAAATTTATTTGAGAAAAAGAGAAACCTTCCCTTTCCTCACTAGAAGCCTCGTAAACTTCCTGAATTTCCGAAGCATTTGGGAAAATGTTTGGGGCAAACTGTTCGGTAATGGCTTTCTTTTTTCATCCTCCATCCGCGTCCCAGGTCAAGCCATTTGCTTAGTGGGGAGGATGAAAGGTTGGGTGTAATGGATCATTTTCCTTCAAAGTCCCATCTGGAGATGGTGAAAGCCAAGGATTAAGAGAACAGCCTGACCCCTTCTCCACAGGGACTCACTCATACAGACTTGAAGGGTTTAGTGCTTGCCTCCCCACTTGCTTGCTCCTCAGGTCAGAGGTGAGGGGAGTAGGGTGTTTCGGTGTGACCTCCCCCTCGGCCACCGGGCACAGGAAGCCATCAGCAGGCCTGCTGCTGTCCGGTGTGCAGCGGGGTACTCGTCTCCTCATTTCTCTCAGCTGGGTTAGTTTAGCATGATGACGAGTGAATCCCAGGAGGAGAAGGAAACGCGAGCGTGCTCACCGCTGACCCCTCACAGATGGGAACCGGCAGGGGCCCCTGGTCCATGCCAAGGAAGCATATTCATTTTCCTGCATTAAAACAGCCTTCCTTCATAACATCAGAGGGCAGATAAATACTCTAATCTGAAATCTTGGAATATATGTATGTGTGTGTGTGTGTATATATATATGTATAATACATAACCTCATTAGCAAAGACTCGTCTACAAGTTAACATTGCATGCCTTAGGATGAGTTTGAGGAGCTTTATATGCATTTGCTTTTTTTCCAATTAATTAAATTAGCCCTGACTTCCACGTGAGTAAGTGAAAGTTGCTCAGTTGTGTCCGACTCTTTGTGACCCCGTGGACTGTAGCCCACCAGGCTCCTCTGGGATTCTCCAAGCAAGTGGGTTGCCTTTTCCCTTCTCCAGGGTATCTTCCTGACCCAGGGATGGAACCTGGGTCCCCTGCATTGCAAGTGGATTCTTTACCGTCTGAGCCATGAGGGAAGCCCCATGTGAGGTTGTAGAGTGAAATGATTTGGAAGTGGATAGTAACGAGAGAATATAAAAACTTGTTTCCTTTACATTTCAAAGATCGCTCACTGAAATTTAAATACAAGCTTCTTGAGAGCTTGTTGGAAGAAGGGGAGGGACTACATATCTTTCCCCTTGTGTGTGGTTTGAACTGATGTTTTCCGGCAAATGATGATAGCTCTAAGTAGACTCTTCAAGCCTTCTGCTAACTTTCTCTGATTGACTGCCTTTCTTCATATCACTGGGGACGTGATATGACATTTCTGCATCTTAATTCCAGGCAGATGAGTCAGTACAACTTTGTGCTTTAATGTCAGAATAAAACATTGCCATTAGGGTCTGATGATAGAGAATATTTTTCATCTTTTTTAAAGTGCTTACCTCAAAAAACTGTTGTCACATGCTGATACAAATTTCTAGGTTACGTTTTCTTCATTTTATGAGTTTCTTGTTGAAATTACATTGGCTAACTGCACAAATGGCACGATGGGATGGATTCAGTACACTTGTGCTGGGAAGTCATTTAAACCCCTGGAAAGGTCAGTATTGGTGGCTAAGGGAATCCTGCTTGGCAGCATCACAAGACTGTGAGCTAAATTCTCTGGAGTAGCAGCTTTCAAACTGTAAGTGGTTTGGGATTTTTAACAGAATTCATTTCCAGACCTGCACTTGCATCCATGCTCTGAACTCTGTACTTCAGGGCAGAGTTCTCACTTCTCCCTTCTCACTCTGTAAAAGAAAGGCCTGCACTCTACTGCCCCTAATCTAACTAGGATGCATTGCTCTGGGTAGAAAGCCTGCTAGGAACAAAATAAATAGTCCATTCAAAATCTTGGTATCAGCCATGGGAAGTGACCAGCTAGAAATCTTTATGTAAATCAGGTGGTTTCCAGTTCTTTGCTGTCAACGAAATTGAAGAATGATGCAAGGGAGTTATTAGCTGACAGATCACTAAATATCATTTTGTATGAATAAACTACACTGTAATTTTTGGCATGTAACTCAGAGGGTTTCAAAGAATTAAATGACAGTACTATAATATTGATAATATTTCCATTTCCATCTACTTACTGAGGTGCTTACATATTGGATTAGCAAAATTAAAATAACAAAAATATATAGAATATATATTTGAATATATAGAAACATTGTATAAAGCTCCACTAATTTCACTGAGCTACATTTCAAATACTTTCTTATAATCAATAACTATCAAAACATCATTATGCTTTCATAATAATTATGATAAATCAATGGAGACTATTTTAACATTTATATCTTTAGAGTCAAAGGAAATTTTAAAAAATAATTTATGTATATATATATATATATATATATTTTTTTTTTTTGCCAAGAAGCATGATAGGATTATTAATGACTTTTGAGAATCGTGGGCATGAGTTTAAGGAGGAAAAACAGTGACTTAAGCTTCAGCTTGTTAAAAATGAGCTCATTTCTCTATTTTTTAGAGAATGATGATAGGTGTTAAATCACTGTGGTATTTGGATTCATCTGGATGGATCAAAAGGGTGATTTAGCAGTTTAAAATTTTTTACAGTATACTGCAGTTACATGTTTTATGACTATTTGAACTGTCAAAGCATAACTCAAAATGTTAAGAACATAATTGCCATACAAACAGATGAATCAACTCTTTAGTTAACCCATTAAAGAAGGGACCAACAGGAGACAAAATTTTTTTGTTGACCGGGGTGTGTTGGGGGGTGGTTTGCATGCAGGATCTTAGTTCTCCAACCAAGGGTTGAACCCACACCTTCTGCAATGGAAGTACCGAGTTTTGACCGCTGGATGGCTAGGGAAGGCCCAGCCATTTTTTACAAGATACCAGACTCTGGGGTTTTATGTAGTTAGAAAGAGAAGAATGCTGAAACAAGACTATTAAATTAGAAACAAAACTGGCTAATTCCTATACTGTATTAAAATCATGACCCTTAAGGTTATCTGCTCTAGCAGACGGAAGAAAAATCAATGCACCTTATTATTTTTATACAAGCTAACCTCTAATTTTACAGAAATGTAAAATTGTAAAATGACTGGACTCTAATCTAGTGTAAAACTAAGTCAAACTTCCATTCCCTGAAAGAGTCAGATTGCCTTAAAACTAACTTGTTAAAAAAATACTCTTAGCAAGATATTAAAAGTTCACAGAATCATCAGTACCATCTTTCTAGATTTCATTATCCTTCCATTAAAAATAAATTAATTTTTTTTTAAGTTCACAGAGTCATCTTTATCTTATTCTCCTTGGAAAGCTTATGATGAGATAGTTTAAATGTTAACTTAAAAAGGTAAGAATAATGTAATTTTTCAAAATCCTTTTAAGGGCTACATGAACAATAATGCTCTAAGTGTAAGTATGCGGTTTATGTTTAGCCATGTTTTAGAGGACGACAATGGCACCCCACTCCAGTACCCTTGCCTGGAAAACCCCATGGACAGAGGAGCCTGGTGGACTGCAGTCCATGGAGTCACGAAGAGTCGTACACTTACTGAGTGACCTCACTTTCACTTTTCACTTTCATGCATTGGAGAAGGAAATGGCAACCCACTCCAGGGTTCTTGCCTGGAGAATCCCAGGGACGGTGGAGCCTGGTGGGCTGCCGTCTATGGGGTCACACAGAGTCGGACACGACTGAAGCGACTTAGCAGCAGAGGATTAGTAGGCTGTTTCTGCCCAGATTTGTATGTATTTTCTAAGAACAAGTACATAAAGAATAGCACAAGGATCAAACTCATAAAATTTAACATAGGAGCTGATCCACAAATTTCATCATTTATTCTAGTCGAGTCCTTAATAAGCTATTTTCCCCTGACATCCAATATTTGAGGCTGTGTGATACTTACCAAAAGAATTCTCTGATCTTTCCCATTTATATAGATAGAAAACAATCTGTGTGGGAATGGATCTCAAGGGCATGAAATCACGGTGGAAGGAATGTAAAACTGGATAAGGCTGAGATGGGCTTGCAAAGCACAATTCTGAATACAATGTTTTAGCTGGAACAGAGAGGAAGAGCTCTCTTTGGTGGATTGTCTGAAATATGGACCAACGATGGCATATGCCAGGACTGCCTTGGTAGACTGCCTTGGTGGACTGCAGAGAAAGGCATCCAAGATTGAGGGATGTTGGACTGTTAAAGTGGATTTATCATACAGACCCTGCTCTCCCACCTTGAGAGGGACCAGAGAGCACACTATTACTGTCGGTTCAGTTTATTCATCTCCCTTGGCTCTTGTCTTGTTGTAACAAAGATTTGAAACAACAGACTAACCTACAACTAGAGCAGATGGGATTTCTCTGCTCTTGTCTCATCCTAGCAAGCATTTGAAACAACAGACTAATTATAGCTCAAGTAGGCAGGATTTATTAAAGAGGCAGCAGACAGGGTACCCTCAAGTTTCTTGTCTCCACGGACTACAGTTCAAAGAGGCAACAAATAGTCACCCTTGGGACTGACTCCATAGAAGTGGCTTCTTCTTACTTCCCCTCTTATAGGTTCTGTCTCTCTTCTCTGGAGCCCGATTGGTTCAGCCTTATGCAAAATAGGGCTTGTACCCACCACCAATCAGGGAAGGGAATGCCAAGAGGCATACGCTTAAGGCCAATCAGAGGAGGGAAGGTGTTTGGGGCATGTTTATCCTGTCAGAGGTTCTCAGTCCAGTCTTCGGCTTCCTCTTTCACAGCCTTTTTGTTTTGTTTACCCAATGAGTGGTTCTTCTAGCCACCATCTTGGACTCGTTTTTCTGTTCTAACTACCTTAACATTATTACCATGATCGTGAACAGTGGATTTGGTAGGGGGCCGCAGCATCCCCTGCGAGCTGTGTGGTTTCTCTTCTTGGGCAGAAATTGCAGTGGGAACCACTACCACACAGCTGGAGCCTCTAAATGCAGTGTGAATTATGGGGTCCCAGGGGTGGCAGAGGCCAGGAGGTGGCACCTAACTGGGAAAGGTGGAAACTATTTAACGTGACCCGCACACCCTGAAAGACACCAGCATATTTTCTTTTTCCTCCAGGGTTTCAGTAACACAGGCTTGTTCTTTGTATTTCTGTACTTGGTAGGCACTCCTCTTCTGGGGTGATTTTTCTGTGTGCTACAGCGACTAGCCACCCGATCTGCTCCCTTTTCTTTTCAGAGTCACCATGGGATTCTGGCTCCTCCATCTTCTGTAGAAGCAGTATCTCCAGGGAACGGTTCTGAGTTATCACAGTGTTTTTCTAACCTGTGCTTCCCCTCCCCACAGTTGGCTGTTACCAGTCAAGCCTTCCTAACTCCCTGTGGGCTTGTCTGATCTGACTTGAGGCACCACATGGCCACAGATGCCTGGCAATTTCCTCAGGGATTTGGTATTTGGTTCTCTGCTTCCTCAAAGTGCAAATAATAGAACTTAAATGCAATCATTTGAAAACAGTTGTAAGAAATAGAAACTTGAAGTGGTCCATTTTCAAGACAACATTGATGGCTGGACTCTTCAGACAAAATTGAAGCCTGGACTCTTTAGATAAAGTTGAGGTTGGGGGAGGGAGATCAGACTGGATCCTAAAGAGACAGGACTCCACCTGTGGCCTGGGCCCTGGCCATGAACTTGCCTGATGGCTTGTGGATGTGATGCAGCTCATGTACTTGGAAGTAAATAGGATGTTGGGGAAGGGACAAACTAGCAAGGAAGTCTTTGTTGAAAAATGAGGATGTAAGTTGGGAAGGGAGAAAGAAGGATACCCTGTAAGGAAATAATGAAACTTAGGTGACATCTGGGAAGATTATACATCCCATAGTACTCAGCCAATGAGGAACTGGGGGGAGGGACCTGCACGTTAGGAAACAAATTGCTTGTTGTAACTGCCCTGAGGGTGCCTGCCCACCAGATAGGAGATCTTGCAAGACCACCATTAAAAGTGTCATTTCTGCTGTGCTTTGTGTCTCTTGGCCATCTCTTGGTTTTGGGCTGGTGAGCATGTTTCTCAGACAGCTACTTTTCTTCTTTTGAACTCCCAGGTTTCCTGCCAGAAAAACATTCGTAAGTCTCATAGTGAGGGCTCGTGTCATTCATGGCACACAATGTAAAAGCAGAACTTTTGTGAATTTGTGCTTTTCAGAATCCCTGTTTAAATCCATTTTTCACTCTTAGGGGGAATTGTAGTTGAAATCATCTCTTGGAATAGAATTCACCATGAAAGTGGCAATGAACTCAATTTTTGCAAAGTCTTCTAAAACTGTTTGTTGGAATTCTATTTAAATTTAGCTGTGATTTCATCCATAAGGTCATTTCCCTTAGAAATGGTGGTTCCTAAAGAGCCACTGTGGAAATTTCCTAAATTAGCTAGTGCTGAGCATCTTAAGGGCCAAGCCAGAGACCTTATCCTTGGAAATAGTAAGAAACGGTAGCATGACAGAGGAGGCTGGCTTCCAGCCATCACCAGGTGGTCCTCATGTCACCTTGTTGCCAGCATTTCTCTGAGGTGCTCCACCTCCCATAACAAAATGTGAGAACACCAGGAGGTGATGATCGTGTGCAAACCGACATGATGAGCTGTTACAGAAATGTTAGGGGCCTCTCGTCTGTTGGTTCCACATGTCCTGTGTGATGACAGGGAGAGAAGTGTGTTCAGCTGTAAACTAAAAACAGAGTTTTAGGACAATGTCAGTTGCGTTCAAGTTGTACAAAAATGCATGCAGAGTTGATTTGGCAGAGAAAGCATTTGTCACACATGTAGCGTCATCATCCACGGAGCCCAAGGTAGCACTGAACAGAAACACACCCAAGTAAATCCGACTTCAAGGAAGAACAGAGCCTCAAATGCTGTGGTGGACAGAACCGCGGTCCCCAGAAATGTCCACATCCTTATCCCTCAGGGCCTGTGTACATGTCACCTCAGGTGGCAAAAGGCATGCAGATGTGATGAAGGAAAAGACTTTGAGACAGGGAAGGTATTGTGGGCTTTCCCGGTCAGTCCAGTGTAATCACTGGACCCAGTAAGAGGGAGGCAGGAGGGCCAGAGGTGGAGAGAGGTTTAAACATGATGACACGCTGCTGTCTTTGAAGATGGAAGCAGGAGCCAGGAGCCGAGGGGTGCAGGTGCAGGTGGCATCCGGGGGTTGCAGGGAAATAGATCCCTCGCTTAAAGGGAAGGAGATGAGTTCCCCCCTGGAAGCTCCAGGAGGAAAGCTGCCCTGATGACACTTATGAGCCTGCGAGACCCATTCCGGACATCTGACCCCCAGAACTCTAAGAGAATAACTGATGTTTTAAGCTGCTGAGTTGCAGTCATTTGTTACAGCAGCAGTAGAAATCTAATACAGATGGCAAATCCTCAGCTAGGTGAAAAGTTCCCACATTCCATCTCATATTCCTCCCAGTTGGAAGTTGAAACTTTGGGATTTATAGTTTACAGAGTGCCCCAAAAGTCTGAGTATGTGTTTTATGGTATTATGTTTTCAGAGAGTTTTATGATTCTGTTGCCTAATGCGAAAAGGAAATTGAATTTTTAACTAATCCTTTGGGTCCTTGGAAAACCATGTTATCCCCATTACAATTCTTCTATACCAAAGGTATGTGCAGCTTTAGAAGCAAATAATTTGCACCTTTGTTAGAACTCGCAACCCAAGCTAAATCTTGCCAAGGATAGCTCATGCTATTTTTCTCCCAAGATTTCTTGTTGGCAACTTTACTAAATCCCTTTTGCTTGGAAATTTTAAAATGTCCTATATCCTTTATTTCTAAGTTTGTTTGTTTTTTTTTTTTTTTTAATTATAAGAGCTATTTACAAATAGCACAGAAAAATTGTAAGTTAGATATATGGCTGTATCAATAATTTTTTTGTTTTACTAGGGAAATTTATCAGAATTAGGAAGATAAGGAGCAAAATGGCATGAATAATTTTTAAACAAGACACAGCTTTAATGTAGGTTTCTATATATTGTGCTGGCTATTCTCATTGATTATATCATTTAACTCATTTATTCCTCACAACAGCCCTAAAAGGTAGGAACTATGGTTCTATGCATTTTACAGAAGAGAACATTGAGGTGTAGAGAGGTTAATCAACTTGTTCAGCATTACATAGTAAGTTGTAGAGTCAGGATTAAAATCCAAGTTTTATGACTTTGGGCTTCCCAGGTGGCTCAGACAGTGAAGAACCCGCCTGCCAATGCAGGAGACCTGGGTTTGAGACCTGGGTTCAATCCCTGGGTAAGAATGACCCCCTGGAGTAGGAAATGACAACCCACTCCAGTATTCTTTCCTGGAGAATCCCATGGAGAGAGGAGCCTGATGGGCTACAGTCCACAGGGTTGCAAAGTGTCGAAAGTGATTTAGCACAGAGTTCAGTCCATGACAATTTATGTTATAGCTCTTATACAACTGTGAAAGGAAAACTAATTGATAAATGCAAATGGCATTCCCAAACAGATAAAACTAATCACATTGATTTACTTCTTTAAGTATAGTTGATTTACAGTGTTGTGTTAATTTCTACTGTATACCAAAATGATTTACACACACACACACACACATATTCTTTCCCATTATTGTTTGTCACAGATATTGAATACAGTTCCTTGTGCCAAAAATATAGCAGGACCTTGTTATTTATCCATCCTACATGGATGGACTAGTACTAGTGCATCTGCTAACCCCAAACTTCCCATCCTTCCCTCCATACCCTCTCTGCCCCTCAGCAACCACAAGTCTGTTCTCCGTGTCTGTGAGTCTGTCTCTGTTCTGTAGATATGTTAGTGTCATATTTTATATTCCACATATTTGTTGTTGTTCAGTCACTAAGTTGTGTCTGACTCTCTGCAACCCCATGGACTGCAGCACACCAGGCTCCTCTGTCCTTCACTATCTCCTGGAGTTTGCTCAAACTCATATCCAGAGCTGGTGATGCCATCCAACCATCTCATCCTCTGCTGCCCTCTTCTTTTGCCTTCAGTCTTTCCCAGCATCAGGGTCTTTTCCAATGAGTCAACTCTTCGCATTAAGTGGCCAAAGTATGAGAGCTTCAGCATCTGTCCTTCCAATGAATATCCAGGGTTGATTTCCTTTAGGATTGACTGGTTTGATCTCCTTGGTGTTCAAGGGACTCTCAAGAGTCTTCTCCGGCATCACAATTCCAAAGCATCAATTCTTCGGCACTCAGCCTTCTTTATGGTCCAACTTGCACATCCATACATGACTACTGGAAAAAACATAGCTTTGACTACACGGACTTTTGTTGGCCAAGTGATGTCTCTGCTATTTAATACGCTGTCTAGGTTTGTCATTGCTTTTCTTCCAAGGAGCAAGCTTCTATTTAATCCCTTATAAAAAATGAATCCAAAGTGTGGAAATGGCAAATGGTCAAAATAACCAGTACTGGAGAAATCCTTAGATGAATTACAGTGTAAACATACATACAGTGACCACTCTGTGGGATTCTGTTATGGAACAGTGAGCGCATGGAGAGGTCCGTGAGAAAAGCCAGTCACAGGGGGCGTGAAACGCAACCCCAGAGCACGGCAGCCTCACTGGCTTCCCTCAGTTTCTCAAAGAAGCTGTGATCCCTCCACCACAGAACCTTTGCATCTTCTGTTTCTTCTTTCTAAAATGCTCTCCTCGTGACCCTTTACCTGGTTAACTGCTTTTTAGTTTTGTATCTCATATCAAAGCCCACATACCTGTGAGCACGTACTGAAGTTCACAGTCATGTGAGTTAGTAGCAGCCGTTTGTCTGCTTTCTGTTTGGCTGTGCTGGGTCTTTGTTGCTAAGAGGGGTTTTCTCTGGTTGTGGTGGCTGGCGGCTGCTCTACATTGTGGCGCTCAGGCTTCTCACTGCGGTGGCTTCCCTTTTTGCAGAGCACGGGCTCTAGAGCTCCAGGAGTTGCAGCTCAGTGGTGGTGGTGCATGGGCTCCAGTTGCTCTGTGGCTTGTGAGAACTTCCCAGACCAGGGATCGAACCCATGTCTTCCACAATGGCAGGCAGAATCTTTACCACTGAGCCACCAGGGAAGCCCAGTAGTTTTTGATTCCTATCTATGCCCTTGGTGATAAATTCTGCAAGAACAATAAACTTTCTGCTTTTGCTTACCATGAGATCTCCAGAACCTTAAAAGATAAGAGAAAACTTAGTATCGATTGAATGAGCCAAAGTTAACTTTTGTGCCCATAAAAAATATTATCTTAAAACCCTTATTACAGTTCTCCTAGGTTTCTGAATCCGTGAATGAAAGTCAGATGTCCTTCAAATTGATTAAACTCAATCTGACAAAATTTTCCAGATTGATAGAGCAGATAATTCACTGTAATTAAGTCGAGATTGAGGTCTTTTCAGGATGGAGCACAGATGTGGAAATAGCACCTATGGGGGATAGTTAGTGATAGGGGCCCTCTATTTAGATAGTAGAATCATAGCATTTTAAAGTTCAAACTGCATTTCATTACCAAACTGAGGCCCAGAGACACGACGTGACCAGCCCGAGGTCACATAATAATGAGGCCAGCACAGGACCATTTAACCCTGTGCTCATCCTGCCCTGATAAAAAAGGAGCAGAATAACTCCCAATTTGGGTTATAAAATCAGTAGAAACTCGATGGTGGGGTGTGGAGGGGGTGTGGAAATAAGACAGGAAGATAATCTAGTAAAAAAGAAATTCTAGGTTTGGGAATGTCTGAAAATATCCAGACTTGTGGGCAGAGAAGCCCAGAATAATACCAGACAGATCTTTAGGTGATTCTTTCTTTCTTTGGCCACATAGCAAGCAGGATCTTAGCTCCCCGACCAGAGATCAGGCCCATGCCCCCTGCAGTAGGAGCTTTTTTTAAACCACTGGACCACCAGGGAAGTCCCTCAGGCAGGTCTTTAGCCTAATTTCTTCTCTGTGTAAAGAATGACTGAAGTTAAGGTGTTAGTCGCTCAGTCATGTCTGACTCTTTGTGACCCCAAGTGCTGTAACCCACCAGGCTCCTTTGTCTATGGGATTTCCCAGGCAAGAATATTGGAGTGGGTTGCCATTCCCTTCTCCAGGGGATCTTCCTGACCCAGGGATCGAACCCAGGTCTCCTGCATTGCAGGCAGATTCTTTACCGTCTGAGCCACCAGGGAAGCCAAAGAATGGTTAGCTATGTACAATAAATTTGTGTTTGTGTGTGTGTTTGCTGGTACGAGATGATCCAGGTGGCATCACTGTGCACCCAGTGTTTAGCACAATGCCTGGCACAAGGTGTTAGTCTCTCAGTCATGTCCCACGCTTTGCTACCCCATGGACTATAGCCTGCCAGGCTCTTCCAGGCAATACTGAAATGGGTTGTTGCCATTCCCTTCTCCAGGGGACCGTCCTAACCCAGGGATCAAACCTGCGTCTCCTTCACTGCAGGCAGATTCTTTACTGTCTGAGCCACCAGGGAAGCCCCCTGGCACAAGGTAGTTGCCCAAAATATATCTGTCAAGTGTGAATGAATGAGTGAATGAAAGAAGGAGTAGGCAGGCCATCCTCAGATTCCCCCGACTCACCCGTCTGCCAAAGTGTCACATCACATACTGTGGTGAGCTGATGACACTCCCCAAAAAGATATCCAGATACCCACGTCCTAACCCCTGGACAGTGTCATGTCATATGGGAAACAGAATTTTTCAGATGAGGGGTGATTAAGTAAAAGGATTTAGAGACGGGGAGGTAACTACTATCTTGAATTTTGTCTATCCTCTTGCTGTAGATGTGTATCTATATACATTTATTTTTTCATTTTCCACAGTTTCAAGTTACATAAAGGAGATCCAACTGTAAGTTTTATTCTGTGATCTTTTAAAACTTGCTTAACATTGAGACATGTCACGTAGCTGTATTTCACCCATACTAACCACAGCATTGGAGAAGGAAATGGCAACCCACTCCAGTGTTCTTGCCTAGAGAATCCCAGGGATGGGGGAGCCTGGTGGGCTGCCGTCTATGGGGTCACACAGAGTCGGACACGACTGAAGCGACTTAGCAGCAGCAGCAGCAACCACAGCATAATGTGACACTGTAAAGACATTGCAGAACTTACCAATTCTCCAAGCGGTGGACACCTAGACTTTCAGCTCTTCTGAACTGTGTATGCTACTCTGAACATTCTTGTTCAAGCTTATCAGGGCAAGGACGTGTCTCACTAGGCTATGTGCCTCCGGGGAGACCTTCTGGGTCAGTGTATGAGGATCTTAACTCTTACCAGAGGTATTGTTTTCCAGAGTTCTAGAACAAAAATTCAAAATTCAGTTTCAGTGAGCTGGTTTTTTCCTTTTTTCACCTCCCAGTACATATTGCTTCTGTAATTTGATATGTAATCATACTTGCCTTTCATCTCTTACGTAGAGTTACTTCATGATTAACTCTTGGATTCTAATAGTCATTTATCTGGCTGCATGGGATCTTTAGTTATGGCATGTGAACCCTTAGCTGCAGCACATGGGATCTAGTTCCCTGACCAGAGATGGAACCCAGGCCCCCTGCACTGGGAGCGTGGAGTCTTAGCCACTGGACCACCAGTTAGGGTTAGAATCCCTAACTCTTGGATTCATGGTCATCTTTAACTGTGCTAGTGTTTTAGAACCAGATGCACGGTCTCGGAAGAGGCTACATGTTCTTGACAGAGGTGGACGAGCAAAGAGATTACATGAATAAACTCTAGAAACAAAATGGGTTCAAAACCCAGCTCTGCCACTGACTTAGCAGCTGTGTGACCTTGGGCTGGATAATGGAGTCTTAGCCACTGGACCACCAGTTAGGGTTAGAATCCCTAACTCTTGGATTCACGGTCATCTTTAACTGTGCTAGTGTTTTAGAACCAGATGCACGGTCTCGGAAGAGGCTACATGTTCCTGACAGAGGTGGACGAGCAAAGAGATTATATGAATAAACTCTAGAAACAAAATGGGTTCAAAACCCAGCTCTGCCACTGACTTAGCAGCTGTGTGACCTTGGGCTGGATATTAAATCCGTGCCTCAGTTACCGCCAGTATAAACTGGGGAACACACTAGTATTCACTTCAGAGGTTGTTGTGACGGGTCGATAACGTAATGTGTGAAACACTAGGAATCGTGCCAAGTATAATAAGTATCATATAAGTGGTTGTCATCATTGTCATTGTTATTAACGTTGCCATTTCCGTACAGTAAACCTGTGTAAAAAGTCAGACATTCTCAGCAAATAACCCTGTCTCACACTTAACAGAAATGATCACTGTCAGTACCCACATCTTCATGTCAGCAAATCGAAAAACCTTCCTCTTGACAGTAGACCCTCCTGTCAAGATTCCTGCACTGGACTCGGGGGATCCCCCGCTCCATGTCACCAGGACGCCAGTCCACTCATCCTTTTCCCCTCTACTTATCACTCACATCTCACACTGACGTCTCCTAGAATCTCCCACCTTAAAATAAAACTCCCGCGATCCCATGGTTTCCCTCAAACTACCTTAGCCTGTCTTTAAACCATAAAAAGAACTATAGACCCCTCCAGATGTTTATACTTGCTCTCTACAGTCTCAGCTCGCACTCTGCCGCCTTTCCGGGAGCCATCTAGTCAAGGTCACTCCCATGCTGCTAGGTCACACTGTCCCTTCCCCCTTCTCTCCTAATGGGCCTCTTGGCAACACGTGGCACACGACCACTTGCTTCTCAGAATGCTCTTTCCTTGGTTTCCTTTACACAAACCTGTCCCGAGCTTCCCTTCCATCCCCCTGACCCTCCTGCTCAGGCTGACTGTTTCCTTCTCTCCCAGCGCGATCTTGTCCAGTCCTGTGGGCTTCCAAAATCTTTAAAAATTACTAGTAAGTCCCCACATTATAACGCTGGCTCTGACTTCTGCATTGAGCTCCAGACTTCCATAGCAACTGTTTATGTGACATCAGCTGGATGTTTAATGATAACTGTGACAACAGCCAAGCAGTCACACGGGCTTGCTCTTGTTTTCGGACACGCCAGGTCTGTCCCCACCTTAGAGCCTTCAGGTCTGCCGTCCCCCCTTCCTAGACACTGCGCGCATCGATCTCTGCATTCCTGACTCTGTTCAGTGCGGTCTTCACTCGGCGTGCCTTTCTCAGCGGCCCTCTCCAACCACTCCATCCAAAGGAGTCCCCAGCCCCCACCTGGTTCTGTCTCCCTGTTCTCAGTGTCTAATTTAGAGCATTTATTATTATTATAAATCATCTTATTACTGGTTTATGTCCTTTTCCCTTGTACCTACCCCAACTCCTTCCAGGAATATGTGTCTTTAAAGTGAAAACATGTGCTAAAAGACTTAATGCCAGAAACAAAGTCTTCCCTTTCTTTAATATTTATTTATCTGTCTGCACTGGGTCTTCGTTGCAGTATGCGGCATCTTTAGTTGCTGTGTGTGAACTCTTAGTTGCGGCATGTGAGATCTAGTTCCCTGACCAGGGATGGAACCCATGCCCCCTGCATGGGGAGCATGGAGTCTCAGCCATTGGACCAGGGAAGTCCCAAAGCCTTCACTTACTATAGATAGAAGGAAAGCATCTTTTGCAGGTGACATGTTGATAGAAAGCTTGGGGACATAAAATGATAGCACCTACTGTGTGCCAGGCATTCAAGGATGCCGGGGATAATATGGTGAGGAGGACAGACAAGGGGCAAGGGTCATCCTGGAAGGTCCGACATGTAGTAAAGGTTTAAGAAACAGTTGTTGAATCAATCTACTGATTGATCCATTTTAGTCCAGGTAAGTTCCATCTCCGATTATGAATGGAAGACAGCAGAAACAATGTCTTACAAATGTCTACTCTGTTATAAATGTTTGAGGAAAATACAGAAACAATCGCAATGGCTATGTTTGTGGAAGCACTGCAGGTATTCAGTAAATCAGGAAACTCAGCACTGATACTTACACACCGTGTCGAGCATCACTGGCAGTCTAGCATGCCCATGGCCCTTTGTTCCCAAACAGTCTGTAAAAGCTGTGTTTGTGTTTGGATTTCTATTTTGCTACAAGATGTAGAAGTCCTGTTTAGTCAGGCAGCTTGCTTTGTCCCTATCTGCAGAAGTGGCTTAAAAGCAAAAATGGCATTCCAGTGACTCCACCTGCAACGCCTTGACAGTGATACCCCTGTATTAAAATAGCCATTTGAAGTAAATTCCTATTTAAAAGGCACAGAAAGTATGCAAAGGACAGTGTCTGTCCAGGAAAGTTCAGATTCAAAACTAGTCCTTAAGATATGGACTCTATGAGAATCAGTTCCAACATATTTCCAATTCATTATATAATAAAATAGATAATGGTTTTATAGACCATGTGTAAATACATCTTCAACGTCCACGGTTTTCTCTCAAAAGGATAGGTTTTTAGTTTTCTTTTTAAAAACTGTGTTTCCCCAGCTGCCAACTTCCTCCTCTGATTTCATTATTTCCTTTTCTCCATGGCCCTCCCCACTCCCACTCCACTCGGACTCATAGATTGGAGAAATCAGAAACTTAGGCAAAGTTCTTTTACTTATTGTTAGGCTTACATAGTTCCAAAAAATAAACATAATTAACAGAATACCTAAAAGTACCAGAGGAGGCGCCCCGGTATCAGCAGAAGGCACTGGTCATCGTAACAGAGAAAGCTTGACGAGGACCTTCACGTAGAGATGCTTCACGTTCAGTCCTGTCAGAGGAACACACTGCTCTCTGAGTGTGAACGGCCGGCACGAGGAGGAGCTGAAGGCTTTTCTCCACGGGGTCAGGCAGCCCAGCCCTCCAGGTGCACGATTACAGGAGCCACGAAGGTGGCTATGACAGCGGCAGGAATCCCGGCTGTAACAATCAGCAGCAGCTTGGCCAGACGTTTAAATCCTTCAGGCGCTTCTCATCCAACTGATCCTGCTGGATCCATTCCCCGGACAGACCACAAAATCCACTTTCAGAGAGATGAATCCAGTGTGTTCAGTTATCATTGAAAACACACCAGTCTTGGTACTGGCTAGTTTGGAAAAATGATAAACACTACTGCATTGTTTTGGAAATCCATATAAGCTGCAAGAAAAATGTATCGTTAAAACACACACATGGGTACGTTTGGTGGCACAGCTTTAAAACCCTATGCTTGGATATAAAAACATTATAAACAAAATTAATAGTTTTATTAAAAAAAAGTATTTTTCTATGCCAAAATTAGTTTAAGACACAGTAAAATCAAATTTTGTGCAAATACTTTTAGAAAATGGAATTATATAATTAAATGTTAAATACAGAATAAGCTTTAAAAATTAATAGTGTATTAAATTACTATATATTAAAGCTATGATGTGGAAATTAGCACAGTTTCAAAATACTGTTTGCAGATTTCATTCCTTGAGAACCCTGGGAAGTTTCCAAATCACCATGCAGCCCTCCCTGACACTGGGGAGGTCCTTTCTGAGTCTGGAGTCATTACGTAACACACAATAAGAATAAAATACCAGGTACAATTAATTTAATATACTTGCTGAGACTTTACACAGAGCTCAGTGACTTGAATAAAATACAACGCTGTTTTTTAAATACTGAGAACATTTTTCTGGCAGCAGTCAGTACACTTTTGTGTTATAAGTAGGTCATAAAGATAGGGCTTCAGGGAGAAACAGAACACAGATGAACCTCTAAAGAAGCAGAAAACTCTCGCAGAAGACTTCTTACTCTCTTTTTATGAGGCATAAACAGAAAAACAGATAAAACGTAACAACCCTGATTACAGACTCCAGGGGATTTTTTCATTTGCTAGACTTTCATGATGTTTTACGAATGATCCTTAATACAGCAGTCTTCCTGCTGAGTTACCAGGAAATCACTTTGATCATCAATAGTATGGTTTAAAAGTTGGCCCCATGGTGAGATCCAGGTCAACACACCTTCTCTTCTTTATTTATGTATAATGGTGAAGACAGTCACGTCTCTCCAGCCTCATGCCCAGCTGACACGTCCGTTATAATGAAGAGCGAGGACAGGAAGGAGACTTCTGGTACCATTTATTTTTCTGTGACAGGAATAAAGCTGCCGTTTCACAGCTTGAAAAGTACACAGTAATCATTGTGTATTACAAGAACTGCATAATGCCAACGCAAGTGATTTTTTTTCCCCAGAAAAGAAAAAAAAATCTGTTTTCCCTATGACTTCTTCCCCGCCCCCAACTCAGCAATGACCACATCACCGTCCGCCTGCAGTCAGGAGGCTGCCGCTGTGTGTCATGCACAGGTGAGCCGCGACACGTGGCCCAGCAGGGCAGCGCGAGTCCTGGCTCCGAGCGTGCCCGCGGGCCCCGCGCCTCACAGCTCCTCTCGGAGGCCCCTTCGGCTCTTCTGCCTGGCTCGGTCCTCCTCGCCGGGCGCCAGCCACGTGAAGTAGACCTTCACAGGATCGATGTTCCAGTGCTTGTGGAAAGACACGGGAACCTGGTGAGACAGGAAGTCCTTAGGGTAATCCACGGGGCGCGCCTGCAGACAGAACAGAGAATCGCAGCCTCTCACTCACCGGAAACAGTCCTGCTTCAGAACAGCACTGAAATGTGGATCGACTGCTTCCCTTCCAGAGCTGGTGCTGTTATGGGAATCTAACAGCAAAGAGGAGAATCCTTTCCAGGAAAATCTGCCTCTAGGCTCTCTGCTTCCGCATCTCCAGTCACTTCCTTACCCCCAGCACAATGCTCCAAACACATCCGCGCTCTGCTCCTAGGTCCCACAGCCATGCCCCTGACAGATCAACCGTGGTAACATGAAAAGGTTTCCTTGGTAAGTCATTTAAGTTACTATTAAAACTTCTTCAGAGAGGCAGAAAAACTTACTTCCCAGGTCTAAAGAAACTCTGGCCATACATGGTGTGTGTATGGCGAGGTGGGGCAAGGCGTTCTGGGGGTTCCCGTTGCCCGTCTGCTGTTCTGACGTGGAATCAAGCATATGTCTTTCAGAGAAGGGAAACACAGATCTCATCAGGGACAAGGACAGGTCTAGAAAAGGAAACACTGTAGAGACACATGGTTGATGTCTGGATGGCATCACTGACTCAATGGATGTGAGTCTGAGCAAACTCCAGGAGATAATGAAGGACAAGGAAGCCCACTGTGCTACAGTCCGTAGGGTCGCAAAGAGACACAATTTAGTGACTGAACAGTAACAGCAGTAGATATATAAAGCAAACCTGTGGTGTCCTGGGTCTGCAAATGCAGTGGGGAATGGCTGCAAATGCTTTCAAGGGAAGTGTGGGGGGGCCATGACTATCGGGCCATAAAACCAGGTTTGTGATGGTCCAACTCTGGAAATTTGCTAAGATGTTTCAAGCTGCCATTCACACCATTACTGTGTGAGAACTGTGTATGGGATGTAAGTCATAGCTCAGTGCAGCTGTAAAGCGTCTAAAATAGTTTTACCCTCCGCTTGTTGCGCTGTTCAGTGAGCTGTCATCTCTACAGATAAGGTTTACATCTTGCCCGACTTATGTCCTGCAGTTTTAAGCCCTCTCTCTGTGTACACAGCGCCCCCTCTGCCTGTGTCGATTCTCTTTGGTATTTGGGCCCAGAGGTTGGTTATCAGAGGCAGTACAGACTTCCGAGCATCACAGATGCTGCTCTGGGTGCACTCTGCTTTTCTGGTTTTGTCTCGTTCTTTTCCGTGACCTCATTTATCAGAAATGATTTCGCAAAGAGTCGGACACGACTGAGTGACTGAACTGAACTGAGCTGAACTGAATGCTTAATAAGCCCACACTTCACTTGCGTGGATGACTCCTGAGATCCAATCAATCACTTGTGGAATCTGCATCAATAGAGGCAAAGGTATTATGGATTTATTTTTTCCTTTCACATGTAATTGTATTTCCCAACAGTTCATTTTAAAGTGTGAAAAACAAGCAACAATTTTGACACACTGCTAGATTTGGCTGGTTAACATTTTATTATGAATTTTTACATCTGTGTTCAAGAGAAACACTGGCCTGTGGTTTACTTTTGTGATATCCCATTTTAATCCCTTTGTTAATTTTTTAGCTATTTTTTAAGTGAGCTTCTTAGTGCTTGCTCCTGGGGATACAGTGTCCATCTGTGGCATCATAAACTGAGTTGGGAAGCATTCTTGCTGCTTCTCGAATTCAATTTCATCAATGTATAAAGGTTTAAATACATCTTCTATTTCTTAAGAAATAGACTTGCTTAAAAAGTGTGATTCTAGAAATTTCTCTACTTCATTTAAACTGTCTAATTTGTTGGCATAATTTTGGTAGGGTATATAATGATGCCCCTTTTTCACTTCTGAGTTTGGCAACTTACATCCTCTCTTATGCAAAGCAGGATACTCAGGATGGATCCCTGGGTGGAGAAGATCTCCTGGAGAAGGGAATGGCTACCCACTCCTGTATTTTTGCCTGGGAAAGCCCATGGACAAGGAAGCCTGTCAGGCTACAGTCCTCAGGGTCACAAAAAAGTTGGGTACAACTTAGCAACTAACCAACAAACAACAGCAAAAACAAAACAACTGGTTTTCTGTTGGTCAAGCTAGTTAAAGGTTTATCGGATTAGAACTAATTTTTGGTTTAACTGATTTTCTGTTTTCTATTTCATTATTTGTGCTCTGATCTTTAATATTTCTTTTATTCCACATAGTTCAGATTTGATTTTATATTATTCTGCTCTCAATGTAGAAACTTAGACTAGTAATTTAATATCTTTGTTCCTTTCTAACATCGCAGAGAGCTGGACATGACTGAGCGACTAAGCACAACACAGCACAACATGTTTAAAACTATCAATTTCCTACTAACACTCGATCTTGTGAAAGTGAGAGTGATAGTCGTTCAGTCGTGTCTGACTCTTGGTGACCCTGTGGACTGTAGCCCACCAGCCTACTCTGTCACAGGATTCTCCAGGCAAGAATACTGGAGTGGGTTTGCCATGTCCTTCTCCAGAGAATCTTCCCGGCCGAGGGATCAAACCCGGGTCTCCTGCACTGCAGGTGGGTTCTTTAGTGTCTGAGCCACCAGGGAAGGACAGCACAGCACAACATATTTAAAACTATAAATTTCCTACTAATCACTCTATAGCTGAACTCAAATTTTTGGATATGTTGTGTTCCCATTTTCATTTTCTAATTTTCCTTATGATTTCTTTTTTCAACCCAAGGGTTATTTTAAAACATGTTGTTTAATTTCCAAATATTGGGGGAATTTCCCCATTTTCTGTTGATTCTAATTTCATTCCATTGTTCCGGGGGTATACTGTGTATGTTTTCAACGCTTTTAAATATATTGGGCAAAACAATATTACTTAGCTTATGGTCTATCCTAGAGAATAGACATATACATTTAAAAAAGAATGTGTATTCTACTGTCAGAATATTATTCTTTATGTGACAAGTCAAGTAGCTAATACTTGTCTGTTTCTCCTTTCAATTCCATTTGTTTCGTGTAATGTGAAAATCTGTTAGCTGTAAACATGTGTTATATTATAATCATTTTTTCTCTTGATGTTTGGACCTTCTGTCATGAAATGTCCCACTTTCTGTCTAGTAATATTTCTGTTCTTAAAATGTATTGCTTTTAATATTACTATAGCCACTCAAGCTCTCTTGTAATCAGCTGGTTGCACGGTATGTTTTTTTTTTTTTAGTTTTTTATACCATTTTTTAGGTTGAAATATAGTTAATTTACAGCTTTGTGTTAGTTTCAGGTGTACTGCAAAGTGATTCCCTTTGTTCCAATGCTTGTGGAAAGGTATGTGTATATACACTTACAGATATTTTATGCTCACATTTTTAATTTTTTATACATGTGTATATATACACACAAGCATGTATATACATATGGTCTTTCCAGTGTACTTACTCACTCCCTTATATATTCCAGGTACCACATGGTGTCATTTTCTCTCAGCCCAAAGGATTTTCTTTAGCTTTTTTTAAAGGGAAGGGAATGTCTGCTAGCAAAAAGTTTTTCTCACTTTTTGTTTATCTGGTAATGTCTTTATTCCACTTTCATTTTGGAAGGATAGTTTAACTGATACAGAATTGTTGGTTAAATTCTTCCTTTTCTTTCTGCCTTCAGGTCTCTATTATTTCTAATGAGACATTAGCCAATAGCATTTTAATTTCAATTTTCATTAGGTTTTTTAATTAAGGTTTTCACTTTGTCATTGTTTTTCAACGACTGAACTATAACATGTTCATGTGTAATCTTTTCCTAATTATCCTGTAAGGGCCTTGTTGATTTCCTCAGATCAACAGATTGTTTCTCATTACAACATTTGAGAAAATGTTGTTTCTTCTTAAAAAAAAAACAAAATAAACTGTCCCATTTTTTCTCCCTTCTCGTTTTAAAAAGAACTCCCATTAAATGTATGTTGGTATACTTTATGTTTTACCACTTTGAGGACACGTTCATTTTTATTTAGTCTTGTTTCTGTTCTTTGGATTAGGTAATTTCTATTCATTTGCCTTCAAACTTACTGATTGTTTCTTTTGCATCTCCAATCTACTGTTAAGTTCATTAAGACAATTTCTCATTTCATTTGTTGCATTTACAACTATAGAGTTTTCATCTGGTTCTTTATCAAAGTTTCTTTCTATTAAGATTTGCTATTCGTTGAGTTACTGTAATATTTTCCTTTAATTCTTTGATTATAGTTTGTCTTTTTTTTATTTTTTAATTAGGTGCTTTGAAGCCTTTGTCTGTCAAATCTAATACCTACCTGGTCCCATTCAGAGTCCATTTCTGTTGACTACATTTCTCCCTGAATATGTTTCTTTGCAACTTTCACCATAATTGGTTGGAAACTGGCTATTTTAAATAATGTGTTACAGCAACTCACAAATTTGTTCACTTTTACTACTCTTTATAAAAGACTAACTTACTTGAACTTATACCATAGACTCCTTCTCCCTGGAATGTGTGGCTGCTTTTTTCCTCAAGTTTTAATTCTCATTTTTTAGCATGATTTTCTAGAAGTCACACCTAAGCGTGAGCAACTTAATCTAATCAACTATCAGTCAGTTCAGTTCAGTCCCTCAGTTGTGTCTGACTCTCTGCGACCCCATGAATCGCAGCATGCCAGGCCTCCCTGTCCACCACCACCTCCCGGAATACACTCAAACTCACGTCCATTGAGTCAGTGATGCCATCCAGCCATCTCATCCTCTGTCGTCCCCTTCTCCTCCTGCCCCCAATCCCTCCCAGCATCAGAGTCTTTTCCAATAAGTCAACTCTTCTCATGAGGTGGCCAAAGTACTGGAGTTTCAGCTTTAGCATCATTCCTTCCAAAGAACACCCAGGGAACTCCTTTAGAATGGACTGGTTGGATCTCCTTGCAGCCCAAGGGACTCTCAAGAGTCTTCTCCAACACCACAGTTCAAAAGCATCAATTCTTCAGCGCTCGGCTTTCTTCACAGTCCAACTTTCACATCCATACATGACAACAGGAAAAACCATAGCCTTGACTAGACGGACCTTTGTTGGCAAAGTAATGTCTCTGCTTTTGAATATGCTATCTAGGTTGGTCATAACTTCCCTTCCAAGAAGTAAACGTCTTTTAATTTCATGGCTGCAATCACCATCTGTAGTGATTTTGGAGCCCCCCAAAAAATAAAGTCTGACACTGTTTCCTCTGTTTCCCTATTTATTTCCTACGAAGTGATGGGACCAGATGCCATGATCTTCATTTTCTGAATGTTGAGCTTTAAGCCAACTTCTTCACTCTCCACTTTCACTTTCATCAGGAGGCTTTTTAGTTCCTCTTCACTTTCTGCCATAAGGGTGCTGTCATCTGCATATCTGAGGTTATTGATATTTCTCCCAGCAATCTTGATTCCAGCTTGTGCTTCTTCCAGCCCAGTGTTTCTCATGATATACTCTGCATATAAGTTAAATAAGCAGGGTGACAATATACAGCCTTGACGTACTCCTTTTCCAATTTGGAACCAGTCTGTTGTTCCATGTCCAGTTCTAACTGTTGCTTCCTGACCTGCATATAGGTTTATCNCTTCACTTTCTGCCATAAGGGTGGTGTCATCTGTATATCTGAGGTTATTGATATTTCTCCCGGCAATCTTGATTCCACCTTGTGCTTCTTCCAGCCCAGCATTTCTCATGATATACCCTGCATATAAGTTAAAGAAGCTGGGTGACAATATACAGCCTTGATGTACTCCTTTTGCTATTTGGAACCAGTCTGTTGTTCCATGTCCTGTTCTAACTGTTGCTTCCTGACCTGCATATAGGTTTATCAAGAGGCAGGTCAGGTGGTCTGGTATTCCCATCTCTTTCAGAATTTTCCACAGTTTATTGTGATCCACATAGTCAAAGGCTTTGGCATAGTCAATAAAGCAGAAATAGATGTTTTTCTGGAACTCTCTTGCTTTTTCCATGATCCAGCGGCTGATGGCAATTTGATCTCTGGCTCCTCTTCCTTTTCTAAAACCAGCTTGAACATCTGGAAGTTCACGGTTTGTGTACTGTTGAAGCCTGGCTTGGAGAATTTTGAGCATTACTTTACTAGCATGTGAGATGATGTGAACATCTTTAATTATCAATTTCATTTTTGTGTGTGACATTGAATTTCTAAGGCAGGAATGTGGACAAAAATGGTTTGGTGCTGTTTTGTTTTGTTAAGAAAGATTCAGTGGTGTCTTCTACTTGACCCACAGTAAACATTAGAGATAATTTTGGCTGCAAGTTATAGAACAGTGGCTTAAACATTGCAGAAACATATTTCTCTCACACACAAAAGTCTGGCGGTGTATAGTCCAGGATGTAAGGATGAATTCAAAAACATATCAGAAATCCAAGGTCCTTCGTTCTTTTTTTCTCTGCCATCTTCATTTTGTAGCTTTCACCTGTGATGGGAGATATTTACTCAGGTTTCACCTGTCACATATGTGTTCCAGCTGGCAGGAAGTAACAAGAGGTGAGGGCAAGGTGTATCTTACCTCTCAGAGGTATTTCATGGCCAGAAGAGGGTAACGGGCATTGCAAGTGGTTAGAGGATGGGGAAGAAATAGAATAAGATTCACAGAGTGTTGATAACTGTTAAAGCTGGGTAACAGCTACCTAGCAATTTATTATATTATTCTTTCTACTTTCCTAAAATTTTGGCATTTTCTGCAAGATAAAAGTTAATCAAATAAAATGGAAAATATCAAAAGGATAGCTCTGGAAGCTTTGCATGGCTTCTCTTTATATACCAAGAGCTAAACTTTATCACATGCCTACGTCCAGCTGCAAAGAAGGCTGGAGAATGCAATCATTAGTCCTTAGGTCCATGTGCCCAGTTACAAAGAGCTTTAGTTTATCACATAGGAAGAAAGGGACCATCAACACAGGGGGACCACTGATAGCCTCTGCTCTGCTCACATATGATAGATTATGAGCACAAAGTGAATCATTAATATCTGTCCTCCAATCCCTTCCATAACATGAAGGTGGCATTACTGTTCAGCATGTATATAAAATACTGTAACAACAGTAAAGGGCTTCCCAGGTGGCACAGTGGTAAAGAATCCACCTGCCAGTGTAGGAAACTTGAGAGACTCCGGTTCAATTCCTGGGTGAGGAAGATCTCTCGGAGGAGGAAGTGGCAGCCCACTTCAGTATCTTGCCGGGAAATCCCCTGGACAGAGGAGCCTGGTGGGCTACATGCCATGGGGTTGCAGAGTCGGAAACAACTAGCCACTGAGCACAAGAGGAAAATGGGGCCAGAGTATCTGACTGGTGGTAGACACTCAATACATGTTAACGTCCTTTTTCTACTGATTCTGAAGACCAAATGCCTCAGATTGATAGATATATATGTATACATACACACACACACACACACAAATAGGACTTTGACTACACAAATCACTTCAGGAGAATAAAAGAGCATCATCCTCAGTGAATTACAAACCTCATTCTAAGAGCAGTCCTGTGTACCAGGGTGTTAATCCTCATTCTACCTAAGCTTGCACTCATCTTTTTTTTTTTTTTTTCCCTTGGCCATGGGATCTTAGTTCCCTGACCAGGAATCAAACCCTCGCCCCCTGCAATGGAAGCTCAAAGTCCTCACCACTGGCAAATCAGGGAAGTCCCTCTCACTCATCTTGAACAGAAGTGCTCAAGCATTGGTGAGCATAAGGATTTTCCAGGTACCTGTACAACACACAGACTCCTGGCTCCCACGCTAGACCTCCTATTCCCAGAGATTCCAAGGATCTGTGTTTTCACAAGAAACTTAAACAAGGAACCAGGTCTCTAGCAGAGGGGGACTGAGAAAAGCTGAGTGGCACACGTTATGAGGCACTTCAAAGATGCTGGTAGAAGAATTCGATTCATCGGTCTTCAGCTTGGTTTTCCTAGGAATGCAGAAACTTTTTATTGCTGTGTGTTTGTTTCCCAGGAAAATTCTAGCACAGCCATGGGAGAGCAAGTGCAAACACCTTACACTGTCCCTGTAGTCCCATTTGCCCTCTGCAGAAGCAGTGGGTCTCCAGACCACACCTTCAGCCACACTGCTGTTAAACAAAAGTCTGGTCGTTTAACCCGAAGCCATTGCAAACTCCCTGTGAACAACATCACCATGGACACTGGCATTGTTGTTATTCAGTCAATAAGTCGTGTCCGACTCTTTGCAACCCCCATGGACTGCAGCATGCCAGGCTTCTCTGTCCTCCACTATCTCCCGGAGTGGGCTCAAATTCATGGACACTGGCTTAGAGATTCTTCAGTTTTCAAAGAGAATGTGGGTGGTGGAGCCCTGTAATGCAGGTGGAGGGTATAAAGCGAGAAGAGGGAAGAAGTAAGATTGTAATTTAAAAATGATTTATGAGTGCAAAGAAGAGTGCTTCAGCTAATCGTTTAGAAAGAAGCTGGCTGAAATTCTCCTTCATACTCCTCAGTAGGACAAAGTATCATTAGACCCCAAGCAACACTGGACACACCACATCCCAAGGCCACACCTGCTTTCTTTCCATGTGAGCTCTCACCACCTTCTAGGGAGAGAGAAGGCCATCTAACCTGGTGACTCTGGATGGAGTGTTAGGCAAACAGCGTTTCGCTTCACATCAAGTGATTTCTTCCCAAGAAATCATCGCTGTTATAATAGCAAGACAATTAGGGAAGCAGTGAGAAGGATTTGATTAATACCGCTTCCAGTTTTTCTCATCTAACAGGAAAGTGGGTTTCTATGCCAGAACAGTCAAGAGGCTTAGATCCCAAATGGGAACAGGAGTGGCGGTGTCTTTTCATACATGCAGTGATGTATCTATGCGAGTGTGGATGTGGGTGGATGGGTGGGTGTGTACGTCTTAATTGCTTATTATAAATCAAAAGTAATTAGGTGCATATTTATTCATAGTTTCCTCACTACTTTGCAGATCTGTGGGAAGTGTTTATTGCAAAACGATTCATTTCACTTTACTGCAAAATACCATTGTAGGTATACAGGGAGTGAAGCTGTTCGGACAAGAAGGGGGTAACCCGTAGACTGTCCAACTCCTAAAGCCTCAGTGTCCTCAACGATGGTACAAGGGCTGTGAAACCTCGACTTGCAAACCATCCTAGCAACTGAAAATGTGCTTTGCAAGACACACATGCACATACATGTACACATAAGAACGTTTTCAATAAGGCTTAGCATTGCTTCACAAACGTAACTCTAATGTGAATATCCTTTAATATATTGTCTTTTCCTATTCGGTGGGAAAAGTCTATTTTTTCTGCATCTTGTGTAGTTAAAAAAAAAAAAAATTGGGGTACTCGAGTGTTCTTGCCTGGAGAATCCCAGGGACGAGGGAGCCTGGTGGGCTGCCATCTATAGGGTCGCACAGAGTCGGACACGACTGAAGCAGCTTAGCAGCAGCAGCAGCATTACAATCCTATCGGAGAAGGCAATGGCACCCCACTCCAGTACTCTTGCCTGGAAAATCCCATGGATTGAGGAGCCTGGTAGGCTCCATGCAGTCCATGGGGTCACTAAGAGTCGGACATGACTGTGACTTAGCAGCAGCAGTATAGTCCTATAGGTAATTTGGTATGAAGTAAGACTATTTGCCTTTTTAAAAAATTTTTATTTGAGTTTAGTTGCTTTACAATGTTGTGTTAGGTTCTGCTGTACAGCAAAGTGAATCAGCTCTACATATACATATACCCTCTCTGTTTTAGATTTCCTTCCCACTTAGGTCATTACAGAGCCCTGAGTAGAGTTCCCTGTGCCATACAGTACACCCTCCCTACTTACATATTTTATACATGGTAGTGTATACCTATCAGTGCCCCGTTTTTCTCTGTGGTTCCAACACTAAATACTTAATTTGCAAAGAATTTCAAACCAATATAAAGAAAACGTAAAAAAGAATTGTAGGAATGAATCCCCTGGAATATCAATGATTTTATTCACCTGACTTTTAATTATGAGGCAGAGCTTCAACACCACATGAAGATTGTTTTAACCGTTAAGTCCTGAACTCGCAAGTTAGCATGTTTCTCCCACCTGCGTTGTCTGGGACATCATCATCCACCGAGAACCGTATCTATTTAACCAGCTTCCTTCCAATCATTTCCCTGATTGCTCTCTCTCTTTCTCTCATTTTCTCTGAATGCACATGCACATAACAAATACACACATCCATATGTCTTCTCTAGCCATCCAATTACATGTACCCATGGGCCCAACCTTCCTTAATTACAGAGTATATAAACATAGAGTCCTGAACAATCAAATTCATTCTAGGTTTGCCTTATGGAAAGTTGGCCCATTTCTATATAGTCTTCTATAAAAATTTTTTTCCAGCTTAAGATATAATTAACATATAACATTGTATAAGTTGGACTTCCCTGGTGGCTTAGACGGTAAAGCGTCTGCCTACAACGCGGGAGACCCGGGTTCGATCCCTGGGTTGGGAAGATCCCCTGGAGAAGGAAATGGCAACCCACTCCAGTGTTCTTGCCTAGAGAATCCCATGGATGGAGGAGCCTGGTGGGCTACAGTCCATGGGGTCGCAAAGAGTTGGACACAATTGAGCGACTTCACTCACTCACTTGTATAAGTTTAAGATGTACGAAATGATAACTTGATATATGTATACATTATGAAGTGGTGGCCACAATAAAATTAGTTAACAGCTAACTTTTAATTAGTTATGTGTGTGTGTGGTGAGAACATTTAAGGTCTACTCTCTGAACATTTTTCAAGTACATATAACAATATTAGTTAGAGTAACCATGCTGCACACTAGATTCCCAGAACTTATTATCTTATAACTTCTTATAACTAGAAGTTTGTAACATTTGACCAGCATCTCCCCATTCCACCTCCTCTCCGAGTCCCTGACAACCATCAATCTGGTCCTTAATGTATATCTCCAGGGATACGTATAGGTCTGCTACTGTTGCTGCTGCTAAGTCGCTTCAGTTGTGTCCAACTCTTTTTTTTTTTTTTTTTACTTTATTTTATTTTACAATACCGTATTGGTTTTGCCATACATTGACATGAATCCACCACGGGTGTATGTGACCCCAGAGACGGCAGCCCACCAGGCTCCCCTCTCCCTCGGATTCTCCAGGCAAGAACGCTGGAGTGGGTTGCCATTTCCTTCTCCAATGCATGAAAGTGAAAAGTGAAAGTGACATCGCTCAGTCATGTCCAACTCTTCACGACCCCATGGACTGCAGCCTACCAGGCTTCTCCGTCCATGGGATTTTCCAGGCAAGAGTACTGGAGTAGGGTGCCATTGCCTTCTCCACATGTATAGGTCTACACTTAGTGATTTACTGTGAAATGTCGTAAATATAATTACCCTCAAAAATGTAATAGGATAAGGCGAGGGTGGGATGATTTGAGAGAACAGCATTGAAACATGTATATTAAAATACGCGAAATAGATTACTAGTCCAGGTTCAATGCATGACACAGGGCACTCAGGGCCGGTGCACTGAGATGACCCTGAGGGATGGGATGGGGAGGGAGGCGGGAGGGGGGTTCAGGATGGGGGACACATGTACACCCATGGCTGATTCATGTCAATATATGGCAAAAACCACTACAATACTGTAAAGTAATTAGCCTCCAATTAAAATAAATAAATAATTTTTTTTTAATGTAATAGGATAATTTAAGATGCTGGCCTATTTTAGTTATTGTTGTGCAATAAAACACCCCCAAACTTACTGCTTTTCTTAAGAGGGGACATTATTTGGGGGGATGCTATCAATTGATTGGGCACTCCTCGCTGAACTCACTCTATGCGCACCATGTGGCCCACCCAGCTGGAAGGGCTGCTAGCAGTGAGGCTCAGCTAAGACTCTGGCATGGCTCAGCCCCTCACTCTCTGTGGCCTTTCATCCTGGCTTTTGACATGGAAAAGGCCTAGGGCCAAGTTCCAAGAATAAAGCCCCAATTTGCAAACATTTGACTTTGTCTTACTTGGGTCATTGGCCAAAGCAAGCCAGTGACCCAGGTCAAGTCCACGTGGGAGAGGAATACATAAGTTCTTGAATACTACAAGGGAAGACTCATTGGAAGTTAACAATCTACCACATGGCCCAGTATCATATAGTTGCCCAAAGATACAGGATACTGTCCCCTCCTATAAAGAATCAGGTGTATGAATTCAGTCTAAAAATCTTTACATTGTGTGTTCCGTAGGACACATTTTACCTTGAAGACAAATGATAAACACTCCTGGTTATAAAAAATGATTGATTGTTTCTTTAATATAAGATACACATGCCTCCTGCCGTGAACAAAAATGAGAAATGGGAGAATGAACAAGAGTAATGTGAAGAAGACATTTCAGGATGGAGTCCTTTTTCTTATCAGCTAACATTTCCTACTCATATTCTCTCCCTAAGATACTGACCAGCTACTGTGACTATTTAGATTGGTCTGAGGTTTGCAGGTGTCCTCTTCCAACTTTTCCTCTTTATCCAGTGTCCTTACTTTGAAGTGTATTGCGGGGGGGGGGAAATCTCTAAGGGAAAGGAAAACAAGCTGATGAAGCTCCAGTTTCCTTGGAAAGAAGAAACAAATACTTTTTCTAATTAATTTGTATTGGACTATACTTGCTTTACAATGTTGTGTTATTTCTACTGTACAGCAAAATGAATCAGCCACGCATATTCATAGAGCCCCTCCTTTTCGGACTTCCTTCCATTCAGGTCACACAGAGCATTAAGTAGAGCTCCCTGTGCTCTACGGTACGTTCTCACTTCTTGTTGTCCAGTCGCTGAGTCATCTCCGACTCTTTTTGTGACCCCCTGGATCGAAGCACTCGAGGCTTCCCTGTGCTTCACTATCACAGTTAGCTATTTTATCAACAGTGTATATGTGTCAATCCCAACCTCCCAATTCTTCCCACCCCTTGCTTTTGCCCTTGATACCCATACATTTGTTCTCTACATCTTTGTCTCAATTTCTTCTTTGCAAATATGGCACCCTACACCAGTGTCCTTGCCTGGAGAATCCCATGGACGGAGGAGCCTGGTGGGCTGCAGTCCATGGGGTCGCAAAGAGTCGGACACGACTTAGCGACTGCACTTTCACTTTCACTTTCATACTGTTTTTCTAGATTTTACATATATGTGCTAATAAATGATATTTGTTTTTCTATTTCTGACTTACTTCACTCAGTATGACACTCCCTATGTCCATCCACATCTCTACAAACGACCAAGTTTCGTTCCTTTTTATGGCTGAGTAGTTTTCTATTTTTAAAAAAATGAAAGAAAACAACTTCCCTAAGGTCACACAGCTAATATATTGCAGGATTTGGACCTAGGTGGTCTGGAATCTAGAGCTGACACACTCCTCAGATCAGGAGGAAACATATCAGACAATTAACAGAAGTTTCGTTTATGATGAACTGAAGATAATTTACATTTTCTTTTTTAAAATGCCCTGAAATTCCCAATTTTTCCTAATAATGATAATAAATACATGCAATTTAAAAAAACAATAATCAAGTAGGATGAAACACCCAAAAAAAGAAACCCTGAGAGATTCAAGCAAGCAAGCGGTGCCCAGGGGGAACTTGTGGAGGAGCACAGTGGCTCTTATTGGCTGGCTGTCTGCCTGAGTCATTCCTCAGGGGATGTACATGAATAGTTTTGTGCCTCCTGTCCTTCTTTGTTGATCCCTAAGGACCAAGGGAAGTTCTAAGCCTAATAAATTACTTGAATTTTATCCAGAAAGTAAACTTCATAAACTGAACCAAACACTTTCATTTTAATCACATGTGGACATTATTTATAAAAATTTTAATACTAACCCCAGGGAAGGAGGTTTTTCCTAGGCTGAATTTTTGAGGTTGTCTCATTAACAGACTCCCTGCCATGACCTTATTTGCAATCTCATCTGAAACAATGCTGCAGCTGTTCTGTAAAACCAAGATCTTCTAACACAAGAGATGTGACGCCAAGGAGAAGTACCATCAATGTAGTTCAGATGAAAGTCACTTCCTGGAAATGGGTTGCAGGAGCAAAACTCCCCTTCCTGTCAAATCTCCAACCCCAAATGCAAGTAACTAGAGGCAGGAGTTTGGGCTCAAAGCCTGTTTTAATGCACTGGGCCATCTAATCCTATAACTGGATCCTGTTCACTATTAATTAAGTAGTAAAGTTAGACTCCCTTTGAGGCTTAAACATCTGCTATGGAGGAAGACTAAATCTCTCTATTGAAAGAAAACCAGAATCGTGTGGGAAATTCTCAGATGGTCTGGATCAACAAGAATAATTTTACTGTAGGCTTGACATTAAAGGAACTAGGGGGAGTCAATCAAGTCAAATATTTTAGTTCTGCAATACCAATGTGTGGTTTATGGAGCCAACTCTAGATAAAGCCATGAATTGATATCTAATCCACACTTAAGCCTCCTAATATTGAGAGCTCAGGATCCGTGCTGTCAGCCCATGCTTGTTCTAGCCATGCCAAAATACAGCTGCTAAAGACCTGAAACCTATTGTTGCAGTACCATCTGGGCCCAAAAGCAGTGGGCACCAGCCTACACCATAGATCTCCATGGTTACTCTCTACTCTCTTGTAAACCTCTTCTAACCTGGCTTCTGCCCCATCATTACTCCTCAACAGCTCTCCCTAAGTGTACAATGGCTACATCACAAAATTTACAGATTATATTTAGTCTTCACCTTTATTTGACTTTGCTTTTGACCAAAATATTATCTATTTTATTCACTTTTAAAATATTTGCTCAAATAAAATTATTTATGATAGCTTCATTCTTTTAAAATGTCTGTCAAGTATGTAGCAATGCCCTTATTTTCATTCTTGATATTGGTTTCTTTATTCTTTCCTTCTTTTAATCCAACTGAATTACTCTTCAATTTTACTTTCCAGTTCACTAGTTCTCTCTTCAGCTACATATACAGTTGTTTGGCCCACATCATCTCTTTATTTTTAACTGACAAAATTGCATTTTACTTTAACATTTTTATTTGGTTATTTTCAAATCTATATGGTTACTCATCTATTGCCATGGTCCTTGTCATTTTTGTCATTTCATTCTTTAAAAAAAATCTTTAAATATTCATGCATAGTGCAGTACACAGAATAACATACTCCCCCTCGCCCCCCAGTGATATTCTCATTCTAATAAACTAAAGCTGTGAATATTAACTTATACGGCAAAAGGGATTTTTCAAATGTGATTAAGGACCTTGAGATGGGGAGATTATCCTGGATTATCTGGGTTGGCCCAGGGTAATGTAATCACAGGAGTTCTTTTATAAGAGAAAAGAAAGAAAATGAAGTCAGAAAAAGGAAATAGGACAATGGAACCAGAAGTTAAAGTGATGCACTTTGAAGATACAGGCAAGGGCTGTGAGCCAATGAACACAGGCAGCCTCTAGAAGCTGGAAAAGTAACAGAAACATTTTACTCCTCTGATGTCTCCAAAATGAACACGTTCCAGCCAACACCTTGATTTTAGATGTCTAAAGTCCAGAACTGTACAGGAATAAATCTGTGTTGTTTTAACCCACTAGATTTGTGTTAACAAGATACGGTAACAATGGAAAATCAATACACAAAGTTATATCCATATATAATAGTTCTGTTGTCTAAAATCTTTAAGGAACTAAATGTTATCTCTCTCCCTCAAGATGACCTGTGAGCCCATAATGTTGATTTTGACCTGTGGAAAACCTCAGAATCTAAATTGAGAAGACATTCCTCTTTACATTCAGTTCAGTTCAGTCTCTCAGTCATATCCGACTCTTCGCGACCCCACAGACTGTAGCATGCCAGGCCTCCCTGTCCATCGCCAACTCCTGGAGCTTACTCAAACTCATGTCCATTGAGTCAGTGATGCCATCCAACCATCCCATTCTCTGTCATCCCCTTCTCCTCCCACCTTCAATCTTTCCCAGCATCAGGGTCTTTTCCAATGAGTCAGTTCTTTGCATCAGGTGGCCAAAGTATTGGAGTTTCAGCTTCAGCATCAGTCCTTCCAATGAACACCCAAGACTGATCTCCTTTAGGATGGACTGGCTGAATCTCTTTGCAGTCCAAGGGACTCTCAAGAATCTTCTCCAATACCACAGTTCAAAAGCATCAATTCTTCGGTGCTCAGCTTTCTTTATAGTCCAAGTCTCACATCCATACATGACTATTGGAAAAACCATAGCTTTGACCAGACGGACCTTTGTTGGTAAAGTAATGTCTCTGCTTTTTATATGCTGTCTAGGTTGGTCATAGCTTTTCTTCCAAGGAGCAAGCATATTTTAATTTCATGGCTGCAGTCACCATCTTAAGTGATTTTGGAGCCCCAAAATATAAAGTCTGTTACTGTTTCCACTGTTTCCCCATCTATTTCCCATGAAGTGATGGGACCAGATGCCATGATCTTAGTTTTCTGAATGTTGAGCTTTAAGCCAACTTTTTCACTCTCCTCTTTCACTTTTATCAAGAGGCTCTTTAGTTCTTCACTTTCCACCATAAGGGTGGTGCTATCTGCATATCTGAGGTTACTGATATTTCTCCAGGCAATCTTGATTCCAGCTTGTGCTTCTTCCAGTCCAGCGTTTCTCATGATGTACTCGGCATATAAGTTAAATAAGCAGCACTGCTGCTGCTGCTAAGTTGCTTCAGTCGTGTCTGACTCTGTGCGACCCCATAGATGGCAGCCCACCAGGCTCCCCCGTCCCTGGGATTCTCCAGGCAAGAACACTGGAGTGGGTTGCCATTTCCTTCTCCAATGCATGAAAAGTGAAAAGTGAATGTGAAGTCGCTCAGTCGTGTCCGACTCTTCGCGACCCCATGGACTGCAGCCTACCAGGCTCCTCCACCCGTGGGATTTCCCAGGCAGGAGTACTGGAGTGGGGTGCCATTACCTTCTCCTAAGCAGCACTATTTGTATATTATTATTTAGTTTTGCTTCTTGTGAAAGCCAAAGAGGCCTTACTTCTCTGGGATCACCACAATTCATTCCCAGTCTCACATGGTGGATCTGGGAGTCTTGAGTTTAACTCCCTCATTTTCTCAGCTACCCAGAGCCCTTTGTTTCTATAGTGCATGGGTGCGTGTGTGCTCAGTCGCCAGGCTCCTCTGTCCATGCGATTTCTCAGGCAAGAATACTGAAGCGGGTTGCCCTTTCTTTCTCCAGGGGATCTTCCCGACCTAGAGATCGAACTCATGTCTCCTGCATTAGAAAGCAGATTCTTTATCGCTCCGCTACTTGGGAAGCCTTATTCACCTATCCTCAAAAAACATATTTAACAGAGGAAAGTTACGCAGGTGCAGGTGGTGTAAAATCCCTGCAGACAACCTCTTCAAATGTGCTCATTGTTTACCATTTTAGTTTCAGTTTATATTGTTTCCTTTTTTTTAACTTGCCCCTTGAAGATCTCCTTTCTTTTTCAGAGCCCAACTATGCGGGGGTGGGGGGGGAATAGTGAGAATCCCTTTTTTTTTTTTTTCTTCCAGAAAAATCTTTTTCTTCCAGAAAAAAAAAAAAGTCTTTTTATTTTGGGAGGGCCCATGGTTGCTCATCCTCCATCTGGTAGCTATAGTAAAAAGCACAAAAAAAATAAAGCAGGTAGAAGCAGAAATTAGCTTCTGATCTGGAAAATTAGCCTTGATCTGGAAAACGCTCATTTTCTAAAGCATGGAACAGAAATCACCAGAAGTGGATTACTATGCATTTTTGGTCAGGAGTATAACTTCAACTCTCTTACTCCAGGGCCACATCAACTATCCAAATTTTGGGGACCTCTCTGGTGGTCCAGGGGTTAGGACTCTGCACTTCCATTGTGGGGTTTGAGCCTTGGTTGGAGAACTAAGATCTCACATGCTGCACAGCACAGCCAGAATATCTTTTTTTTAATTTTTAAAATTAAAAAAAAAAAAAAACTATCCAAACCTTTTGTTCACAGGGATTCTGAGGATCTCACCATGTCCTAGACTATCATTCTGGTCCATGTTACTGATGACATCACATGAGTAGAATCTGGTGAACAAGAAGCTTCAGGTACCTTAACTGTCTTGGTAAAACACAGATGTGATGGCAGATGGGCAATAAACGCCAAGATGATTCAACTCAGGGAACTGTCTGGAAGTCCAGTGGTCTAGACTGGACATCCTCCAAAGTGAAAGACAAGTTTCTACTTTAGATCCCCAAATACTACCAAAAAATAAAATAAAAGGGCTGAGCACTTGGGGTCAGTTCAGTTCAGTCACTCAGTCGTGTCTGACTCTTTGCGGCCCCATGAGATACAGCACGCCAGGCCTCCCTGTCCAACACCAACTCCTGGAGCCCACCCAAACTCATGTCCATTGAGTTGGTGATGCCATCCAACCATCTCATCCTCTGTCATCCCCTTCTCCTCCTGCCCTCAATCTTTCCCAGCATCAGGGTCTTTTCAAATGAGTCAGCTCTTCGCATCCAGTGGCCAAAGTATTGGAGTTTCAGCTTCACCTTTTGAAATCAAAACATGTCATTTTTGATGTGTTGCTTGACTCACGTATCAAGGATGAAACTTCTTCTATAGTTTATTTATTTACTTTGATTTTTGGTTGTGCTGAGTCTTTGTGGCTGTGTTCAGGCTTTCTCTAGTTGTAGCAAGCCAGGGCTATTCTCTAGCTGCGGTGCTTGGACTTATTGTGGTGGCTTCTCTTGTTGCAGAGAACAGGCTCTAGGGCTCATGGCCTCAGTAGTTGTGGCTCAGTAGTTGTAGTTCACGGCTCAATCACCCCACTGCATGTGTGATCTTCCCTGACCAAGGATCGAACCTGTGTTCCCCACATTGGCAGGTGGATTCTTAACCAATGGACCATCAGCGAAACCCAAGGATGAAGCTTTTAACTGAAGTCCAGAGCTAGAGGAAATCTCTACTGATCCAGGTTACAGTGAGCCCTGGCACTGATTTGGTTGCTTTTTGTTTGTTTGTTTATTTGTTTTGTTTTTGGCCCAGAAGATTCAATGATTCTTGCAACACCTATGACAAATTGGAATTCTGTGAGTGATGCACTGGTATGAAAAGTTCTGCAGTGATTTTTGAGCAGCAATGATATTAATATCTGTTTGAGAGTTAAAGATATTTCATTATAATGATAGAATTGGAGTCGATTTCATTCACATCAGTAGGTCCCTCTTGTAAACTCAATCACGTGACATAGTTTAATCATTTTAATTTCTGAACCATCCATGACAAAACTCAATCATGCAGAGGGGCTAGTAGTTGAGAAGTCAGTCCAGGTCAGTTTCTAAAAATGTGTAATATACAGATTGCATAGTAGATCTCGTTAAGACACAAAACTAAGTGACAGAAGTAGTAAAAAAAACAAAAAGAGTAATTTATGAATTATCAAAAAACATATTGGTCTTCCTCTTCTCCCATTTAAACAATATTCTCTAATTTTCATTCTGTGATTCTAGAGTTTCTTTCTCTCAAACATCCAGGAATTCAAAGACTTGGTAGTGACAGTAAGATGATTTCTTTCTGAACACTGGTTAATCTTAAGTTCATTTCTTTCAGTTCTTTAATTCAAATGTAACTCACAATCAAGGTTCAATTGACATCTCTAAATACAATCTTTTATTAAAACAACCAGAAGAGAGAATTTTCTATAGTCTTAAGAAGATATGATTTCCATGATAATAACAGCAAATTACAAGAATAAGAGAAAAATTAATTTTAATACTGGTAGTGTCTTCACTGAAATTTCTCTCCTTCTGCTAATGCATAATGACCACAAAGGAATTGAATGGGCCCCCAATGGGAAGTGTAAGAGCACATCAGATGGGCCTGATGATAATGGATAGGGCCTTAAATTAAGGAATAATAGGTACATGAAGCACTTAAAACTGGAATAACTGAGATCTTACTGTGGCCATTACTTTTGGCCTTAACAATGATCTCATTTTAGGGTTTAAAGCCACATTTTGAAGGGAAAGAGTGGAGAAACAGCTAGTTTCTTTTAACTAGTGAACAAAGTTTTGACTCTTAATTTATGAAAATACCAGAACTGTTCCCTTTTTGAAGTCTATGCTTTATCTCTGTGATGATGGAATATAAAAAATTACAGTTTATACACTATTGGTACTATTTATAAAATAGATAACTAATGAGAACCTGCCGTATAGATAGCCCAGGAATCCTGAGTGAACTGTGACCTGAATGAAAAGGAAATCCAAAAGGGAGGAGCTAGGGTTATATGCATGGCTTAAGAGTGGGACACGACTGAGCGACTGAACTGGACTGAACTAATGGCTTAAGAGTCAGGTACAACTGAGCAACTGAACTGGACTGATGGCTGATTCATCTTGCAACTTTCATAAAAACTGATTTTAAAAAACAAAAAGCATTGACAGATTTGAGTCATAGCTCAGTCTCCTTCTGGTTAAGTGACCTTGGCTGACACTTAACTTTTCTAATCCTCAGTTTCTTCATCTGAAATATGGTTATAACAATAATATTAATGCTTAAAGCTATTTTGAGGATTAAAGAGCATGTCCTCCTTCCTTCTTCTCTCATTAAGGTTGTAGAGTTTCACCAGGCAAGTTTCAACTGGTCTTATATTCAGGAAACACTGAAAGTATAAAGGAGGAATGGGAGGACATATAACACTATTTTCACGTCTTTCAGTAAATTCTCCTATTTCACAAGTATTTCTGGCAATATTGCAAAGATCATAATGTGCCTTTTGTACTTAGGCCTTTTTTTTTTCCTTTGTCATTTAGACTTCAGTGACATGGATGATGATGGAGTGTGAGGCAGGAAAAAGAGCCCCTGAACACAGCAGCCAGGAAACCTGAATTTGAGTGCAGGCTCTGCCAGTGGCTCAGCAGGTAAACTGTCAGTGCAGGAGATGCAACAGACATGGGTTCAATCCCTGGGTTGGGAAGATCCCCTGGAGGAGGAAATGGCTACCCACTCCAGCATTCCTGCCTAGAGAATTCCACGGACAGAGGAGTCTGGTGGGCTACAGTTCATGGAATCTCAAAAGAGTCGGACACAACTTAGCAATAAAGCAGTAACAAAAGTCCTATGTGAGAGGCTATGTTTACTATCTTTATTACATAGATGGGGAAACTAAGGTTTACAGAGAATAAACTTATTTTTAAGAAAATACTTTTAAGCATCAAGAACAAAGCTAATGCTTTTGATTGGCTCTTCCAGTTTGCTTGTTTGGATCAAGCTCCAGATAAAGCCCAGCCTTTCCAACTGATGCACATCTTGGCTTGTCAGGCTTGTTTAATTTATAAACACCTGCTTTCTTTCCATCTTTCTTCTTTCTTTCTTTCCTTGCTTCCTTCTTTCTTAAATATTTATTTATTTGTTTGACTGCTCTGGGTCTTAGTTGCAGCATGTGGGATCTGGTTCCCTGACCAGGAATCGAGTCCAGGCCCTCAGCATGGAGTCTCAGCCACTGGACCACCAAGGAAGTCCCCCTTCCTTCCTTCTTTTTCTTTTTATCTTGCAAATTACTTGCTAAGGAAACCGAATCATTTGTCTTGTACAAATTCCAACAATCTGACTTCCACTAATTACACTTCCATGTTGTCATCAAAGGTGTTTCTTTGTTCTTCGAATTTCCTGTACTGCTGGCGTGAGCTAGAGGAGCGACCAGATTCAAGTTTGATTTCGTAGCAAACTGTTTCATGAGAAGTGTGTGCTCTTCCATGATGAGGTTCACAATGCCTGATTCTTTCTCTTTTTACAGTGTTAGCAGCCACAGACGTTCACCGTCTAGATCCGGTAGTTTCACTGCTGCTGCTGCTGCGTCGCTTCAGTCGTGTCCGACTCTGTGCGACCCCATAGACAGCAGCCCACCAGGCTCCCCGTCCCTGGGATTCTCCAGGCAAGAACACTGGAGTGGGTTGCCATTTCCTTCTCCAATGCATGAAAGTGAAAAGTGAAAGTGAAGTCGCTCAGTCGCATCTGACTCTTCGTGACCCCACGGACTGCAGCCTACCAGGCTCCTCCATCCACGGGGTTTTCCAGGCAAGAGTACTGGAGTGGGGTGCCATTGCTAGGAGATGACAAATGGTGATATTCTAATTTCATCTTCCTTCTTCATTAACTAGCAGGAATACTTCTATAATGATTAGTTTCCCTATATCTATCATTCAGTTATCCAATCATATAGTTCATGGGAATAACAGCATAAATGCTTGATTCTTTCCCTTTTTCTAATTTCTAAATTCTTTCCCTTTTTCTAAAACTAGTATTTAGAATACCAGTTTTCTAAATAAGTGGATTCACTGGCAACCTTCCATGATGAACAGTTAGGTTTGTTTTCTCAGGGTTATTATTAACTCATGGTAAACTCATGGACTTAATTCTATGTATATTTAAATTTGGGCTTCCCTGGTAGCTCAGAAGGAAGAGAATCTGCCTGCAATTTGGAAGACCTGGGTTCAGTCCCTGGGTTGGGAAGATCCCTGTGTTGGGAAGATCCCCCGAGAAGGGAATGGCTACCCACTCCAGTATTCTTGCCTGGAGAACTCCATGGACAGAGCAGCCTAGTTATGTTTACTGATATTCATTTAATCCATATTTGGCCAAACTCAAGTTGCTTCCTGAAACTTTTTGGCAAAACCCTAGTGATTCTTGATAGCTGCATTGCTATTAGCCCAGAAAACATTTTCCAGATTAATTTCATGTAATTTCCTTTCCCAGACATCTTTCCAAGGATTGCTGGTTCCTTTTAGTAGAAGTGGTATTTAAAGACAACAATCTGCACATTGCCACTGAATTGAGCAGGGCTTCTCAAGTGGCTCTATGGTAAAGAATCCACCTGCCAATTCAGGAGATGCAGGTTCGATCCCTGGTGGGGAAGATCCCCTGGAGAAGGCAATGGCAACCCACTCCAGTATTCTTGCTGGGAAATAGACAGAGGAGCCTAGCGGGCTATAGTCCATGCAGTCGAAAAAAGCTGGACATGACTTAGAGACTTAACAACAGCAACAGTTGAATTGAGCATTCCTTCTAGACCTCTTTCATGGACAGAACTAAGAAAACAATTAAGACAAAACACATGATGAGTTTATACTCATTTCAATACCACTTCAAATTCAGACCTCAAAGTTCATACTTAATATTTTCAAATTTACATCTCTATTTCCTTTCTCCCACATAAAGAAATACAGTTCTCAACAATGTCAGGAATGATAGAATTAGATCATCCACAGACACTCTTTAAATTCATTCTACAATATACACAATATTTACAAGAGCAACTACAACTATTGTCAATCATATTAAAAGCATAATCAGTTTAAGGTGTTTTTTTAACAGTTCTTCTTGTTCCTACAGTACATGCCGCTAGAATGTACAGTCAACTCACAGTGCTTTTGAAGTCCCTTGAGTATATGCATGGCTGAGTCCCTTTGCTGTCCATCTGAAAATTTCACAACATTGTTAATCAGCTATATGCCAATATAAAATAAAATGTTAAAAATAAATAAATAAAGTCCCCTGGAAGAGCTAGAATTCTACCTGAGGCATTATAACTCACCTAACTTACTCCCCAGTCATTATACCATTAGTCGAGACCTGAAATTTCCAACCCACTTGGGACCGGTGATAAGAGCTTTTAGACAGGACAACCTTTGAGATTCCCCCACCACTTCTAGGGCTTCCCTCATAGCTCAGCTGGTAAAGAATCTGCCTGCAATGCAGGAGGCTCCAGTTTGATTACTGGGTTGGGAAGATCCCCTGGAGAAGGGATAGGCTACCACACCAGTATTCTTAGGTTTCCCTGTTGGCTCAGACAGTAAAGAATCTGACTGCAGTGAGGGAGACCTGGGTTCAATCCCTGAGACCCAGGTTCGATCCCTGGGTTGGGAAGATTCCTTGGAGGAGGCCATGGCAGCCCACTCCAGTACTTTTGCCTGGAGAATCCCATGGACAGAAGAGCCCAGCGGGCTCCAGTCCATGGGGTCACAAAAAGTAAGACAAACTGAGCAACAAAGCACAGCAGAGCACCATTTCTAACTTAATACACTCCTAACACCACAAGTACAGGTCCCACCAAAGCTGTGGGCATGGCAGAGCTATGTTGTGATTACTTTAGTTACATAAACCAGTTCTTAGTGCCAAAGATTTATGAAACTGATGAAACTTCATTTGTTTTCCTAAGAAGCAAATTGACCCATGAAGAAATACCAAGCTTCAAAAAAGCCATCGAGAGTTTTCTCAACCAGTAATGTATATCCCAACCTTCCTCCGAACAGTTTGACTTCTAAGAGCATCTAGTGATAATTCCAAGGACCTCCACCTTCCCTGTCATCACTTTTTTCTTTTAATAAGACAGCACAATACAGTGCTTTTCAATTTATTAATGTCACACTGTTTTGAACCAGTTTACATTCCACCAGAAGTGGATCAGAGATCCCATTCTATTTCTCCACATTTTCACAAAGGGTAGAGAGAGACCTTTTATTAACTTTTGCCCATCTGGTAGATATGCAATAAAGTTTCATTGTGATTTCAATTTGCATTTCACTGAATACTAATGACATTGAGCATCTTTTCATATGTTTATTGGTTATAGGTTACCTCTTCTCTGAAATTTATATTCCTGTCTTTTGCCCATTTTAAAATTTAGCTGTTTTCCTATTGCTTAATGATTCATAAGAGGTTTTTATATGTTCAGGATACTAAATCTTTGTCAGTTACATTTGTTGAAAATATCTGCTCTCAGTTTATGGTTTGTCTCTTTATGGTGTCTTTTGATGAACAGAAGTTCTTATTTTTAATGTAGTTGAATTTATCAAACTTTTCCTTTATGTCTGTGCTTTTTTTAACAATCATCTTGTGAAAGAAGTCATTCGTAGCTGGAAGTGATAGATACTCTCCTACATTTCTTCACAAATGTTTATAGTTTTGACTCTCTTAACTTTCATGTGTGCGTGCGTTCATGCTAAGTTGTTTCAGTCGTGTCTGACTCTGCCTACAGACTATAGCCTGCCAGGCTCCTCTGTCCATGGGATTCCCTAGGCAAGAATACTGGAGTGGACTGCCGTGCCCTCTTCCAGGGGATATTCCCAACCCAGGGATCGAACCTGCGTCTCTTACATCTCCTGCACTGGCAGGTGGGTTACCATTAGCACCACCTGGGAAGCCCTCTTAACTTTCATATTCATTTTTAATTCGGTAGGCCTGTATTATTGTGTATGGTTTGAAGTAAGAGATCCAATTTTATTTTGTTCATATGGATCATGGTTTGCTAGATAGTTCATTTTTCTGATGGTCTGCAGTGCTTCTTCTGCTGTATATGAAGTTCCCATGTAATCACGAACCTGCTTCTGATCTAACTACCATGCTCTAGGGGGCTACTTGTCAGTCTGCATCAATGCCACCCCATCTTAATCGCTCTAGCTTTACGATGAACCCATTTGGAGCTTCTCAGGTGGCACTAGAAGTAAAGAACTTACTTTCCAACGCAGGATATGCAAGATGCAGGTTCAATCCCTGGGTCAGGAAGATCCCCTGGAGAAGAAGATGGCAACCCATCCGAGTACTCTTGCCTGGAGAATCCTATGGACAGAGGAAGCTGGTGGAGATGACCTAGACGGGTGGGCAGAGGTGGTGGTGGGAAGGAGACTCGCGAAGGAGGGAATATATGTGTACATGGAGCTGATCCATGCTGTTGTACAGCAGAAACTAACACAACAGTGTAAAGCAATTGCACTCCAATTAAATAGAATAATTTTTTAAAAAGAAAAATCTTGATATCCATTAGGTAAAGGCCTCATTCTACACAACATTTTTTTTTTTTGCCATTTTTTAAGGAGTGTCTTGTCTATTTTTGACCCTCCCCACTTTACATAAACTTAAGAATTATATTCCCAAGCTTCCCAGAAACACTGAGATTTTTCTTGAAATTTACTAAATATATGTAAATTTTGTTCAATCTGGGAATCAAATTTAATGCAATCTTGAAGTAACTGACATCGTCATGATATTAAATCTTTCCATCCAAGAACATTATTATATGTAATTTAGAAAACATTAAGCAAGACCTTGACTACCTATTCATAGGTATGCATTCATTAAAAGTACAAAGAAAAGAAACTGAAAGTATAAAAAACAGGAAATGATTCATTCAACATCCAGTGGTTGTCTGTGAGTACAAGAGAGGAATGTGTGATAAGGCTTTCTCAGAGAAAACACAAAGGCATTTCTAAGGTAATAGTTTATTTCTTAACCTGAGTGGTGGTTATGTGAATGTTTATTCTAATATCATTCTTTAAACTGGATATATACATTTTATAAACCTTTTTGTATACACGCCATGTTTCACAAGATAAAATTTAAGACATGCCATAAAGGAGGTATTCTCCAAACCAATTGATTTAGGACAAAAGTGTTACAATTTTGAAATTTTTTCTTCACATTATACAAACCTGCAGGAATTGTCTATCAACATTTTCAAAAATAGCTATGCCCCTCTATCTACCATGGAGAAAGGCTTTTTTTGTTTTTTTTTTAAAAAGTGATTTTGACATTCAAATTCAACTCCCAGCATTTTAGAGTGTACCACCTCTTTGTGAATTTGAATCACGCTTCTTGTTCTACAAGTAAAGTTCAAGTCAAGATGAGTATACAGTCATTCATTCACTTATTTGCAAAATAGATGCATAATTCATTGTGCTGGGAGTCTGGAAAATATAAGAAGATAAATATGGGCATTTCTGACTTGCAAGAAGGATTTATTAAGTAAAATGAAATAAGATAAATGCTCAAAAAACTGTAGTGCCTGATTGAAGTGGAAGGAGGAGGAGGAAGAGGAAACAGCACAAAATTTTGCAAGGGGGTTCAAAGAGGGTGAACTGACATCTGATTGAAGGACATAGGGTTGGGGAAATAGTCATAAACTTTTTGTCTCTAATAAGACTATTCTAGGGGTGTTGTTGTTTAGTCATTAAGTTATATTTGATTCCTTTGCAACCCCATGGACTATAGCCCACCAGGCTCCTCTGTCCATGGGATTTCCCAGGCAAGAATACTAGAGTGGGTTACCATTTCCTTCTCTGGGGGATCTTCCTGACCCAGGGATCGAACCTGCATCCCCTGCATTGGCAGGAGGGTTCTTTACCACTGAGCCACGAGGGACGCTTTATTTCTTTAGTTTAATAACATGCAAGAAAATATGTATAGATTTCAACCTTTTTACTCATCTTCCAAGTTTCTGTCTGGTTGAAAGAAGACAACAGTTAGATTCGTAATTACCAGGCCTGTTCTTTTCCGGCTCCACATTGTGTTGGTTTCAGGTTTTCAAATTGCAAAGAATTTCATCTCTAGTCCAACCCTACCATGATAGAAAACCACACAGCCTTAGGAATTGCAAACGGAGCACATTTTGAGAGGGCAAAGAGGTTGCTTTCTCACAAAGGTTTTACCTGCATGAAAGCCTGGAGCCAACGCTGCATAATTTATATACGCCTCTGAGAACAACCCTGAAAAGAAGCCAGTGCTAATTGACTGAATTGACCATTCAGCTGGCTGCTCTGGTTTCATGGAAACCTGCTCACACATTCAATAAACTCACTGGGGGTAATACATTTTAAAAAATGATTATCTGATATCATATTGCCTATTGTCTGCTATCTACTTCCTCTCCAGCTCCCTCCCTTGGACCCTAAATGGCTGTTTGACTAAATTTTTCTGTTTTCAATTAGTTTCACTGGTTCTTTGTTTACATGACCCATTAATATCCCACAGTCAATGGAAAGGGTGTTCAGTTGCCAAAGGGGCTGAAAAAATTCCTAAGAGATACGAAGATGATGGCAGAAAGAGGATGCCTATTCTACAAGGGGTCCTACAATCACTTCATATCCCAGAGCCAAAGTCTTCCATGTGACAAACCCAGCAATCATTGACATTTCCAAAATGGCAGCACTAGTGATATGAAGAGCACTTCTCCTCTGAAGGCGCTGCTGATTTTTAAGCCTGGGAACAGATTGGAGGCTGTATTCTTGGCCCAGTAGTGCTGTATTTGCACTTATTAATGCAAAAGTATGTAATAATTAAATTCGGGACCAGCAGCAACTGCTGCCATGAGAAACTTAGCTCCCAACTGTATACTCAAGGAAAGTCCAATTGCCCACTGAAAGGATTAGTAGATCCATATACCATCCTGAATCCTGGGCACTGTTTCAACCTTCCCCAAATTATGTAAGTTGATAATAAGGAGCAGCCTGAAACACTGGCAGAGTAGGTTTGAGCAGGGAAAGCCAGAGCAGATGAAAATGTATTCTGTCTCTTTGAAACAGCTCTTTCCTTAGGATGTCTTTAAGATTGTAATTGATGGGATCACATCATGCTATGCTGGGTAGGCTTTATGAAGTCATTTTCCTAGGTTTTTAGTTTACACTGCAGAGCTGACTCAGGAAGCTCAGCCTCTATAGTAACTTCATGATGGTTCATTAGCTGTGTCACCTTGACTGGACCATAGGGAATCCAGATATTTGATCCAACATCACTCTGGGTGTCTGTGAGGGTGTTTCTGGATGAGATTAACACTGGAATCCATAAACTAGGTAAAGCAGATTGCCCTCCCTATATGTGTGAGTTCCATCCAATCTGTCAAAGGACTGAGCAGAACAAAAAGGCAGAATAAGGGAGAATTCACTCTCCTTGTCTGAATGTCTTCTAGCTGGGATAATGGTTTTCTCCTGTCTGAGGACTCAGGGTCAGCTCTCCTGGTTCTCAGGCCTTTGAGAAAAGGCCTGCAAAACTCAGACTGGGATTGTACCATAAGTTCTCTTGATGTCTCCAGCTTGCCAACTGCAAATCTTGAAACCTCAGCCTCCATAATCCCATGCATCATTTCTTTATAATAAATCTCACTTTTACCTCTCTATCTCTCCCCCGCTCCCCTCCCCGCCCCCCACCTCCCTCTTCTATTTATTCTGTTTCTCTAGAATGGACTAATACTGCCCACTATTGTACAATCTTTAAATGAGGACTCCATTTGTAATAATACAGACTTTCCACATGTCCATTCAGCAACTGTAGTTCCTAACCATCAAACACTAAACAAGCACTGATTTCTTCTTCATTCAGAAGAAATAATATTTTTGTTTTAAAAAATGATTACTGAACAGCCTATATGTCACTCAAGTACAAGGGCTTCCCAGGTGGCTCAGTGGTAAAGAATTCACCTCCCAGTGCAGGAGATTTGGGTTTGACCCCTGGGTCAGGAATATCCCCTGGAGAAGGAAATGGCAACCCACTCCAGTATTCTTGCCTGAGAAATCTCATGGACAGAGTAGCCTGGCAGACTACAGTCCTTGGGGTTGAAAAGAATTCGATACGACTAAATGTATGTGTCTTTTTGTTCTGCTTTTTGTTCTTTTTGTTCTACTCAGCCCTTCAACAGATTGGGTGGAGATGTATAGCTGTTCTGTCAACTTTGGAAAAAGTATCCCAGTTGTACCGTGTTGGGTTGGCATTGTACAGAAATTAACAGCCATATTGGTCTAGAAACGTTAAACATAATTTTTTCCATTTGTACAGGGGTAACACACTGTATTAAATATGTAAGGTCTTATCTACATGGGTTTGATTACAGAAACTAATAAAGTATTCTCTAAATAAAAAAAAAAAAAGAAATAGTGCATATAGGGAGGGCAATCTGCTTTACATAGTCTATGGATTCCAATGTTAATCTCATCTAGAAACACCCTCACAGACACCCAGGGTAATGTTTGATCAAATATCTGGATTCCCTGTGGTCCAATCAAGTTGCTAAAACAAGCCGCTAAAACAATGTCTGCTGCTTCCAATCCTTTATTGCTAGGACTCCACAAGGAGTATAGGATCAGATAATGGGCCTGCATTTGTGGCTGAGTTACTCCAATTGGTTTGCAAAGCAGTAATTAAATGGAAACCACATACAGTGAATAGGAGCTCAGAAATGGTTGACAGAATGAACCAGACTATCAAGGTGACTTTGGGAAAATGGGCGCAAGAAATTGGCACCACCTGGATAGACATGCTGCCATTAGTATTACTGAGGATCAGAATGACCCTCTGGGTCGCATGGGTATTCCCCCTATGAGATAATGTTCGGGAGGCCTCCGCCACTTATTTGGGAAGTAAAGAGAAATTTATTACAAAGAGGAAGGAGGGAGGTGTCATGGCAACTAGAACATTCACACACGCACTCAAGTACAAAGGACCTAAAATAACCCCACTCAAGGACCCTGCCTCACAGCATCATGCTGCTGCTACTAAGTCACTTCAGTCATGTCTGACTCTGTGCGACCCCATAGATGGAAGCACACCAGGCTCCCCTGTCCCCGAGATTCTCCAGGCAAGAGTACTGGAGTGGGTTGCCATTTCTTTCTCCATCACAGCATTATAGATACAAACAAAACAAGTAGCCTTCAAACTTATGAAAACAAATTCCCTCAAGTGCTTGATTCTTTTTTTAACTTTTATTCTATTTAATTTGCACCAGGCTTTCCCTTGGTGGGTCAACCCACTTCAACAAATGATAAATCAATGGAGACTTTACAGTAATCAAGAAACGGGAGCTAAGCCTTACCACTGAGCTTACAACAAGGATAATTTGAAACATTCTCAAATTGTCAACATTTTCATGGATAAGAATATTATAGAACAGGAAGTTCCCTGGCAGTCCAATAGTTAAGACCACCTTCCGAAGCAGGGGGGTGCAGGTTCGATCTTTGGTTGGGGAGCTAAGACCCCACAGGCTTCTTGGTCAAAAAAAAAGACATAAAGCAGAAGCAATATTGTAACAACTTCAACAAAGACTTTGTAAAAAAGAATATTATGAAACAAAAAAACAGAGAACTTGAAATTCTATACAGGGAAGTCCTGTTGAAACCAAGGTTGATTTGATGAGAGTATAACTAAATATATGAAGTAGTAGACCTTTGTGCTATACAACTCTGAGTTCTCTTGAGTGCCTTCTCAAATTCAACCACAGCTTGGAAGTAATTCCAGTCACCCCAACCCTCCATGACCTTGACAGACTCTCTCTCCTTGAACGATGTCCCTGCTGGTGTCTGACATTCAACTGTGGATATCCCCTTGTCCTAAAACCAGAAATATTCACTGGCTACATCTCCAAGAAAATATTATTAAAAGAAAGCATTTCCCACTGACTTACTAGTTCCAATTCTCACCCAAAGTCAGAATTAAAATGTGTCACATTACCTGAAGCCACCGTATGGAGTAAGAGGAGTGTTTAAGGAGGCATATTAACCCTAGTGACCTTTGAATGTCAAGACACTTGCCCTGGGAGTCACGATTTCCAAGATCTTTCACCATTGCCCCCAAAGAGTCAATTTAATTTTCAGTAGGCAATGCCCCACCTCCCTGTACCTTACAAGGTTTCCTACTGAGAGAATAAATTGAATTATCATTTTCATTTAGCATATTGAACACTTTTGCAAAGCAAGTGAAAGTATAGCAAGACTAGGTCCTGTTAAAAATGTTTAAAAGGGGGGAAAAGGATTTCACATTCCTGTCTAGACAGCATCGTTTGATATGACCTATCAGGAAATATTTTCATAGTTCTCTATCTGCTGAAATAGTCTCATATAAGATAGGTGACAGGTATGTAAGTTTTTCCTCTCCACTACCCCGCCCCCCAAATCAGGGTCACGGTTGAAGTAAACTGTCCCAGAAAGGCTCTGCCATCTGAAGTGTGGGCGTTCCCATCACCCATGGGCCAGAGCAGAGCACAGAGGCCTCCGCAGAAAGAGGCCTTGGATAAATGCAGCTTTCAGAAAGGAGGAGGGGCAAGGAAAGGAAGCCAAGTACCGAGGGTCCTGCGGATGAATCCTGGCAAGGCAGAACCGTCCCTGGCAACAAAAGGCTCAAAATAATAAAATGCAAGATATATATTGCCCATTTGCATTTAGTGCACGTTAAACTTCCTTGCATACAAAAGATAATGACAGATGCAAAATGAGTGCTGAATACTGCAGGTCTGTCAGTGGGGACTGGGCGAGGTGCCAGCTCCCCAGATTGAACCAAACAAGGCCACTCCATGCAGGGCTGGGGGAACTAGGAAAGAAGTGGATCCAGGGCCTCTGGACCTGCAGTGAAATTGACAGAAACCAGGAAGCTAAACCTATGACAGTGAATCGATGGTGACGGTGGTGAGTGAGGAATGGAATGCAGGTTCTTTAGTCTTCAGGTAGACTTGAGGTCGTCCATGTAGCTTGATCTGGCCTTTTATGGCCATCTTCTGCACAGTTTTCGATCTGGCCAAGGTTGTCTACTGGAATCAAAGTTTCTTAAAACCCAAAATGTGTCAATACCAGCTGGTATTGACGGGTAAGAGCAGGTGTGAGTCAACGCAAGGGGACTGCATTCCAAAGCAGCGCAGCCTGCCCCTTGGAGACTCCACTGCTTCGAGCTTTTTGCTGTGGATGCGTTCTGACACCTCTCAGGTCCCACCTAAAATGTGCTATTGACAGAGTGACCGACTTTTTGACAGCCCAGAAGCCCTTTCTCAGGCAAACCTCCTCAGGCTCTCTCTCATCAGCATCCCAACGCTATGTATTCGGAAGAAACATTGATTTTTCACAAGCGAACAAACTCATTCCAGCTGCATTAGTGAGACTGGGCGGACGGAAGAGTGGAGACTAGTGACCCACTTTCAGATCTTCCCTGTCTCTCTGACTCTAAGCGCCAAGACACGATGCCACAGACATGGTGGGACCAGGACAAGGGAGGCCGGGTGGGGCTGAGGGATGGTATTGTTGAAGCCCTCAGGCGAACCTCTTAGCTCTCTCTCTCTCTCTCTGCAACTGCCCTGGAAAAGGGCGGTCCCCTTTGCTTTCCAGCAAAGCCTGCTACAAACACATCACCCTTTTTTTAGGTCGCTGGCAAGCTCTCGCATAGCTGGGACCTAAGCCCCAGTCTCCTTACCCCAGCAGAAAGAGAACAAAAGCTTCCAGGAGCTAGAAACAATGAGCTCCCCATCCTTCCCCGCTCCCTGCAGTCTCCCACCCCATCCTCACTGGTCCCACCCCTTTTTCCTCCTCCAGGTGGAAAATCACCCAGAGAGCTTCTCTCTCATCGCCAGGGCTTTATTTATTTATTTCCTTATGGGGGTGATGGCGTTTACCTGCCTTGCTTTTCAGAAGCTAAAACGCTTTGGCAGCCAAGAATGAAAGTGTTTGTCTTAATTCTGCCCTCTCGGCAGGAGCCGAGGCAGAAAACGGCTCGCCGCTTCCTCAGCTGCTGAGGCTGCCGCTGTTGTGGTGGCGAAGATAAACAGCCCATCAGCGTGGAGCTGAAAAGAAATAGAGAAAAGGGGATGGGAGTCGTTTAATTACTTTGAATGGCTTTTTGTGTTCTGTGTGATTGCTTCCTGTGATACAGTAGTTTCTCATTCTCCATGCAAGCTCCGTGTTTCTATTCAGAAGAATAAGACTGGAGCAGGAAATTGGCTTTCAAGAGTGAGAGTGAGAGAGAAACGGCTGAGAGGTCGCGACTATTTCCATCAGAGGAAAAAGCCAGGGACGGCGCGTTTCCAACCGCGGCTGAGCTGAGCGGAGGGGTGGGCCAGCTGGGGAACCTTGGGGTCCGCTTCTTTACTCTGCCCTGGGGCAGGGGGGATGCCCTCAGTTCGGTTTAGTTCAGTCACTCAGTCGTGTCCGACTCTTTGCGACCCCATGAACTGCAGCACGCCAGGCCTCCCTGTCCATCACCAACTCCTGGAGTTTACTGAAACTCATGTCCATCCAGTCGGTGATGCCATCCAACCATCTCATCCTCTGTCGTCCCCTTCTCCTCCCTCCCTCAATCTTTCCCAGCATCAGGGTCTTTTCCAATGAGTCAGTTCTTCACATCAGGAGGCCAAAGTATTGGAGTTTCAGCTTCAGCATGAGTCCTTCCAATAAATATTCAGGACTGATTTCCTTTAGGATGGACTAGTTGCATCTCCTTGCAGTCCAAGGGACCCGAAAGAGTCTTCTCCAACACCACAGTTCAAAAGCATCAATTCTTCGGCGCTCAGCTTTCTTTATAGTCCAACTCTCACATCCATACATGACCACTGGAGAAACCTCAGTCACTGGGAAGTTGTCCACCGGGTTGGGCAAAGATAGAGTATCAGGGAGTTTAGGACAGGTCGGAGCGGCAGCAGGGAAGGCACACAAGCAAAGCCAGGGTTATTCTGGGTTGCAGGCCAGTGCCCTGTACTCTTCCTACCTAAGAAAGAGAGGATGTGTGTGTGTGGGTGTGTGTGCAACTCCCTTTCAAGTTACCTATGATAGGACAGATCTTAGTATCTAGGCTGAAACCCAGGAGATGGCTGCTCTTTAGTTCTATATTTCTTAACCTTACTGTACTGGCTATTTCCATAAATTGAGAACATGTGGTTCATAATAATAACAGTTACCTCTGTATATGACAAAGTTATATGATCAAAAGAGATACCTTGCCCTGAGTCTCAAAGAAGAAAAGGTTCCTGTTTTATGCAATCACTATGACCCTTAGCCAAATTCATCTATTTTTTCCATTTACATTAAATTGCCTTCTAAGAAAAAAAAAATACTTGAATCTGCTAAAGGAGTTTGTTATTAGAGGAAGCCATATGATAAATCCTTTTGTATTACAAATAATATGTTTCTGTAAATTCTAGTTTCTATATATTGGGTTTTCTTAAATTACAGTAAAGCTGTGCTGGGGGCATTTAAGTTAAGGATTGAGATTTAGAAGCCCGTCTAGAAAACTGAGAGCCCACTGTGTGCATAGCATTCTTCAAAAGGCGGGGGGGGGGGGGGGGGG
>SJYT01084078.1:403372-413949 GCA_006410635.1 Cephalophus harveyi | reverse complement strand
AAAGAGGGTGGGGGGGGGGGGGGGGGGGGGGGGGGGAGGTAGGGGACAAAGTTTGGAAAAGAGAAATTATGTCATCTCTACTCATGAGTTTACAGTGACAAGAAAGGTAGAGCCCTGAGGTACCTGGAACCTTTACACAGGTAGGCAGGTTGGGCAGTTCCATGAAGCAAGCCCTGTAGATACACTTTGCAGTCTTCAGGGTAACAGACTCATAATAACATCCACCATTGTTATTACAAGATGCCCATAAATGCACAGCATTAAAGTCTGGGCAATTCTTTTAGCCAAGGGAGGCACTGAGCTCTGAAATATCATCCTTCTAGACTCAGAATTCGAAAGACTCAATGTTTGCTTCAAATCCAGAAACCCACAAAGCACCAGTAAATGTGAAGAACATCTAACACCAACAGGCAGAGAATTGGAGAGAGTTCACGAAGGAAAACTTCTCCAAGACAATGCAACACAGAAAAATTGCTTAGCCATTCAAGAAGAAATGTGCCTATGAGACCATTCCAAGCAGTAGAACAGGAGAAACTCAGGAAAGAGATTAACAACTATAAAACACAACAAAGTGAGGATGAAGTGAACCACAGCTGCTGGAGGAGAGTTGTAATACAACAATGAAACAGTGGGAATAGGAAAACCTATCTTTCCTCCTCCCTCATCTCCATATGCCTCTTGAGTTCTTGCCTTCAAGTGCCCTGTCCCAGGTGCCCTTATGCTGCTCTTGGCTGAGTTCAATGTCCAGTCACATCAACCCCCATGCCTACCTCTGGTAGGCATGAAGATGGAGGAGGATGAAAATAGCAGAGCTGCAGCCTCGATGCAAAAGGTAGGTTCAGAATCATACATGAAGGACCACCTGCAGCCTCAAAACAATTCCTGAAAGCCATAAGGCAGTGGAAAGGCTCTTCCATGCAAAATCATCCCATGGGGTGGTCACGATGTCCGGGGCTCCACAGTATTCACGCTTTGTGTCATTGTAATAAGAGTGAAATGGAGCAGGACACTTACGGTCCTCTCCCCCCACCCACCCCCACTCCATGTCCTCAATCTGCCTTTTGCCTATGGAAAAACTTTGCCAGGAAATCAGAGAAATGAGAAAATGTAGAAACAAAGGGAAACAGTCAAAGGAGACCAAACAATGATAGTTTAGCCATGAAGCAAAGTCAAGGACTTTTCATTCCTTCTCAAGGGCTATAGGTCATATTCTGAGCCATATCCGGTGAGCTGTCTTACAGATACTGAAACCCCCACCAGTTAAGAAGTTAAATACATGATGACTGGACTGTAGCATGACATCAGCTGCCACTATTCCAAGAACTGGCCTCAAGGAACTGGAAACAAACTGACCCTGGAACTGAAGACTGACTGTACCTAAAACAATCAAGATGACGCTGGTCACATCACTGCTGACCAATTTCAAGATGACTGTCAGAACTGTTTCTATATGTAGCCCTCTCCCTCTGTCTATAAAAGCCCTCGTCCACTGGTTGTCAGTGGGGGTGGCGGGGGCGAGGGAGAGAGTCCACCTTTGGACAGGAGTCTGCCCTCCCCTGCTGCAGTTGCCGGCATCTAAAATAAAGCAAACTTTCCACCAAACTTGCCTCTTTACTGGCTTTTGATCAAAAAGCAGCCAGACCCCACTTCTGGCTACAAGAGGAAGAAAGGGGTAAAAAAAAAAAACACACACACACAAATTTGGGGCCCTGAATATCTCAGCTGGAAATGGTGTATATCCTATAAGAGTGTTATCCTTCAGAGTCCCCAGGCCACCCTATGGTACCAGATCAGGAAATCTCCAGGCAGGGGCCACACAGCACGTTGATGGAGGGCAGCAGAAAAGGTCAGAGGGGGACAGCAAGGACCACACCCCATATACATCACATTGGTGGGTAGAGGAGACAGGAAGGATAGGAAGCGGCACCAGGCATTTGGTGAGCATGGCCAGGAACACACTTATCAGAACAGGAGGTATGTAGGGGATGGAGGAGCACTGACTGGGATAACCAACTTAGAATCTCACCCTTGATACTTTTTATTTACGATTTTTTTTCATGTGGACCATTTCTGAAGTCTTACTTGCATTTGTTACAACATTACTTCTGTTTTTTTATATTTGGGGGTTTTTGGCTCCACGGCATGTGGGATCTCAGCTCCCCAACCATGGATCAAACCCACACTCTCTGCAAGTGTAGAAAGTAGAGCATTAGTCACTTGGTTACGTCCAACACTTTGACCCCAGGGACTGTAGCCCACCAGGCTCCTCTGTCCATGCAATTCTCCAGGCAAGAATACTGGAATGTGTAGCCATTCCCTTCTCCAGGGGAATCTTCCCAACCCGGGGATCAAACCCAGGTCTCCTGAATTGCAGGCAGATTCTTTACTGATTGAGCCACCAGGAAAGCTGAGCACCCCCAGTGCAGGAAGGCAAAGTGTTAACCACTGAACTGCCAAGGAAGTCCCAGTCTTGATACTTTTTGACCATGAACTTGTGGTCACATTTGCACAACAACAACAATAAAAACCAAACAAACAAAACAAAGCAGGAACAACAGTTGTCCATTTGACCTTAAGACCTTGGAAAGAACATCAGCCTGACAGTCCACTTCTAGGATTAGAAGGTCGCTCTTCAACTAACGCTGTGATCTTGGGCAAGTCATCTTCTTTCTTTAAGCTTGACTTTCTTCACCCTACAGTAAGAATCGCCTCTAACATTTTGATTCCATGATTGCTTTTATCCTTTACTTTTGGTTATTCTAGATGAGTGTAGTATAGTCCAGGTGAAGGAAACAAATTTTATTCAGAGCAAAGGGCTGAATAAGTCAACAAATAACCCAAATGTTGCTACCCTAATGGACTAGCCTAAAGAGAATGTTTCACAAACCAAGTGGTAGTCCAAGGTCTTAGGGTATCCATTGCCTAGAAATGTGAAAACTAGAAAGAGAACATTGTATTAAACTGTAAAATCTTCAATAATGTGAAGAAGGTAAAAACAAATTTATTTGCCAAGTCTCAAAATACTAGTATAAGGGGACATCTTTTGAAACTTTACAGAGGAAGTTGTTCACCCAAAGGGTAATAAACTTTGCCAAATGCATTACACCAATAAGTCGTACGGGAGGAAACAAATGTATGAAGCACTTCAAACAGTTCTAGAAAGTTTTATGAATGGCCAAATCATGACAGGCTAGAACATTATAGAGGACTGGAAACACTGAAGGTTTACATCTGGGAAAACAATAAAGTTGGCCCTCATCCCTGAGGGCCTTTGAAGTCAGGTTAGGAAAAAATCGTCTCAACGTTCTGCCGAGAGTGTGGCAAGTCTTCACTTTAGTAAAATGAAAGGAACATCATAACAAGGAGAAAAAAAGATGCTCTGGATGAAAGACAACTAAAGATTGTGCGGAATCGTGATACACCAGTGATGGTAGGGGGTGTTTGGTCCAGCCCTGCCATCATGCACTTTGCTTCTGTCTTTGAGAGGGGATTGGATTGACATGTGATGAATTCTAACTTGGGCCATCGACCCAAGTTGTATGAGATGTTGGCTCTAATTAAGAGATTCTAGGAGCAAAATAGCCATGTTAGTCCAAATTACTGTTGATTTCTGTTGCTGTTGAGTTAAGCCCTGTGGACTACGCCCTGTGGTTTCTCTTCGTGACTTAGGGGTCATCCAAACTTTGGTGCCACTGGAGTCGCCATTCTGCACAATCACCTGTGCATCTATTGTAACCCAGTTCCACACTGTTGGAAAACAAAGAGCTCAACACGCATCGTCTGAGACGTGTGTCACAGTCTCATTGCAAGTCTCAATACAAGAAGACGTTCTCAGGTTGAAAACACGTTAATGGGTGTTCTGCCTAGGTAAGGATTTTTCGAAAGGGGCCCCAGTACATTTCCTTTTCTCTGTGCATTTTAATCAGCTTGTCATTTCATTATCTGCATTCTGTGTCGGCTGTTTGGGATCATTAGGCAAAACCTAGCGATCGCTGCCTATTACTCAGTACGTTTGCTCTAATAAGCTTTCGTAAATAAAACCCAAAGAGATGAAAAAGGCCAGTGCCTGATTACATGCAACCAATTTGGTCTCATTAGGTTCTTATAAGGAGAAAAAGTAAATATAATCTTTATAAATCATACAGCTATAGCAGAGATGCCTGGCAAAATTCATTAGTTAAGATAATAAGAGTGAAGACCATTTAAACGTGTGTAACAGTTTGGTTTATGAAGCTGTTAAGTACTGTTTCATCCATTATAAACTTTTACAAAACTCAAAGATGTAATCAGGCAGGGGAAATCATATATTCTTCCGTGATTCCCTAAGGTTTGGGCTTAATAAATTGCTACTAAAACAATGATAAAAATAACTAATGCTTGTCTTGAATCTTTTATTCAAAGACCCTTGAGTGACTCGTAAAACATTAATATATTTTCCCTTGATGCCCAAGGCCTAGATAAAGTTTATTCAACCTCTTTTACAGAGGGTACCATTAAGGCTCAAACAGATAAAATGATAAACTAAAATTCAAAACAAACAAAAAACTACAGCAGAATTGAAAGCCAACAAAGAATATACCCTAAGGTTATTGCTTCTCAAGTCAAAGTCAAGTCAGAATTTTCATTAAAAAAAAAAAAAAAGACTGTTGCCTCTTTTATTACTTTGCCCTAAGCATATCTCGATTTGATTCTTGGGTGGCAAGTAAGGCAAATGTTCATGGCTAGACTTGATTATTGCTTCCCAACTGAAGAATCTGTTCCGGATAAAAATAAAACAGCTATGGAGAGAGAGCAGAACTTGGAGGCAGCCGCCTGGTTTTAAGAAGTGGCTCTGTTCCTTCACTCTGTGAACTTGAGCAAGTCACTGAATGGACCCAAGACCCTCCCAGGTGAGGTAGGGATAACACTGCTATTTGGAGGAAAGGAGATGATTAATATCAGAGAGAAAACGTCTTTGCCAACTTTATAGTGCTGCCAAATATTATCTCTTTTTTTCCCCCGGATCTTTCCCTCTTGTTCGTTGCAATCAGCCCTCCCCTCCATAGGAGCAAGGGCTTGACTCCAGGAGCCCCAGCTCACACCAAAATCCTCGGGTGCTCAAGTCCTTTATGCAAAACAGTGACCTACACTGGATGTGGTTGGCCCTCCTTACTCATGGATGCAAAATCTGCAGATGTATTAGTAAGATCTGCAGATGCAAAGTCCACAGATACAGAGGGCAGACTGTATATGCTATGATGTGGTGAGAATTAGTCCCATCTCCCGAAAGGCCCACCATATTTTTTGCAAACACCTTTAGGACTGTTCTCAAGCCTTTGCCTAATGGGTCAGTAGGATGCCCAGTCTCAGCACCAGGAAAACAGAGGCTATGGTAATGAATGAGCACGTCCCTCTCCGTCTCCACATTACTACCTCTAGTTAGACATCAGAATGTGATCCGCAAACTTGGCCTAAACCTGTCAGCCCCAGAGGAGACGGGTTTTTTAGACGGCCAGGAAGAATGGAAAAGGAGAGGCAGTACTGGGTTCTCTTCCCTCTGTCCCTTCCCCATTTGGGTCAGGTTACCATCTCCCCTGTGACATCACTGCCCACCTGCTCCCTTCAGCCCTGATTTCCATTATTAACCGCTGCCTTCCGGGTCCAAGGAAAGGCCTCTACCGCAGTCCAGGTTCCCACCGCAGTGTGAACATCCCAGCAACAAAGGGAACTGAGAGGGTGGGGGCGGGGGAAGTAAAACGGAGAGAGGCGAGTATTATCTTGGGGACTTTAGCTCTCCGGTGAATTATCCCTGAGCTTGCTATGTGCACACAGAGCAAAGAACTAAAAGAACCACTGGCTTTAAACAAAGCATCCGAGGTTAAACAACATATCGTGTCCTTTAGGCTTCATGAGCAGCTGTGCCTAGGTGGAGAGGGTTGTGATGTTAGGAAGTGGGTAACAGGAGAGCAGCAAGAAGAGGCAGCTGTATTTTATTCAATATTCTTTTTCTCCCCTCCCTCCATCTTAAGTATATCAGAGATGTAGCTACAAAGTGCTTCTTACAATAGGTGCAACAGCGCCACCTAGAGGCCAAGAGGTAGTAACTGTCCCTCCAGCCCGGGAGAGGCCAGTACTGAAACGGATTACCCCCGTCCCCTGGCACTGCCTTAATTTAAGGAAGCTTCCTCCCACTGGGCTTGACGCCAGCTTCCCCGAAAGGCAGTCCGCAGACAAGACTTGGAGGAGCTGCCTGCAAAGCCAAGGATGCCAGGGCCGTCTTTGCTGACAACATGCAGCACGGGGCAGCTCCTCCTGAGTGGTAGCTCCTAAACATAAAAGCAGAAAGGACCTTCTGGAGTATAGTCTCCAGGCCTCCCCTACTCCCATCAAAATGCAAATTTCCTGTAGTTTTTCCTTCCTCTGTCCTATGCTTCGCCTGTTAGGATAATTTATGCAAATTTTATGCATTTTGCTCAGAGGCATCTAATTAGACAGATTAGCTCGAAGACTCAGTAACCTTCTATTTTATTCTTCTAAAAAGGAGGTTTTGTCAGTTAGGAACCTCTCACTCTGACTGGGCAGCACGCTCAGCCTGTTGGCCTGCGAACTAGAGCTCAGAGGTCTGCCCGCGTGCGAAGCCCGCAAACACCTGCATTTTGTGTGTGTCTCATCGAACGCTTGCATTTAGGGGCGCTCCTATGCCTTCACGTCCAAAGTCTAGCATAAATGCATGGGCGTCAGTCAGTGCACCCAAAGTGCCCTTTTCCACGAGCCAAAGGGAAGTGAAAAGTTAGCTCACAAAGGTCCAAGGAGTAGGAACACCTGATTGGCATAAGCGCCAAACAAAGGAAATGAAAGAGAAAAACATGCCTACATGTCCTCCTTTTTTCGAAAATGAATTCCAATTCTTGTTGGCACGCTGCCAGCCTGCATTCCAGAAGAAAAAGAAAACTCACTTATCAGGGAAAGATAAACCAGAGACTGGGAGGCTAACAAGCTCTCAGATTGACAAAAGCATCATGGGTTGCCATGGAAAGAGATCTTTTTAAACTGCGAGGGTCATTATCCCCTTCCTTTCAAAATCCACCAGGTGTGTCAGCTGAGGATCTCATTAGACAAACAAGATTCCTCGGAGCAGCATCTGGAATGACCAGCACGTTTCCTTCCTTGAAGAGTCTGCCAACTCCCAAGAGCCATCCACATGTGCATCTAAGTCCCCCACTTGGATCAAACTCCCTGAAACAGACACCCGCTCTCCCAGCACACAGCAGTCAGTAAAGCTTTGGGGTCAGAGAGTACAAACTCAACTGCCTGTCTGTGCCATTTGATGGCGGCCAGTTAGCCAGAGATGATGACAAGTTGCAGAACTCCACTTGCCTATCTGTAAGGAACAGCCATTACTCAATTTCAGCCTCTTGTCACCCAGAGGCACGGTATTGCTGGATTGTTTTTTTAACAGAAGTTTCCCCTCATAGCTCAGTCAGTAAAGAATCTGCCTGCAATGCAGAAGCCCAGATTCGATCCCTGGGTTGGGAAGATCCCCTGGAGAAGGAAACGGCAACCCACTCCAGTATTCGTGCCTGGAGAATCCCATGGACGGAGGGCTACAGTCTATGGGATCCCAAGAGTCGGACATGACTTAGCGACTAAACCACCACCAAAATCTGTACGTGTATGTGCAATTTCCTGATTTTTAAATGCTGGTAGCAATTTAAAAAAAAAAAATGTAAAACCTAGTGCTGAGCCAAATAAAACTTGACCAGAGGCCTAATTTGACCTTGAAAATGCCAGGGCAACCCCTGCGTCCGGTCATTCACAGCCCCTGAAAAATGTCTTCCAACCCCAACCAACTCTTATACCTTCCTTGCCTACTGAGGGCAGAACCTTTCAGATTTCCATGCTTTTGTTTATCCTGCTTCACCTGTCTGAGTTGGTCTTTCCTGCAGTCTCTGCTTGTCAAAATCCAATATCAAGGTCCAACTCAAATGTCAGTCTGTTTGTGAAGTCTGCCAGGATCACTGCAGTCAAAATTAATCATTCCTGTAACACTCGGTTTTTATCTTTTTTTCTTGCACTTAGCAGATCGGCCTCACAGGAGGGGTAAGCAGTGCTGGTGTGAGTCCCATTCGTGAGTCCTGGAGACTTTGTATTTTATCCAATACATCCTCTCTCTCTGCCCAGTACCCAGCACGGAGCCTGTGTGGATGGTTGGTTCGAATTTTCTTTGGGCAAGTTATTACATGAGAAGCAATACATGCAGTTCACTGACTGAAAAAACTAAAAAACTCAGAACACTTCAAAGATATTTAATTCAGTCCCTGCCTTGCATTAACCATGTCAGGTGATCAGATGATAAATCCTGAGTACTTCTGAAATTGGGTTTATTGTTGTTCAGTCGCTAAGTCGAGTAAACCCATGGACTGCAGCACTCCAGGCTTCCCTATCCCTCACCATCTCCCTAAGTTTGCCCAAGTTTATCTCCATTGCATCGGTGATACCATTCAGTCATCTAATGAAATCGGGTCCATATAAAAAAAAACCAGCACACTCTGAGGTGGTGATGCAGGCAACACCCTCCAACAGCTACAATCCCATTGGAAAGCAACATATATTTAAGTGAAAAAAAAAAAATTTTTTAACACCATCTATAGGTGGTAAATGCTGGAAGGTATTTCTCGAGCTCCATTCCCATGGCATGCCTTTTGCTAAATGCTGGAAATTCAAAGAGAGCAAAAGGCAGTGCCCACCCTCGTGGAGATTTGAGTATTACATAGGGGAGTTCAAAATGGAAAGGTCATTGTGAACTGAGCCATCAGAAAAGGTGCAATTTGAAATCACAGGGAGCAGGAAGCTAGTAAATTCTAGATGGAAACTGATGCCGTATTGTTTTAACGTTGGAGATGTTAATGATGGGAGAACGTCAAATAAACTGAAATGTTGCAGAAGGGAAAATATTCTAAAATACTGTTACTCGAACATCCCAGTGGCCTTTCTGGGACACAGGAAAGTAAAAATTCATATCGCTGAACCTTGGGATCACGCCTAGCTTTGACCAACAGTGAGGATCCAAGGGAGTGATGAGTCAGAGGGTGTGAGGTCAAACAGGAAGACCAGCTCTGCCTGGTGCCTGCAATTGGTTACCCTTGACCCTCTCCATTCTGGGGATACGGGTGCTGAAGGAAGGAATGGGTGAGACAGACCCCCTGTTCTACCCTAGCATCAGCTGGCTTCTGCCTTTCATGTCTCGAAAACACTGCTCTCTATCTGTCTCAGTCCATTCGGGCTGCTGTAACAGAAATACCATTACCTGGGTGGCTTATAAACAGCAGAAATTTATTTCTCACAGTCTGGAGGCTGGAGAGTCCAAAGTCAAGATGCAAACAGATTGATTCTGATGAGGACATTCTTCATGGACAGCTAAGCTGCCTTCTCCCTGAGCCCTCACATGGCAAAGGGACAACTTAGCTCCCTGGGTGGGCCCTTTTCTTACAATGGCACTAACCCTAATTATGCAGGCTCCACCCTCATGACCTAATCATTCCCCAAAGGCCTTGCCTCCTAATGCCATCACTTGGAGGTGAATTGGGGGGAACATAGATGTTCAAACCATAGAAGTATAGAAACTCCCATCTCTCTCATGGATCTCCTCAGTTTATTCACAAACTTTCCAATCTCTAGGTACAGCTTCCCTTTTGGGGATAGGGAGAGGATTATAACCATGACCATGACCATTGTTCACCCCTTCTGTTGCCCAACTTAGATTTGGTCAGTTGGTCAGGGAAAGCAGTGACTAAGGAGTAAGAATAGTCTTGGTTTCAGTGTAAGTCTTCCTTTCTCTCCCTCTCTTTTTTGTCAGTCAAGCCACATGGCACATGGCATCTTAGTTCGCTGACCAGGGATTGAACCAACCATGGATGGAACTTGCACTCCCTGCAGTAAAAGCACAGAGTCTTAACCACTGGATCTCCAGGGAAGTCCCAGAGAATAAGTTGATATCTTGACATATATTTGCCTTAGCCCACGAAACAGAACAATCCATCCACAAGACTTGAATGTGTATAGCTTATAACTATCCTATAAAACAAAGAAACTGCAGTTAATGAAATAAGAAAGAATGAGAAAGGGTGGGGAGTGGAAGAAGGGACGAGATCAGCATAACAGGTAAAAAAAAATAAAATAAGGATTTATTGAGAGAATCTGAGGTGCATCTGGGAGTTGCTGGAAATAAAAAGAGGAAAAGGGGAAAAAATAATTCAGTTCAGTTCAGTCGCTCAGTCGCGTCTGACTCTTTGCGACCCCATGAATCGCAGCACGCCAGGCCTCCCTGTCCATCACCATCTCCCAGAGCCCACTCAGACTCATGTCCATTGAGTCAGTGATGCCATCCAGCCATCTCATCCTCGGTCGTTCCCTTCTCCTCCTGCCCACAATCCCTCCCAGCATCAGAGTCTTTTCCAATGAGTTAACTCTTCGCATCAGGTGGCCAAAGTACTGGAGTTTCAGCTTTAGCATCATTCCTTCCAAAGAAATCCCAGGGCTGATCTCCTTCAGAATGGACTGGTTGGATCTCCTTGCAGTCCAAGGGACTCTCAAGAGTC
>SJYT01084078.1:286500-403348 GCA_006410635.1 Cephalophus harveyi | reverse complement strand
TTTAGCATCATTCCTTCCAAAGAAATCCCAGGGCTGATCTCCTTCAGAATGGACTGGTTGGATCTCCTTGCAGTCCAAGGGACTCTCAAGAGTCTTCTCCAACACCACAGTTCAAAAGCATCAATTCTTCAGCGCTCAGCTTTCTTCACAGTCCAACTCTCACATCCATACATGACCACAGGAAAAACCGTAGCCTTGACTAGACGGACCTTAAGTAATGTCGGTAAAGTAATGTCTCTGCTTTTGAATATGCTATCTAGGTTGGTCATAACTTTTCTTCCAAGGAGTAAGTGTCTTTTAATTTCATGGCTGCAGTGATTTGGGAGCCCAAAAAAATAAAGTCTGACACTGTTTCCACTGTTTCCCCATCTATTTCCCAGATAGAATCAAATCCCTGCTTTGCAAGCCCATGCTCTGACAATAATTTATTCTTAAAAAAAAAAAAAAAAGAGGCAGAAGGAGATCAGAAGATGGGAAAGAAATAACACAGAAGTGAAGGTATCAACCTGAACAGATTTCAAGCTGAAACAAAGAGTTTATATGATTAGCTGTAATTACATGGAGATGTATAAACATCTTGGACAAATGGTACCCAGTAGAACGCCAGCGCTTCCTAGTGCCTTATTAGTTTAGTCTTTTGATATTTATTTTACGTTCTGCCAGCAAAATTTTTGTCCTAGATGATGTGTTTGGCAAATCCTTTATTTGGGATGCTTCCTGATTTCAATATTTTTAGCTGCAGTGGTTTTTTAATCACAAGGGTATTGTTTCTAAAGCAATTATTTTATGTGCAACCAAAAGCAAAACTGAAGCCCAGTCCAGATTCATCTATCATCCTCTAAACAAGCGGCACAACAGGAAGAGGCAGAAAACTGCCCTTGAGGACCAGATCCCCAGAAGGGATCTCAGATTTTTCTTATACACATGGTAGGGGGTGACCTTTGCTGCTCTCACCCAATGTCGTTGATTGAAAGAGGCAAACTGCAACTTCATCTGTGTTCATCAGAAATGGAGTCTCATTTACTCCTCCCACCTTGAAATCAAGCCTCTTTGCAATCAGCCAGCTTTCTGAGTGGCCTACGGTTTGGATAAGAGGCACAAGAATTAACGTCTTTCTAGAACGAAATGTAATGTCTTGCCGTTCAATTGTTTTTCTGAGGAAGCAGTAGCACCCCTGGTTTGGGGTATAGAGGCTTGGAATTAGCACCTGGAAGGAAGAAGAACTGAAACTTCCCAACTGATCTCATCTCAAGCCATCTCTAGACCGACATCTTCTTCAAAGCCCCCTCACAAAGGGACAGGAGCAAATCCATCCATTCCCTGAGGTCCCTGTTGCTGGTTTCCATTGCCACTTCCCCCACAGTCTTTTTCCACCTAAAAATGATGGGGGAAAGACAGGGTCAAGTCCTTTGTGGCAAGGCAGACGTACACACAGCCATCAGCAGGTAGAGAAACAGCCCTTAAAGACTGGGTTCCAGCGTCACCTCCATGTTTCAAGCCCACATCCAGGCATCAGGTTGCTTCTGTCACAAAGCGCTTCCTTCCAAGAATATTTAAATTGATTCAATAAAGGCATTGTTCAGAGAGGAAATGTGCAGTACAACCAGCGCAGTCATCTCTACGGCAAAAGAATTACGGGCTGAAGAACAATGTGAAGTCTCTTTTCCAATTGTCCGTGGGAAGGTGCTCATTTGGAGTCATTATCTCCTGTGTCTGTCAGAGGGATCTGCGCCAGGCCGTCAGGAGGCACGTTCCCTTTCCTTCGGAAACGGTGTTTGGTGACTTGGCTCTATCACAGCTGTGAGACTGTGGTTCAAGTAGCTGCTTCAGATCCAGCTTTCCGTCTTTCTATCTAGAAAGTTCAAAGCCAACCAGGCTAGAGTTATCAGGGCAGATTTTAAAACCCGCAAGAAGATTTTAAAACAGGTAAGAAAGGAGAGAGAGGGGCAATCCCAGAAAAAGAGTTTTCTTGGGGAATCCCGCTACAAACTGAAGGCAGGAGTTGCTGCCCTTAGGGGTGGGAAGGAAGGTCCAGACAGCGGCTGTGGTTGCCTCAAGGAAAGTGTATAACACCGGAAAGGCAGGGAGCCTGAGGTAAAATAGCCCAGACGTCTCCATCCCAGCGGCGATTTTATTCTGTCACTGTGTCCCTTCTGCTCAAAAACTCTCCACGGTCCCTCTGCCTTCAGAATCATATCCCAGCACAGTGACAAAATGGCACTAGCCAACCTTACCTGCCTTCGGTGTGCCCCCGCTGTGACAGGTATCTTCCGTCCTGCCCTCCAGACCCGCGACCTGCCTGTCTTCACTGACTCGCATCCTGGGGGCCTGACCTGTGGGATCCCATCCAGTTCCCGCGAGAAGTGGCTTCCTGGTTGGGCTCAACCAATAGGGAGAGAGGGGCGGAGCCAGGCAGGCGGTTGGAGGGTCGCGCGCGGCTGAGGCGTCCGTGGTCCTAGTCCCTTTAATCCAGCTGCGCCCCTCTTATAAAGAAAGGGCAGTGCTGCCTTAGAGGCGGCTCCCTCTACACTGCGATCGCTGCTTCTAATGACCATTCTTTCACTAAGTTCACTGCGCTTGCTCGTTCAAATGACTATTCTTTCCCTCCGTTATAGAGGATGAGGTTAATAACCCTCCCTCTTCCGTCACCCCACTGCTTCAGGTTACTCATAAACAGATCATGCTCCTCTTATCTATTTGGAACACTTCATCTGTTGGGACTCTCTTTCCCTCAGTCTCCCTCCTTCTGGATGAGAAAACTGAGTCTCAGAGAGGTCAAACTGGGAAGTTCCTCAGGACTTGAAGCTAATAAGTCATTGAACCAGGAGTTGAACCCCACCAGTCTAGCTCCAGGAACTTCTAGGGTAACCCCTGCCAGTAACACACTAGGCTGGAATTGCATTGCCACCTCCACTCCCATCAAAGTCCTATCCACCCCACAAGGTTGGGGTCAAGTTGCCCCCTCCCCAAGACATCTCCCTGACTTTGTATCTCCCTTATAAGTTCAATTTCTACAAAGCAGAGTGTCTGTGTCCTCCCCTTGGATACACAAAACACATTGTTTCACCACATCCTTTCAGGATTCAGGGGTTTATTCTTGTTTCTCTGATGGACAGCAAAGCTCTTGGAGGACAAAAATTGTGGCTTCCAAATAATTACCATTGTCTTTAGCCCATTGTAAATACAGTGGCCTGTATTAGCTGAATACATGAACAGGAAGGATTTCTATGGCTATTTATATTGCCTGTCAAAACGAATAATTGCCCCAGCAATTCTTCTTAAATTTAAACTTGGGGGAAAAAAATGAGCAGTGAAGAGGAAGGTGACAAACTCTAAATAAAGAGCAGTCACCTGGGAGCCAGTATATTTCCTTTACAGCAAAGCTTGCTTAAGATTCCAGTGAAAGTCTTTTCTGAAGAGCTGTTCTAGCTTGGTAGCTACAAGACAAATTTCTGGGGCTAGATGGCCAAGTTCAAGTCTTGGTTCTTCTACTTGTTAACTGTTAATATTAGGAAATGTAGCTAGTCAAGTTCTATGAGCTTAGTTTTCCCATCTATAATATGGGGAGAATAGTAGTCCCCACCCCTATCTTGTTGTGAGGATTAAAGAAATTAACACAGAGAAGCACAGAATCTCATATACTGTGTTCAACATATGTCCTTTATTTGCGATGGTAACATGATTATCCTGACCTGTCAGAACTTCCCGGGACTTCTTAAGACCTGGAAGTTTCCAGGAAAGGCAAGGTAATACTCTCTAGTGTTTATTTACAAAGACTTTTACCTTAAGGAGTTAATAAGCTCCATAGACTTAATCTCAGTCTAGTGAATAATGTGTTGATGAAGTATTTTCATGTACAGTTGGAAAAAATGGGGAGGGCATTTTTGGTGTATTAGATACTATTTTACAGTTGAGGATACTGAGGCACCAAAAGCATGCTGCTGCTGCTGCTGCTGCTAAGTCGCTTCAGTCGTGTCCAACTCTGTGCGACCCCATAGACAGCAGCCTACCAGGCTCCCCCATCGCTGGGATTTTCCAGACAAGAGTACTGGAGTGGGGTGCCATTGCCTTCTCCAAAAGCATAGAAGAGCCTAATTATATGAATGTTGACTTGGCGCCTGCAGTTCGCCCAACTGTGTACTCAGACTGGTGGAGGAGGCAAATAGACAGCACGCCACATGTCTAAGATGACCCAGTACAGCAGAGTCTGAGTTCTGACCCGGTTTTTGACACACCACCTAGTACTCAAAGATCAAGAAGCAGCTCCAGGAACTTCCCTGGCAGTGCAGTGGTTAGGACTCAGCACTCAAAATATAGGGGGCATCGGTTCAATTCCTGTTCAGGAATATAAAGTCCTGCATGCTGCACCGCACATGTTTTGCAAAAACGAAAATGAAAACTGCTCCACTTTTTGAGAACAAGCTATCAGTCTCTTGAGAGGTGGATGGGTAGATATCCATCAAAAGAAAAAAAAAAAAAAAAACTATGATAAAGCTGGGCCACTACAAATCCACTGAATAATCCATCTGACCCTGATTTGCTCTTCTGTTCTACGCCTTCCATTCAGCCAGTCACCCCTTCTGTGTTGAAATGCTGATGGGTTGAGAAGAATTCCTTGACAGGAGAGCAAATAAAGCAACTTCCGTCCTTGATGGGTCTCTTTCTTCTTTATAATCTTACCTTTTTATTACCTTCATTAAGCATGGCATGCACAGAGGACCTGAAAAAAAACGAGAAAGAAACAATCTGAGTGTGGGTTTGGCAGCCACTCTCCTTCCCCAGAGAACTGAGCTTATACACATAGTTTATTACCTTCTCATGCTCCTGAACACTGCTTACAGCCGTATAATATCTTCTGGTGGGTAAATGAGGAACAGCTCTCTCTAGTCTGTCAATCAATTCTATTTTCCCCTTGAATCAAGCAAGTTAACAGCTTACCCCTCTGACAGCTGAGGCAGGGTTTTCTTCCTGCTTTCCTGCCAGGGTTCTCATAGCAGGAGGAGGAAGAAGAAAAACGCTGTGTCCTGGAACTGCCCTGGCCCTGTGGCCACCAGAAAGGGGAAAGTCAGTACACGTTCCTGCAGCATCACTAGCTAGAATGTGGCTGCTAAAAAGAAAAAGCATTCACCTTTAACTAGAGCTTGGCTGAGGCGAAAATGGTGATCCAGGGTGATCACCAGGGTGAATTCATTAGGGTGATCCAGACAGACTCCAGATTGCAAAGGGCAAGAGGATAGTGAAAGAACAAAGAAAATAGAGGGACTTCCCTGGTGGCTAAGTCCAGTGACAGAGATTCAGCACTCCCAGTGCCGGGGGCCTGAGTTCAATCCCTGGTCAGGGAACTAGATCCCACGTGCAACTAAATACCCAGTGCAACCAAATAAACATAAATAAATAAAAATTTTTAAATGGACAAAGGATATGAATAGACATTTTAAAAAGAAAAGAAAAATAGAGACACATCAAGGATAAAACTATCCATCTCCCTTTCTGAGAAAAGGCACCCCAGCCCATGCTGAAGAAATGTCTGGTCATCTTTAATTTTGTTGTAGTTATTATTTAATACTGGTTATATTCTCTATGCTGTACAATATATCCTTGCAGTTTGATTATTTTATACATAGTAGCTTGTACCTCTTAATTCCCTTTCCCTAATATTCCCTCCCCTTCCCTCTACCTGCTGGTAACCACTAGTTTTTTCTCTATATCTGTGAGCTTGTTTCAGTATTGTTCACTAGTTTGTTTTACTGTTTACACAAGTGATATCATACAGTATTTGCCTTTCTCTGTCTGACTTATGTCAGCACTCCAGTGCTGACTCAGCACAATATTCTCCAAATCCATCCATTTTGCTGTAAATGGCAAAGTTTCATTCTTGTTTGTGGCTAAGTGGTACTCCATTCCATTTCCTCTCTCTCTCTATCTGCCTGCCTATCTTTCGATCTATCTGTACAATACATCTTCTTCATCCATTCATATGTTGAAAAGCCACCCATTTCATACTGAAGAAATGTCTGGTCATCTTTAATTTATGTTGAGTTTTACTAAACCACTACTGCCTATAAAGTATTTGACTAGATTCTTGGGAGAAGAGATGCAGAGATAAACAGGAGGGCTTGTCATCTCTCCATGGTGACATGTGGACCTTACCTCCTTCAGATCTTTGCCCAGATCTCCCCTTCTCAATGAGGTCCACCATGACTATCTACCATTTTTATTTTTTAATATTCATGTATTTATTTATCTGGCTGTGCCAGGTCTTAGTGGCAGCATGTAGAATCTTTTAGTTAATGGCATTCAGGATCAAGTTCCCTGACCAGAAATTGAACTCCAGCCCCTTGACTGGGAGCATGGAGTCTTAGCCACTGGACAACCAGGGAAGTCCCCTGACTGCTTTTTAAGTGCTGCCACTGTCCCCCTCCAGCACTCCTGATACCTCTTATCTTAGCATTTTTCTTCCCTTAGCACTTATCTCCTTCTGACAAACTTTATATTTACTTACTTTATTATGTTTATTACTTATTGTCAGTTTCCACACACACACACACACCATCCCCAGGACAGAGAATCTTTGTGAGTTTTATCCCCTGATGTATTTTAAGAACCTAGGACAGTGCCTGGCCCATGGTCAACATTCAATGAATAGTCATTGAACGAAAAAATTGTTTCTCTCAGAGCCCAAATACATTCCTTTCTACATTCGGAAGAATCTGCTGAAATTATTAAGGAAAAACTGGCCTTTTCTGCACTGAATGCTTCCAGGAATGTAGACAGTAAACCACCCAAACCCTTGAACAGGTTTTGGTTGATGAGTGAATGCATCCTCACAGCTCACGCATCTCACTGTGCGATTGACTTGTCACAAAACAATGCCCTATGGTTTCCCTTCACAGATCATCCCTCAGTCAATAAGCAGCTGGGTCATATGAGCAGCTTGATTCAGAGGTTTTATTTCTGAGCCTGATGTAATATCTTTTTTATTTTTATCTTTTTAGCAGAAGTACATTCATGGCGTGGTGCAGAGGACGTGTGCATTTAGGAAACACGTTCTAGAAGTTCCTTCAATTCTCTTACATGCCAACAAGCACAAATTCCAAAGATCTCTAATAACTTTCAATGGATTACACAGTTTAATCATTAGCAGATTCCTGTAGTCTGATCCCTGAATGAAGTTGTAAATATGTGCTCCTCCCCCAGATTCGGCAACTGGGTTCTGAACATGTGAAAACTCCCAGCCCAGCCCAAACACACTCATGAACCAGCACAGACTCAACACTGCTCCTACCCAATACTCCTTCCTCAGGCTGCCCCCAACTGGCATATCCCAGTTTAAGGACCACTTCTAGAGCATCCATCCAGGAACTGTGGCAGGGAGCCAGATATTTGTGTCTTAGGATAAATGATCTTAATTTCCTAGGTATGAAAAAGTTCTCGCAAAGCCACAAAAATTGGTTAATGGTAGTGAGATAAGATCACGTTGCCTCCATTGCTAGACCTCACAAGTGACCCCCACAACTTGATGCTGCACCTGCCTTTGATTTCTCAACCATTCTTCTCCTGGGGCTCCCCTTTCATTTATGATGCGATTACTCAAGGACTGATGTTGAAGCTGAAACTCCAATACTTTGGCCACCTGATGCAAAGAACCGACTCATTAGAAAAGCCCTGATGCTGGGAGGGATTGGGGGCAGGAGGAGAAGGGGACAAACAGGATGAGATGGCTGGATGGCATCACCGACTCAGTGGACGTGAGTTTGAGTAAACTCCAGGAGTTGGTGATGGACAGGGAGGCCTGGCTTGTTGCAGTCCGTGGGGTCACAAAGAGTCAGACTCGGTAATTCGGACTGAGCAACTGAACTAACTGAGATAACTAACTCCTGAGATAACCAATTCCAGGGAAAATAGTGGCTCTGCTAGCTGATTCCCTGGATCCCTATTTTAACTTCTCAAAAATTAGACCTTCGTGATCTTTCAGTTTAAAAATTATCCAACTCTCTTGCTAATATGATCCAACATGCTAAGGTCTTGAAGCTATAAAGACACACTGGCTTTGCAGACCTGCCTTTCTACCTCTGAAAGAGAGAAGGTACCAGGAGAATAAGAAAGCACTAATTCTCTGCATTTAAAAAAAAAAAAAAAAAAAAAACCTCATTAAAGGCCAGGTATATCCACCCCATGGCCCAGCAGTAATAATGTTACCCCTTGGGCTTGACCTAGTTATTGGAACTATGAAATCTTACACCAGCATCTGTCAAAGCCAACTAAAATCCCATTCTCTCACTATTTAACTCTTACCTTCTCACACATGTATCAGTTACTTTTTGCCAGGAAACAAACCCTTCCAAATGTGGTAGCTTAACTGCATTGCCATTTAGACCGTGATTCTGCAAGTCAGCTGTCTGGGCTGACTCAGCAGGGCAGTTCTGATGTAAGCTCAGCCCACTCTCAGCTGGGATCATTTGTGTGTCTGAAGTCAAAGACTGAGCTTCTGAGTGTTGGCTCAGTGCCAGCTGAGGCAGGAAGGGAAACTGGGCCATGTGTCTCATTCTACAGTGGGAGGCCATGTCTTGGTTGCATGAAGGTTCAGGGTCTGGTCTCATCGTACAAAGTGAAAGAAAGTGAAGTTGCTCAGTCATGTCTGTCTCTTTGCGACCCCATGGACTGTAGCCTACCAGGCTCCTCCATCCATGGGATTTTCCAGGCAAGAATACTGGAGTGGGTTGCCATTTCCTTCTCCTGGGGATCTTCCCGACCCAGGGATTGAACCCAGGTCTCCCGCATTGCAGGCAGATGCTTTACTGTCTGAGCCACCAGGGAAGCCCTTCGTCGTACAAGCACCTTGCAAATCTGTGAGTGCTTCATGTCTGTTCACGTTCAGAGCAAGGCACAAACCTAGCTGAAGAATTGAGGAAGACTCCCTTTTTGAAAAAAGCTACAAAGTCACATTGCCAGGGCGTGAATCCAGGGAGAGTAAGAAATTGTGGTCATTGCTCACAATGTTCCACCGAGATATGCATGGAGGTGGTTGTGCGAAGAGTGAAGTGCTGACATAGGGAAAAGATTGGGGATTTCATAATCACTAAGTTATCTAGTCACCTCTGATCGTCTCAAGAGACTGTTGGTTGAAGACACCTGAGTCACACCTACCATGTACCAAGCAGCCTTCTAAGAAATGATGACAAAAAAACAGATAATGTCCCAGCTTACCGTCTACTGGGGGACAGACAGACAATAATACATAAATGTCTGAGAGATCTGGCTGTACATGCTATAAAGAATAATAGCTAAAGGTATGAAGAGTAACGAGAGTGGGTTTTGTTATATTTGGAGTAATTATGGTTGGTCTTATGGACAATATATTGAAGAAATACTTGAACATTGATGAGACAATCCATATGGATGGCTGGAGATGAACATTCCAGGCTGAGGAAAGGGTAAATGTGAAGTTTTGAGACAAGATTATCTCTACCTCACTGAGTCACAGCAAAGACACTAATGTGGCTGGCGTGGAGCCTGTGAGGGGAGGGAGAGAGAAGATATTTGACAAGTGTGCATGGCCAAACTGCCCTGGGAAGTTTAGGCTTTATTCTGAGTATGAAGACTTTATTCTGGCCCTTGGCCAGTTTAGACCAGAGATGGGGGTGACCTGATCAAAGTTCTTTTAAAGGATCAGTCTGTTCGCTTTGTGCAAAACCCACCACAGAAGGCAAGAGCAGAGGAAGGAAACCAGCTGCCAGGCCATGGTTCCGGTCCCACTGGGTTCCCAGGCTTCATGGATCACAGCAAGTAGATACACCCCTCGGTTCTGTTTCTGATCGCCCATGTTGGATTCCAGTTGAATTTGGCAAGAGGATGGGGTGGGCGGGGATGGGCATTAAGCCTTTACTGAATTTGTTACAATATTGCTTCTGTCTGGGGCGGAGCTTGGGGGTTTTCCCTGGTGGCTCAGTTGTAAAGAATCCACCTGCGACACAAGGGCTGAAAAGTTCAATCCCTGGGTTGGGAAGATCCCCTGGAGAAGGAAATGACAACCCAGTATTCTTGCCTGGGAAATCCCATGCACACAGGAGCCTGGCAGGGGCGGACTATAGTCCACGGGGCCGCAGAGTCAGACATGACTTAGCAACTGAACAACAACCACTATTATTCACTTTATTAGAGAGGGAAACTGGTATCCAACCATCTTTGCACAGAACGCCCATAATGACTGATTGCACAGCCTGGGAGTATTGACTGGCAGGGGCAAGCAGGGTGCAGAGTGGGTCTGCTGGCAGGGGGTTAGGAAGTGAAATTTACCTTCTCACTGTGACGTTCACTTAAAAATAATATAAAAGCACATTTAGTGATATTAGTAAGGAGGGTCCCAGTAACTGGAATTTTTCACAGATTTCCCTGCCACATACCCATAATGGGTGGGGTGGCAGGTGGCCAAGAGAGGGGGCCAAAGCTCCCACAGCGGCCCCATGCAGGGACCAAGGCCTTCCATCCCCCCTCCATCCATCTCTGACTGTCTCCAGGTGGGCAGAAATGCCTCTGTTCATTAGAGCAAATATCTCAAACTCCTTTTAAGAGATGGCTCACAAAGTGATCCTCCAGGATTTACTTCTGATGGCCAAATTAGAGAGCTGGAAGTTTAAACGAAAAGACTGAAAGGCCCTAAGGGCAGACAGCTAGAGAAATAAAGAAGTTCTGACACTGAGTCTGGGATGTCTATCCTCCTGAGATCTCCTTTATATAATCCATAATCGTTATCAGGCTGCCTCGCTCCAGAGCCCCACGCTACCACCATGATGCTAGGTAGCTCTGAGCCTCATATTCTCTCATCTTTAAAAAAATGAAAACATTTTCTGGGTCAGTGTTTGTTAAGTTGGATGCCAACTTCAGAATCACCTGGGGAGTTTCTTTAAAAATGCAGAATGGGACTTCCCTGGTGGTCCAATGGTTAAGAATCCACCTCCCAAAGCAGGGGATATGGGTTCAATCCCTGGTCCTAGTAATAAGATCCCACACACACAGGGCAACTAAGACCCAGGCAACACGTAGAGAGAAGCCCGCCCCTTACTGCAATGAAGAGTCTGCATGCTGCAACTAAGACCCAACACAGTCAAAAATAAATGCATAAATAATTATTTTTTTAAAAAGAAAAGAAAATGCAGGACATTGGGCCCACTTGAAACCATTGGAAACCAAGATGCAGAACATTGGAACCCACTTGAAACCAAGACAACTGGATACCCGGAATCTGTTTTTGTAATAGTACCTTCACAGTCAAGTTGGAGAGAGAAGTTTCTGTGACACACAGCTCACCCACGCAGAAGAGGAGGCTGCAGTCCATGGGATCGCAAGAGTCGGACATGACTTAACAACTATACCACCACCACCAATCTGAAAAGTCAGTTAGGGACTTCCAGTCCAGTGGGTAAGACGCCACTCTTCCAAAGCAAGGGGTCCCAGTTCCATTCCTGGTCAGGAACTAGATCCCACAACCAAGAAGCTCACATGCCATAAGGAAAATACTGCAAGCCAGAACTCAGACCCAGCACGGCCCACATAAGTAAACACATGTTTTTTCAATACCACCACTTAAAAAAAAAAAAAGAGTCAAATTGCACAAAGTCTGGTGATCACCCCCCATCCCCATCACCCAGGTCAATGGAGCTCTACGCCAGGAGAAATGTGCGGGAACATTTTAGGCTGTCACCGTGGCTGGGGACTATGGGCAGGTAGAACCTGTAATTGCTAAATGGTGCATAGCTCTCCAAACAGGTCCAATACAGGAGAGTTGTCCTCCGGGTACAACAATGGTAGCCGTGGAGAAACACAGCCCCCTACCCATAGGGGAGGTAGATTCAGCGTCTAGGTCAAGAGTTCTAATGATTCTGTGTCCCCCTCCCCCCAAAACAGGGAGAAATACTGAGTAATCAGGGTCTCACCCAGCTCTCTCTAACTCAGTTTCAACTGCCTGACCTTTCTTTTTCTTTTTTTGGCCAAGGAGAAGGAAATGGCAACCCACTCTAGTATCCTTGTCTGAAAAATCCCTTGGACAGAGGAGCCATCAGGCTACAGTCCATGGGTCGTAAAGTCAGATACAACTTAGCGACTAAACGACAACAACTTAGCATGCAGGATCTTAGTTCCCTGACCAGGGACGGAACCCAAGCCCCTCACAGTGGAAACACAGAGGGTTAACCATTGGACCACCAGCGGATTCCTCGGCCTGAGCATTCTTACTGAGATTCAGTTTATAAGAACTATGGCAATTCCAGATGTTTATCTCCATTGGGGGAGGGGAAACATACTGGTATTTGGGTTGTCCTTCCATCATCTATCTGAATTATATTGAGTGCATTTTTGTCAATTACGTAGAGAATTCAGACCAGCGTAGTTTATCTTCAGCTGTGCGTGATCTTCTTCCCTTACTGGAGCATGAAAGAGTGCAACAGTGTAAACAAAGCCAGGACTAAATTATGTTCCTTCTATGAGTCTGTACCTAGTAATGGTTATATTAATCACCATTATCATTTTAGTTACCCTCCTCAGCATCATCAGAATCAATTCAGCAACTGTTTCTCTTGGTGACGTCTCCTTATTACAACGTGGTATTAATTGTATCCAAGTTGATTTTCTGCTCTAACTGCTGAACAGCTGTGTGGGAGTAAATATCCCTCAATGAAACATCAGCTCAGGCTGCCAGGACTCAGGAAATTTATCCAGATGTGAGCACTAAGTCCAGGGGGCAGCTGTGGAATAGAATACACCAGCATCGATGCTAAATTCTGTGATCAGTGTCCAGTCTGAGGAGTTCTGAGAATTGCTTTCCAATACAGTGACCCATCAAAGAATTAACAGCTTGAGTTTTACTTTCTGTTTAATATAGGTCAGAGACATAGTCTCCCAAGGTACTTTTTAAAAAGTCTGGCTCCCTTTTAAAAATTAAAAAATAAAAATGCAACCTCCATCAAGAGAAAAACCACATGGGTTCCCTAAACATCTGATTAAAAACTAAAACTATCCCAAATTTCTATTGTGGTTCTTAAGAAACAAAGCTGTCTCAGCACTTTGATTTTTTTTTCCTTAAGTACATTTCAAAACACTTTATCACTTCCCCAAATTAGAGCTCTCACACTTTTTTCCCTAGACAGACCAAGGCAATTACATTTCAAAGCAACAGCTATTTCTGTCTCTCCCTTTAGAGTCACCAACTGGCTGGTGAAATGCCAGAAGACCTGTTGATCTGTATCTCTTTTGCTGCTTTGCATCCGTTCTGTTGCCTCTGGGCTTCACAAACAGCGTTTACTTTATTTGGTTTCAAGGATCTAGCATGAAGTTAAGATTCAGGTCACTTAGCCACTCCTCTTAACTGTTTGTTTGTTCTTGTGACTCTGGAGAGGTTACCTGAGCTGCCATTTCTTCATCTAAAAGTGGAAAGAAGCGCTAGTCTTTCCGCTGCTCCCTAGATGAGCAGCAGTGAGGTGCAGAGGGCTACCGTGGGGCTGATCGCAACAAGCCCTCTCAAGTCCTCTGGGACAGGGGTCCCCAACCCTTGGTGTGGGTCCATGGCTTGTTGGGAACTGGCCACGCAGCAGGAGGGGAGCAGTAGGCAAGCGAGTGAAGCTTCATCTGTATTTACAGCTGCTCCCTACACTTCAGAAGTCACTGTCTCCCATCATTCCCAGGTGGAACAGTCTAATTGCAGGAAAACAAGCTCAGGGTTCCCACTGATTCTGCATTATGGTGAAGTGTATAACTATTTCATTATATATCACAATGTAATAATAATAGAAATAAAGTGCACAATAAATGTGATGTGCTTGAATTATCCCGAAACCATACCTCCACCGCCATGGTCCATGAAAAAAAACTGTCTTCCATGAAACCAGTCCCTGGTGCCAAAACAATGGGGATGGCTGCTATAGGAGGCATGTCCAGGGGAAAGCCGCTGGAAAGTCTATGTGGTATCCGAAAGAAGACTCACAGTATCTCCTTTGACCCTACTTTATCCTTTCTAAGAAACTGTCCTAGGAAAGGCCCTCATGTCTGGCTCACATATGATAAGTTTTTACATATGAATGCAGTTTGCATCATTATTGACAAGAGTGAAAATTTGCAGCCAATCTAAATATTAACAATATAAAAATAGTGAATGATGGTATTCAATGAAATATGATGGCGCTATTAGATTAAGGCTGTCAAAGATTTTGTAATGCCATTGAAAAAATTTCAAACTCGTTTTTTTTTAATTGGGGGAAAATTGCTTTATAGTGTTGTCTGGTTTCTACCATACAACAACACAAATCAACCATAATTATACATATATCACTTCCCTCTTGAGCCTCCCTCCTCATCCCATCCCTCTAGGTCATCACAGAGCACCAGGCTGGGCTCCCTGTAAACTAATTTTAAATAAAAGAGTAAAAATCACTCGATTTGACTTTTTTCAACATTTAACACCCACACAAATGTGTGTGTGTTTGTGTTTAACATGCACATGGATAAGGGGCGGGGTGGGAGAGACTGAGAGAGAAAAAATACACTAAAAATATTCACCATTTGATATGCTGTTCTGTGATTTTATTTCTTCATGTTTCTAATTTTCTGAGTTTTCTAATAAGAATATTTGTTACTTTTATAATCAAGAAAAATTCATATTATTTTAAAAGCTTAACTGATGAGTGAAACCATTAAAATTATACTTTAAAACAGTTTGAACATGTGGGGAAATGCCTATTAAAAATGTCAGGGTAGCGAATTCCCTGCTGGCCCACTGGCTAACCCTCAGCACTTCCACTGCCTGAGGCACTGGTTCAGTTCCTGATGGGGGGCAGAAGTCCCACAAGTCTCGAGGTGCAGCCTAAAGTAAAAAGGAAACACATTAAAATATTAGCTTTCATATTTCGAAATGGCCAGATTAGAGTGACCTTAATGTTTTCCTTAAATTTTTCTGAATTAGCACACAGCAAGCAAAAAGGTGTTTTTCAAAGAATGAAAAATACAAAGGTGCTGAGATTGGCAAAACTGGGCACTTTAAAAATAAAACTCTTTTAAAATATTTTTTGCACACAGTTAAAATGAATTCCCTCCCATAATACATATATGCTTAATTAAGATTTTTTTGTTTATAGTTGAGTTACAATATGTGTTAGATTCAGATATATAGCAAAGTGATTCAGATATGTATATATATGTATAAGTATGCTGCTGCTGCTGCTAAGTCACTTCAGTCATGTCCGACTCTGTGCGACCACATAGACAGCAGCCCTCCAGGCTCCCAGGTCACTAGGATTCTCCAGGAAAGAACACTGGAGTGGGTTGCCATTTCCTTTTTTTCAATTATTTTCCATTATTAGGTTATTTCAAGATATTGGACATAGTTCCTTGTGCTATACAATAAATCCTAATCATTTATCTATTTTATATATGTTAGTGTCTATCTACTTATCCTATACTCCAAATTTATTCCTCCCCCATATAGCACATATATTTTAATACATGGAGTAGAAAGAGACTTGCCTTATTCTGAAGCAAGTGAAACATGGCCAAGCAAAATATCTCCATAACCCAGGAGAATAATTAGAACCAGCTGTTGCACAAACAGCCAAACCTTCTATCCAGCCCAGACATGCAGCCACCATAACCAGCCAGCCAGGGAGGCTGTGGGCATTCCCCTCAAAGTGTCGGGACTGGGAGAGCCTGGTGAGGCTTTCAAGCAAGCAGTGGAGTGTCCAGAAGTCTCATCTCAATACCCAGCAGCACCGATTCCCCAGCCTGCTTAGAACAGCCTCTCATATTTGCTCACGCTGCTGCTGCTGCTGCTAAGTCTCTTTAGTCGTATCCGACTCTGTGTGACCCCATAGACGGCAGCCCACCAGGCTCCGCTGTCCCTGGGATTCTCCAGGCAAGAACACTGAAGTGGGTTGCCATTTCCTTCTCCAATGCATGAAAGTGAAAAGTGAAAGTGAAGTCACTGAGTCGTGTCCAACTCTCAGCAACCCCATGGACTGCAGCCTACCAAACTCCTCCGTCCATGGGATTTTCCAGGCAAGAGTACCGGTGTGGAAAATCAAGCTGTGATTCATTTGACATATGATTGTGAAGGAGACAAGCATCACTCTTTGGCTTTGAGAAAAGTTGCAGAACCCTCATTCTGAGAAACACATTTTTTCAAAAAAAAAAATTACATCCTGAGGACATGGGATTCACACTGTAAAATGGACCCATTCCATAATCCATGACATATATACATGCACTTGTACCTAAATTGAAAAATTTAGATAAATAGGTATTACTTATTCATCTTTGTATACATATGTATATATATGTATACATATCTATAGAAAGGAGGGGAAATGTAGATTCTGTTAAAATTATTAAAATTGAATTTTAACTTTAATAAGTATTTTTGAGCTTTTTTTTTTTTCTGTGCGGAGATGTGGGGAATTTTTATTTAAAGCTGGGTTATCCCCTGTCTGGCCTGTAAAGAGACTTGGACCCCCTCGTTTATAATCCCCTAAGCCGGCTCAGCCTTTGCCCAGCTCTCGTGGTCTCAGTGACTCCTTCGTGCACACAGAAAACGGATGGTTCCATATGTGATGGCAGGCGCTGTCTACCCGAAGCATATGTGTTCAATCAACTTAATACCTCTACAGTCCGGAGGAAGGGAAATGCTAGGCCCTGGGAATAATCATCGTTTCCATTACATTAGCGAGGACTGCTGGTGTGCCAGAGGGGCAGGGCTCTCTCCATCACTCTGCTAACACTGGCTGGCAGCTCGGAGAAGAACATGGGTGCCCATCCAGGCAGGAACTGAAATACATGCCTTCTCCTCTCGCTCTTCCCGATCATCTTCCCTCTATTTTCCCCCTTACCTTGGGGTCACAGAGTCTACTGCGGTCCAAGAAGAAAGTGGCTGAGCTGTTTTCATCAACACTGCCTTAGTAAGACTTTCCATTAAGAGAAGAAAATCAAAATGGGTGTCTCATGTACACACTGCTATATTAAAAAAATAAATAACCACCCACAAGGACCTACTGTATAACACAGGGAACTTGGCCCAATGATGTGTGGCAGCCTGGATGGGAGGGGAGGTTGGGGGAGAGTGGATGTATGTACAGGTAGGACTGTGTCCCTCGGCTGTTCATCTGAAACTGCCACAGCGTTGTTAATTGGCTATACCCCAGTACAAAATAAAAAGGCTAAAAAAAGAGAAAAATTAGTGGTCTTTACAAGCTGGGGATATATTGGTGAGTTCACAGGAAGTCCAAGTAAGGAAGATCCTGAGAGTATTGGGGACCCATCAGATAGGCCAGCAGCTGCCTGGCTGGGCTGGGATCTCCAGGTTCACACCACGGCTCAGAACAGGAGGGTAGGGGTGCCCCCAGCTCCCACGTGGTTCTCTCTGAGGGACACCTTTGGAAGAGGTGCCTGAGAGCCCCAGAGACGACACAGAAGCCTGAGTTCTTTTCTGGGCTCTCTTGCTCCCCATGCAAACCACGTGAGCTATTGGATTTTTCCAAGTGTTGATCTCCTCTTTTGCTAAGTGGGAAGAAATACATCTGCACTTGCTACTCACGGCACTGTTGTGACAACAACAGGGATAATATTTGTGAAGGCTCTTTGTACGCATCGTGCACTAGGATAGTAACTAAAGTGACGTAAAAGAGTATTGAAGTTTTCTATATAGTTTCTATATAAGTGCATGGATCCACTTATACACAAATATTTTTCAATAGTAAACACTAAACTACTACACAATCTGCACTTGTTTGAATCTGCAGATGAGGAAGGCTAACTACAAAATTATACTTGGATTTTCCACTGAGCAGAGGCTCAGGATCCCCTAGCCCTGAGTTCTTCAAGGATGAATCATATATAGATTATCTCCAAGCTGAGCAGGGTTGGGAAAAATGCACCTTCCATTACACTGTAGGAACAAGGACAAACAGGCTTAAATTTTGGTAAATTTTGCAATTTACCAATCTATATCAAAAGGCACTCAATATGCACATTCCAAGACACCCACTTCATTGCTCTTATTTAATTTTCACTTGCAGCATGTGGATTGAACCCGAGACTCTTATGTCTCCTGCATTGGCAGGAGCCAGTCTTTACCACTAGCACCACCTGGGAAGCCCTCAACTCAATACTTGTCAGAGTAATTCTAGTGTTGAGAATGTTGCCAATGACATTTGTGTTCCAGTAACTTCATATAAAAGTAAAATAAAGTATACAATTTTAAGTTACTTATTGAATATTTTATATATAGTAGTGTGTATATGTCGATCCCAATCTGCCAGTGTATCCCTCCCTGCTTTCCCCTTGGCAGAGGTTGCCTGCTTTAAAGATATGTGACACAGGTTAATCTCGTGGCCACTCACCGCCAGCAGTCCTCAAGCTTCAATTTCTTCTTTAAGAGCGAGTTTGCTCCATCTATAGAAAGTATGCTTTACTTGTGTCTCAGTTTTAACTTTTTGCCCTTTGTTCCACGGCACTATAGAGCGTGTGTGCGCGCATGCTAAGTCGCTTCAGTCGTGTCTGACTCTTTGCGACCCCATGGACGGTAGCCCGCCAGGCTCCTCTGTCCATGGAGTTCTCCAGGCCAAAACATTGGAGTGGGTTGCCATGCCCTCCTCCAAGGGATCTTCTTGACCCAGGGATCGAACTCACATCTCTTATGTCTACCTGTATTTTCAAATGGGTTCTTTACCACTAGAACCACCTGTGGAATTCTCCAAGCCAAAATATTGGAGTGGGTAGCCTATCCCTTCTCCAGCGGATCTTTCCAACCCAGGAATCGAACCTGCATTGCAGGCAGATTCTTTACCAGCTGAGCCATCAGGGAAGCCCAATATAGAGCATTATAGTCAAATTATAGAGATAGGAAATAGAGTGGTTTTTACCAGGGGTTGAGAATAGGAGGAAATAGGGACTTCTTTTCAGAACAACGTGAGTCTATTTACCATTATTGTGCTATAAGTTTTAAAATGGTTAAGATGATCAATTGTATGAGTATTTTATCATAGTCAAAGTTTTTAAACTGTAAAAATGTTTACAGCATACATTTCTGTCATGCCAAGAGAAATCACAGTCTGAGTTAAAGATCACAAACTGATCTCCTGAAAGCTGCCTGTAATCCCTAGACATGCTTTGTTTGGTCATAATAAGCTTTTTTAAATTATGCTAATATCTTAAAATTCCACAGAAGATCCAGATTTCAAGTGTCTTCTGAGAAGGCGGGAGACCTGGTGTCTCTGACTCATTCCCAAAGGCCACCGTCATCTGCGTGGAATAGAATTTCCTCCGTTAGATGTGACAGGTACACTCCAATTCACCACATCCCTCACCCCTCCCTATGGTCTTGTAATGAGGTTAATTTCTTGGTCCCTGCGGCATCTGGGCTTGCCTCCCTTGTTAAGCAGTGGGACCATGGCAGAAGCTAACACCCAAGATGACTGAGAATATGTGCCAAGAGAATCAAATAATACACGAATGCCATGACAAAGGGGAGTTTTGGAGGACAAAGAAACTAAAATCAGCAAAAGGTAGGAATGACCGATCTCGAGACCAATAGTCAGAAGATCTGGGTTCTAATCTCAGCTCTGCCACTCAGCTAAGAGGGACTCCAGCCACAGCTCGCCATATCTTTGGGCTTCTGAGTCCTCATCTGTGACCCAAAGGAGGAAAGCAAACTGATGTCTTAGCATCTTGTAGATCAAAGATATGGGTCAGCAAAACACAGCTCAGGTCAAATCTAGCCAGCTGCCTGCCTGTTTTTGTACCACCCACTAGCCAGGAATGATTTTTTACATTTTTTTTTTAAATGGTTGGAGGGGAAATAAAAGCCAAATGAAAAATAATGTTTCATAGTACAGGAAAAGTATATGAAATCCTAATTTCAGCAGCCATAAATAATAAAGTTGTATTGGAACACTGCCACCTTTATCCATTTACATACTGTCTGTAGCTGCTTTTACACTCCAGCAGCAGAGTTGAATAGGTGCGGCAGAGACTGCAGTCCACAAAGCCTCAAATATTTACTAGCTGATTCTTTATCAGAAGTTTGCTGAGCCTAGTCCAAAGCATCCTTCCAAGCTCCTCCATGAATATATCAAATGCTACCAGAGAATTCCTCACTCATGTTCATATAAAGCATTCTTTCTAAAAGAAGTTGAAGGTTCCAGGTGATTATTTCAGTAGCAAGCTGTTTTAAATATGACTGAAGTATTTACATAGGCATTTTTTCCAATGGAAATAATAACAACTCACTTAAACACACTGTCTGTTGCAGGCATTTCACAGGTGTTATGTCATTCAAATTCTCTGCAATCCCTTGAAGCAGGTTTCATCATCCCCCTTTTTAAGGTGAGCAAACCAAAGCTTAGGAAATTTAAATATTATTCCCAAGGCCAAGAAGTCAATAAGTGGTCAAACGAAAATTCAAGTCTTGTCTGACTCCAAAGCCTAGTTCATTATAAACGCCTTCATGTAGGAATCGAATATCCATCCCCAAAGATGCCAGACTGAAAAATAAATTGAGATTAACACCCCACCTCTGCACCCAAATTTTCTTTTCTCATCAAACTCATCCCATCCCTAATTCTAAAATCCGTGCAAGTATCAGATTTCAATGATTGATTTTCCCCTTAAATTTCATGTTTCTCCTTCAGAACATTGCCATGGAAGCTGAGGACACCCAGTATCCTTTCATTTGATGATGGGATGATAAGTCCTTATAAAAATAAAATCCCACCAACCACCGATGTGCTCAGTCAGTAGCGGGTAAACCCATGCTACCTTAAAATGGCCTTAGTACGTTCTTGCCACTCTTGATTGCTGTTTATTCCCAGCCTTAAAGCTTCCACTTTAGAAGAGGCAGTATTTTTTTCACTTCTGTAGTTAAATCGGATTTTCTGGAAACAAGGGAAACTCCTCAAGCAGTACACATGTGCCTTTAAGCAAAAATAAATTACAAATGAAGGGACAACGGAAAAGAGCGGAGATAGAACAAGAGTGACAGAGGTGAAAAGAGACAGACAGACAGATGGAGGGAAGAACGAAAAGAGGAAGAATCGGCCCATAGAAAAGACAGAAGAGAGGATGAGAGGACAGAGGGAAGACAGGAGAGAGGGAAGACAGTGTGTGTGTTTTGTCCCAGAGGAGAAAGGAAATGCCCGACCACCCCATTTCCCTAGTCCTTTTCCCACCTGGATTTTTCGGCAACAGTTCCAATTTGAGTCCAAATAATGTCTGAGATTTGGGATTCTCTAGTAAACTAGCTCTGACTCTGTAATCCCAGCACCGGATGTTCAGGGGTGTTGGGAATTGGAGTTAATTAATTCAGCCACCTGTGACACCCATTCAGAGGTTGTTACCGTCTCATCTCAGTGCAAAGTTATCAGCAGATGTTGAAAGGGCTTTCCCCGCCCCAAACTTCCCCAGCTCTGAAAAGCTGTGTCTTTGCCTTCATCAGCAACCTCTATCACCCCTGGCTCCTTCATTTCCAAGTGCAGACCCTGGACCTCGGGTAGGGATCCTGGAGAAGGAATAGTTCTCTACACTCTCTAAACTTGTTTATTTATGACCTCTTTACTGTGCAGGTTGCATGCCCATCTTGCTACGGAAAACAGAAAGAAAAACCTGTATTAGGTGAAGAGGGTGTGATTTCAGTTTCTCAAACACAAGTGCTTGTTACTTTGTCAGAGAGGGCAGATTCAAAATAATTTCGCAAAGGAAACGTGGGGCCGACCTGATGGCACTCCCTTAATTTGCCTTCACACGGATGAAGAAACCTGCTTTTCAAGAAAGTGACCTTGGGATTTCTCTGGTAATCCAGTGATTAAGACTCCGTGCTGCCAAGGCAGGGGCGTAGGTTTGATTCCGAGTCAGGGAACTAAGATACCACATGCCTTGTAGCATAGGCAAAAAAAAAAAAAAAATTTAATTTTTAAAAATAAATGAACAACAAAGAAGGAGAGTCACCTTGCTGGTGTCTCCTTAGATTTCTGCTGTCATGTCCAAGTGCAGTGTTTATAGGCACTCACCCGAAAATATCGAGGATAGTCATTACGGAGCTTAAAAATATTAATATTAAACTCCTGAAACTTCCCTGGCAGTCCAGCAGTTAGAAATCCACACTTCCACTGCAAGGGGGATGAGTTCTAACCCTGGTCGGAGATCTAGGATTCCCCCATGCCACTCAGCCAAAAAACAAACAAGCAAACATATGTGTGTGTGTGTGTATACTAACTCCCAGGATTAACTGCAAGTTTTAAGAGGTACAATATACAAGGTGGTTTGTTTGAAGGACACCAATTAAAATCACTCCTCAGACTATTTGCTCAGAATATTCTAGGACCTTCTCCAGCCAGGATAACATGTGAGGGTCTTTCTGAGCCAGAGAAGACATCCAAGTAATCTACCATTTTGATCCTATTTAATAGCCACCTCCAAAAAATATGTTATGACATACCTAGTTTATAGTTAAGAGAATTGAGACTAAATTTAAATTTGGGGAAGAATTGAAATTAAAACCCAAGTGCATGACTTTAAGCCTATAGTTCTTCCCACTCTATTCCATTTCTCCAACTTTTAGAAATAAAATAATTTATTCCAGGAACACAGATCCCATCTAGTTTGCATAGTAAGTGTCTGACCAGTGCGGAGTTTAAGAATCTCCATATGTCTCCTCCCACCTTTAAAAAACAAGGCCATTGTGTAAGCAATCTGATTAAACAGAATTCGTAATATCCCGGTAGACATTGAAGGACATTAAAAATGGTGGTCACTAATAAGCATGCTGGTGTTGCTATCTGCATTTTAAAGGATCTCTTGAGAGAAAGAGAAAGGTTGGTCAAGCACAATTATCTTGTATAGCAGTTAAAATTTTAACTACTCCAATATGTTGGAGGCAAGATTTAATCTTAGGGTAAGGATACCTTTAGCAACCACTGGGACTTATCATGCACACAAAGCAATTTAGACACACATGGTTCTTGCCTTTTAGAATCTTTCTCAAATGGGATTCCTCTCCGTGGATCCTCATTTGTATGGGTGGAAATTCTTGCTAAAAAAACAAAATGTCTTTCAAAATCCCAGGTTGTTACCAACTTGTCATATTGGAAAGATAATACAATCTCAGCTGCATATTCCCTCTCCAGTCACAAGTTAATGAGATAATGAGCTCAGTTTAATTTCCTGGTAAGGACACCATTTTCAAATCACAAGGGCCCCTGACAATTCTGGCATTTCTTGCTGCCTTCTTAGCGTCTTCCTTTTTTTGGCACCCTTCATTTGCAAAGGAAAAATAGAAGATGCTAGTTCCAAGTTTAGCATAATCTTTCCCCAATTTAAATTTCATCTTAGCCTATATTTTATTCATGTATCTGGTCCCACTGTCCACTTTTTCATTCATATATTATAGAAAGAGAGAGAAACAGACAGGCAGAGACAGAGAACCTGCAATGAACAAGATACCCTGCTAGGAACTAAAAATACAGAGCCCAGTAAGAGCCTGCTCTTAGGCATTTAGCCTCGTGTAGAAAACTGACCGAACCCTCATAAGCAATCTGTCTGGTGGATGAGGTGTAGCCATGGTGGGTGAATATAATCCTGCTTGGAGGAATCAGCAAAAGGCTTCTTAGAGAAGGTATATCTGAGCTGAGCCTTCAAGGATAAATAAGAATATCCAGCATAAGTGACAGAAGATACAGATGCTCCCTAAACTCTTTAAATGTATCAGGGACTTAGGACATATGGCTGAAAAGCCAAAGTGGATGAATCCTGATCCGATGAGGAACCTGAATCCTAGGTGAAGGCTCTGGACTTTATTCTATGTTCCAAAACAGTTATCAGGGATTTTTCAGCAGGGGAGTCATAGCATCCAATGTGTATTTGAGAAAAAAAATTTTTTTTTGCAGGAGTGGTTCAAGTAGAGTAACAAAAAGTGAAGTCAGAGGAACTTGGCAAAGAATGTTTCAAAGACAGAATAGGATGTTGGGATAGAAAAAAGAGAAAAAGGGGTGTGTGTTGGACATCTTGCCTCCTCTTTGGATCACAAGCAGATTGCCCGTGAACGCTTCCGTTCTCCGTTCTTCTACCCTTTAAACTCTATAAACAGTTGCCCAAACCTTGTGCACACTTTGGCTGAAAGCTAACAAGGGTCCCCCGCATCCATCTGAATCTCTTTTTATTTTTGAAAATGAAGACTGGCAGATAATAATATCTCATCGGCTCAATCCCCCAAAACACCAGCTGGTGGCCTCTTCAGGATGACCCAGAACAAGGAAAAGGGAGCGTGGATGAGCATGTTTGCCGCTGATTAAGTCTAACTGCGGGTACTAGAAGCTGCCCCCCGGCCAGCCGGCATGATGTCACCTTCCGGCACACACCTCACATCCATCTTCATCTGCACCGAAAGGCAGAGGCTCACACCTTTCATCAGAATAATGGGCAAAGATGCCCGCAACAACGAAATTGGAATCTTTGAGGAGATGGCATCTCTTCCTAATCATTCCATCTGATCAATTCATTTTCTCTCTAGCAAGTTAGAAGGGGCTCAGTGACAGACATACCTAGCCTCCTGACAATCTCTCCCAATTCCAGTTTTGAATTAATTCTCTGAATTGGTACGGCGAAGTCTTCAGGATAATTTAGGGCAGAGGTCTCCAGGCAACACGATGGAATTTAGTGACACGGCTCAGCGTTTCCAAGTTACCCCTCTGGATGAGACTTCTCTGGAGAAGGTGAGCACAGCCTGATAAAGGAACTATTCCTGCCCTCTGACACCTTAAGATCTTTAATTTTAATTGGAGAAAATTTTCTTTACAGCGTGGTGTTGGTTTCTGCTATACAACGACACGAATCAGTCATCAGTTCAGTTCAGTTCAGTTCAGTCACTCAGTCGTGTCCGACTCTTTGCAACCACATGAATCGCAGCACACCAGGCCTCCCTGTCCATCACCAACTCCCAGAGCCCACCCAAACCCATGTCCGTTGAGTCAGTGATGCCATCCAATCATCTCATCCTCTGTGATCCCCTTCTCCTCCCACTTTCAATCGTTCCCAGCATCAGGGTCTTTTCAAATGAGTCAGCTCTTTGCATCAGGTGGCCAAAGTATTGAAGTTTCAGCTTCAACATCAGTCCTTTCAATGAACACCCAGGACTGATCTCCTTTAGGATGGACTGCTTGGATCTCCTTGCAGCCCAAGGGACTCTCAAGAGTCTTCTCCAACACCACAGTTCAAAAGCATCAATTCTTCGGCGCTCAGCCTTCTTCACAGTCCAACTCTCACATCCATACATGACCACAGGAAAAACCATAGCCTTGACTAGACGGACCTTTGTTGGCAAAGTAATGTCTCTGCTTTTCAATATGCTATGCGAATCAGTCAGACATACATATATATTATATATTTTACACACACACACACACAAGCGCACACACATATATATATATATTCCCTCTCTCGTGGGCCTCCCTCCCCTTCTCCCATTCCACCCCTCTAGGTCATCACAAGGACTTCCCTAATAGCTCAGCTGGAAAAGAATCTGCCTGCAATGCCGGAGACCTGGGTTCAATCCCTGGGTCAGGAAGATCCCCTGAAGAAGGAAATGGCAACCCACTCCAGTATTCTCGCCTGGAGAATCCCACGGGCTGAGGAGCCTGGTGGGCTACAGTCCACAGGACTGCAAGAGTCAGACAGGACTTAGGGACTAAACCACCAGGTCCTCACAGAGCACCAGGCTGACACCCTAATATCTTAACTTTTTTATCACAGTTTTACTGAGCTATAATTCACATACCATAAAATTCATCTTGTAAAAGTATACAATTCAGTAGGCTTTCACAGTCAGGCAACCATCATCACTATGTAATTTTAGAACATTTTCATCACCCACAAAAGAAAGCCCATCTTCATAGCAGTTACTTTTCTTTCCTCCCTCCCTCCAGTCCCTGGCAACCACTGAACTACTGTCCATCTCTCTGAAATTACCTATTCTGAACAGTTCATTTAAGTGGAATCAGACAACATGTGGCCTTTTGTGTCAGACTGCTTTCATTTAATAGAGCATCTTCAAAGTTTGTCCATTTATCCTTCGACCTAGCGACCTCATTTCTGGGAACAGGTCTTAGATACATTTACATATGTACTAACTGGTGTGTGTAAACATTTTTTTCCTGCATTGTCTATAATAACAATGTGTTTGAACAGTGCAAGTTTCCCTCAGTGGGGGACCATTTAAATTACTTATGGTACATTCATATAATAGAATCTTACACAGTGTAACATAGAATGAAGATGCTATCTATATACAGCTGTTATGGAAAGACTTCCAAAATGCATTGTTGAATGAAAAAAAAAAAAGATTGAGAGGACTGTATAGGGTATATTTCCTTTTGTGTAAAATGTTGGGTGTTGGGGAAATAAAAATACATGTTCCTATTTGCAGAGGATGGAAATGGGCAATGGAGACGTGAACAGAATCAAGATGGTTAGCGTGTACATTTTATGTTGTTTTGATGTATGCTCCATCTGCATGTATTACTGTTAAAATTGTTTTAAGTAAGCAACTGTGAAGATCATAAACCTTCTCCAGGTAAGAAAAAGCCTATATCTCCCTTCCTTTTAAAAACACCCTCCGTGTGGAGAACCATCCTACACTGTTGGTGGGAATGTAAATCGGTGCAACCACGTTGGAGAACAGTTTGGAGGTTTCTTAAAAAGCTAGAAATAGAGCTACCATACGATCCTGCAAAATCACTCCTGAGCATATATCTGGAGAAAACCATAATTCAAAAAGGTTTATGTACCCCAATGTTCGTAGCAGCGCTACTTACAATGGGAAAGACATGGAAGCAGTCTCAGTGTCCAGCAACGGAGGAGTAGATAAAGAGGATGTGGTACATATATACAATGGAATATTACTCAGCCGTTAAAAAGAATGAAATAATATCATTTGCCGCGACATGAATAGACCTAGAGATGATCATTCTAAGTGAAGTCAGAAAAAGACAAATACCATATGATATCATTCATATGTGGAATCTAATTTTTTTAATGATGCAAATGAACTTATGTACAAAACAGATACAGACTCAGAGGTATTCCAAGGGATCAATGGTTTATTATTCTGTTCTGAGTGTGTGTTAGTTGCTCAGTGGTGTCTGATTCTCTGTGACCCCATGGACTGTAGCCCGCCAGGCTCCTCTGTCCATGGAATTCTCCAGGCAAGAATATTGGAGTGGATTGCCATGTCCTCCCTCCTCCAAGGGATCTTCCTGACCCAGGGATCGAACCCAGGTCTCTGGTATCTCCTGCATTAACAGGCAGACTCTTTACCACTAGCGCTCCCTGAGAAGCCTTTATTATTCTCTGGCTTCCCCACCACTCTCCTAGGTCACTGTGGCCTGAGGAAATGCCTGTGTGTGTGCTCACCGCAGGCTCCTGTTGTTTTTAGCCACCTGGTTTGCTGTTCTTGGTCTTGGCAGCCCTAGGAAATGAATACAGCCATTCTCTCATTTCCTTCTCAATGCTTCCCTTTGACCTGTGTAGTTGACCCTAAGTGGAGAAAGACCCCTAGACTCTTTATGTGGCTTCAGCCATTTCAACTGAGGCCGCTCTACCTTTGGACCTAACAGTTACTCCAAGGGGTCTGCTACCAACAGAAGAGCAACTAAAGAAAAATAAAAACTATTATTGTGGGGGTTTGAATGGTTGGTGAAATGACTTTACATGGAAACATGACCTCCTACCACTGATCGAGACTTTCACTAGACAATGGTGAAACGGAGGCAGATGGAGTATAAAAAGCTTTTCCTAGTTATCACTGCACCTTTGAGGAAAGAGAAGAAAATATCTTTCCTGCAGAGAAGTCTCCCTGCCTAGCCTTTTTGTTCTATTCAGGGCTTTAATGGAGTGGATGATATCCTCCCATATCAGGGAAGCTCATCCCGTCTACTGATTCAAACTCTAATCTTATCCGAAACACCCTCACAGACACACTCAAAAATAATGTTTAATATGTGCTCCGTACATTCCCGTCAAGTTGACATATAAAATTAACCGTCACAATCACCATCTCTATACAAATCATTATCTGTACCAATTCTTTTGTTCAGAAGAAAAAAAAAATTGAGGGATTTCTTGATTAACACTGAGTTTCCACTGGAGGGGCCACAGTTTCAATTCCTTACATGAAACATGACTGAAAAAGAAGAAAATAACAAATTTGAACAACTTACTAATGTCTCCTCCATATTTCATGCTTTTGAATGTGTGTGTGTGTGTTTAATAAGCATAATTATATAGGCAAAATCCTTAAACCTATTTAAAATAAAAGTATTACTTAATGGTAATGCTATTTCAGGCCATTCTGCTTCTAACATTTTCTGAATCGGTTTTTAAAAGGCTACACTTATTTAAAACAATAAATGAAAATGCAATTAAGATATTTCCCAATAATACTGAGTTTTTAAAAATCAGGCTACAAACAATATTATAGTATAATCATATCTCTATTTTTAAAGATAAATAGATATTTTCCTGTGAATACAGAAGGAGGTTGTAAAAATACAAAATACCCTAATTACTAAGATTTTTAGCAATTCTTATCTCTGGGTGGTCGAACTGTGGGAGAGATGCATTGTTTGCTTCTTATTTGTCTGCATTTCCTAAACTATAAAGAAGGTGCTTTATTTTAAAGAAAATAAAAGATTTTTTAAGCAGAAGAATGTCTCATCTCCTCGAACAATCATGCCAGGGGTTTTAAAATCTGAACCCGTGCTTGTTGTCAACCTTTAGATTTTGCCAAATGCAGCAACCCACAAGAATTTTTAAGGAGTCTAGTCTCATAAAATAAGGTGTCCTCACAAAGTTAGTTGAGTAAATGTTCTCTCAAATACATGGAATGAACCAAGAAAGAAGATGTCTCTTGGTCCACGCAACCTTGAATCCCACCCAAGACAGAAATAAAAAGCCACAAAAAGACTAGAAGGATTTGAAAAGAAAAGAAAAAGACTGGATGGATCTGGACAGGGTTTGGCTCCAGGAGAGGGGAGTCTGATGAGGGATGGAAGAAGGAATGTCAGGGAGATGTATCTTCCATCTTTGGAACTTGAAAATTCTTCAAAACAGAACTTAAACTCAATAAGTGTGAAAATCATGGTTAAAGAATAGAATTAAATGTTATAAACACCGACACAGTAAAAATAGTAGTTGGCAGGTTGGGAGGAGAGGGGAGGTGCAGAAAGCTGTTCAGAGTGCTAATTTCTTCATCTTCATAGCAAGGAGCTATTCAGCACCATCAAAAAATGGAAGTCTTGAGTTACAAAACACACACAAGGGTTTCCATTTTCTAATTTTTTTCCCTTGTCTTTTCTCATAACCTTAACAACATCTTTTCAAAATCTAAAAACTCTTGAGGTGAGGAAACATTTATGTAAGTTCAGCAACGCCTAAAAATTCACTTGTTTCTTCTGTTTCCATTGACTTCATATAAAACTAAAGTTAACATGTTGCACAAAGAGCAGCAATATTGGCTGGATTCTATTTTATGGAATTATTCCTTTCTCTCTATCAAAATGTACAGCGCCTATGAATAGAAGGATGAACCTTTAATGTGACTGTGCAAAAAACCTGGGCGGTGGAATTGGGGTATGAGAACTTTTGTTCTTTTTCCTATATTCTTCTAATTTTATTTTTAAAATTATCAAAAATAAGAAGTAAACATATATTTCTATAAGAAGGATACAGATTCCTATATGAAGAAAGCAGTCACCTCAGAGACAGAGGGTTGTTCTTTATTTATTCATCTGAGAAGGATTCTGGCGTCTTCAGAATTAGAATCTTTTTAGAGCTGTAATCTCACCCCTCCCCACAGTGCCCTTTGTTAGACATGAGGGGAGAAACGTGGTCTGATTCCAAGTTTCAGAGAAATCTAGGACCACTAGTGATTTTTGTAATTGTCCTTGTTTAGTTGAGAAGAATGAAATAATTAACTTGGCATATTTGTACAAAAATCTATCCAGAGTCCAATCAGGAGAAAAAATAGAGAGGAAAACAAAAAGAACGAAACCATTTATTGACAAAGGCGTTTTGCTAGTCTGCATCCATCATACCCATATACTCGTCATCTCAATCCACCACACTCACAGGCTCACAGACCTCTCTCCTATATCTCTTAAAGATGCTTATTTACTTTTTCAAAGACTTGTGCATCAGATTCCATCATAGACCCCTGAAAAAAATTCATTTAACTTTCAGACAAACACTGGTCTCTCATCTGCTATTGTCAATGGGTCAGCTTTAAGAATAAGGACTGGATGTGGAAATATTAGAACAAGATGACCCACCCTAGCCAGTTAACTGTGGTTACTCGGCTCACCGGAATCTTTAACAGGGTGACGAGTGTCGAAACAAAGCACGTTGACACATACCAGTTGTCATATACCAGAAGACAGCTGGCACTCAATTCCCAAAGGTACATCCTGAATAGGTAGAGAAGGAGATAACTAGTGGAAACTTTTCAGAAAGAAACCAGCTGTTCTATGCCTATCTTACAGCTTACAAAGTTCAAAGTATTCATGGTTTATATTAGATCTGTTTTCAAGACTCAAAAGATAAAATAGCTCATGGTCTAAGAAACAGGGCTGATTCTATTAAATTTCACATCAGCCAGAGGCACTCTTTCTTCCTTTATTGGTTTGTTATTTATTTATACGTGGCCTCATTCTGAGAAAGAATTTGCTATTGACTGGGAAAATGTTCACAGGACCAACCGTGGTCTTGAGGAAACAGTCTCCCAGCCTCTGGTTCTACAAGCTCATCTTCCCCATCCCTGCCGACCCCACAGCAGACAGGGAGCCACACAGACCCAGGAGTCTCCTGCAGCTTTGCCCCCATCTCCGATCTACAAGATCCAAGAGACTCCCTCCAATCCCAGGATGAGGTATTTGTTCCTGACCCCCATAGGATCTGGATCTTAACTTTTCTCCTTCCTCCCAGTTTTCAGCATCTTATGAGCCTTCAGCCAGAAAGCTCCCCTGAACTCTGATTCCACAGAACCCAACACCTAACATGGCCCTTTGACTTCAGTCACTTTTGAGTCAACTCCGCTCACCCAGAGAACAGTACTGAGGCCAAAATGGGATATGCTGGCATTGAAGAGAGAAATTTCCTCTAGGCTCAGTTGGACCCACCTCCAATTCAGTCTGTCTGTCTGTCTGTCTCTCTCTCTCTCATACTTTCTCCCTAGCTGCAGAGTCTTAACTGCAAATGAAGATTGTAATGTCTGCCCTGTCAACACCCAAGTTCATGTGTTGAGCAAATCTAACAAAGTGCTGAATGTGAATGCAGTTTAAAACCTTGTAAGAGGAGCTTCCCTAGAAGCCCAGTGGCTAAGACTGTTCTTCCAGTGCAGGAGATGCAGGTTCAGAGCCAGGGAAACTAAGATCTCACATGCCTCTTGGTGTGACCAAAAAAGAATTTTTTAGTAAACAAAAACAGCAGGAAAAAAAAAACCCTTAAAAGATAAAACAAATGTAAATGAATATAATAAACCAAAACCTTGAATTTCATTTTCATCTATTTTAAATATGTTACACTATATAATATTCTTTAAAAAAGAAAAACAAAAACTTCTCTGTTGGAAAAAAGGAAAAAGCTGAATTACTATTCTGTCAGTAATTTGCCATGATTTGGGGTAAGTTCCTTGACCTCTCTGAACTTTAGTTTCATCGTCTGTAGTCTTAATCAATGCTCTTTTAAAATTGTTTTTGCACATAACAGAAGCCTCCTTTGACTTGAGGAAAAGGAGATGAGAAATAAGAGAACACCAGTCTCTTATACGGAACCCAAGGACAGGAAGTCCACTCAGGCTTCATGGGCAAAGAAGGCCAAGAGACACAAAGTCCTCAGGAATCCAGTCTGTGCCTTCACCTCTTTTTGACCTCATGAGTCATCACATCTATGTCTCTTTACAGACTGACTTTCTCAGAATCTCCAGGCATAAGGCATAAAACGATGGTCACCACTTCAGTCAACTGGTATCCATCCCTGGGGCAGAAGAGTTGATTGATTGGCCTAACCTGATCCAGGATCTACGCCTGGTCCACTCACCAAAGGTCAAGAGAACGGTGTCAAAAGAAAACCTGGCCACTGGGACCTGTTGAGAGAGAAGCATTTCCAGAGGTGAAGCGCATGGTCTCCACGAAGATCAGAAACATGTGGTGGGTGCCATGCTGCACCATGAAATCCCCCCTTCAGAACTGAATGGCTGGCTCCCTCAGTGTCTGGGGGTGCTGCCCACAGCTGTCAGCACTCTTGGGAATTGTTCTTGAACGAGGGGAGCCATCTTGCTTTGCCCCAACTGCACCCCTTTGCAGAGACACCACACATCTAGGGGTCTGAGCCCCCTCCCAGTGTGGGACTCAGAAAGCCATCCCAGCTCCAGAACTCCCCGTGGGCTTGCTGGGGCCTCTGGGGTGACTACACTGCATCCCTGCTTTTCCCTCGACCCAGCGCCTGCTTCCTTCCTCCATCCCCACCCCAACTCAGGCGTTAAACCCTAGTAAATTTCCCACATGCCAGTCTCCACCTGGGAGCCTGCTTCTTGGAGAATCCAACCTGCCATGTGTATGCACTACGTTTGTAACATAGAGATGCCACTTTTAGGTAATGACTGTCACGCGATTCCCATACAGAGCACTCAATATTAGTTTCTTCCACTCCTATCAGCTTTCCCAAAGGTCAGTTTCACAGCAAACCTGCTACTAAATTCTCCAGAATCAGGGTTCTTTTCTGTGTGACTCTAATTTGAGGCCAGAAATGGTGATGACCCCCAGAACCAGCTTCCCTCTATCAGATGGCAAGAGCCACGCAGAACATCAGCAGCAGGACAAAAATAAGAACCAGGAGATTTTGCCTGTCCACAACCTGGAGCCCTAGTCCTTCTCCAGGACCATCTGCACGATCTCACCTGGGCTTTGGAAGGCAGAGATCATCACACACACTGTTTCTGGAAGGTTAAACAGCAACCATGCATTCAGCATCCACTCTGTACCTGACTTAAATCTTAGATGGACAGATGAGGTTTGCATTTATAAAAGTATCATCAGCAATACAAGACACTGCAATGATGGATGTGCCCAAGACTGGAGCAGACCTTGAACAGAGGCATTTGGAAAACAGCAATATCATGTCTTAGGAGATAAGGGAAATTCTCATGGGAAGATACCATTGAGGACTTGAAGAATAGAATGGATTAGTGGATTTAGAGCTTTGGATAACCAAGGAAGGTAGTGAGGCTGATCCCTGAATCAAGCAGTTCAGTTCAGTCACTCAGTCGTGTTCGACTCTCTGCGATCCCCTCCCTGTCCATCACCAACTCCCAGAGTCCACCGAAACATGTCCATTGAGTCGGTGATGTCATCCAACCATCTCATCCTCTGTCATCCCCTTCTCCTCCTGCCTTCAATCGTTCCCAACATCAGCGTCTTTTCCAATGAGTCAACCCTTCACATCAGGTGGCCAAAGTACTGGAGTTTCAGCTTCAACATCAGTCCTTCCAACGAACACCCAGGATTGATCTCCTTTAGAATGGACTGCTTGCATCTCCTTGCAGTCCAAGGGACTCTAAAGAGTCTTCTCCAACACCACAGTTCAAAAGCATCATTTCTTCAGTGTTCAGCTTTCTTCACAGTCCAACTCTCACATCCATACATGACCACCGGAAAAACCATAGCCTTGACTAGACCGACCTTTGTTGGCGAAGTAATGTCTCTGCTTTTTAATATGCTATCTAGGTTGGTCACAACTTTTCTTCCAAGGAGTAAGCATCTTTTAATTTCATGGCTGCAATCACCATTTGCAATGATTTGGGAGCCCAAAAAAATAAAGTCAGCCACTGTTTCCACTGTTTCCCCATCTATTTGCCATGAAGTGATGGGACCAGATGCCATGATCTTAGTTTTCTGAATGTTGAGCTTTAAGCTGACTTTTTCACTCTCCTCTTTCACTTTCATCAAGAGGCTCTTTAGTTCCTCTTCACTTTCTGCCATAAGGGTGGTGTCATCTGCATATCTGAGGTTATTGATATTTCTCCTGGCAATCTTGATTCTAGCTTGTGCTTCATCCAGCCCAGTGTTTCCTGCAAAACAGGACAATGTTCAGGCCCACTGGTGGTCCATCATCTCCATGTATCTTGAAGCTCTTGAAAAGCAAGAGAAGACTGAGGCCATAGTTGTTCAGGCTGCAGCCCAGGACAAGGCATATTCAAGGAATCATGAATGTTACGTGATGTTTATGATTTAAATAATCAGATGGCCCCAGAGGAGAGGATGGTTAGAAGGAGAGATGCATGAGGTCCCTAGACCACCCATGGTTCTTCACAGGGACTATGCAGCCTGGCACTGGACTTTGAGTATGCAACCTTAGAATTCTGTTAGTTACATCATTTTCTTTAAGCATCTTAGAAAGAAAAGAAATAGAGAAAGTGTCATAGATTCTAGAGAATTCACTCAAAGATCAAAACCTGAGACGTCTTCTGATGAAGACTAGCTTCATGTCTGGAGCAACACAGTAGGGTAGGCAGGCAGCTAAACAGCTTACAGACAAGACGGAACAGGCACAATATTTGCAACTACCTGAGGAAGTACAGACAGAATTATCCCCATTTGCAAGTGGGGAAATTAAGACCCAGGAATGTTAAGGAACTTTCCCATTATCCAAGGGCTAAGTACTGAAGCTCAGACTTGCACATCCACCCCCAGGGCCTGGGCTTGTTCCCTCTCCTTCTACAGCTGCCCTGTTGCCACTTACAGGTGGGAGTGCTGTGGCCCAAGGCCTGAAATAAGGTCAATATTATGTGCTTTCCCAGTATCTGCTGTCACGTGTTTGGCCATCCTGGAAATTCTAGGGCAAGAATTCCTCTCTCACTTATAGGGTCAATAGAATACATTTAAATCTAGCCAAGCCTGAAATGAGAGGCAATTCCAACTGGCCAGTGGCCAGTGGAATACTGTAATAAAATTTGGTACAAGAACACAGATGAGAACAAACAGAGAAGACCAAAGGATGACCCTGCGTGATTTGTGTGTGTGTGTCTGTGTGTCTGTGTGTCTGTGTCTGTGTAGGCAGGCACATTACCTCCATCAACTCTGTGAAGCTGGGATAAAGAAAAACATTCAAATGAGGCAGGAATGAGTAATTGACGATCATAACTGTGATTATAAGCCATAATTACAATTAGTTGCACAAGAGTGCTAATCATGGAAATAATTACATGTCAGCTTTCCTCCTAAAGAAGAGAGAATATAATTAAGTGGCCCAAGGGAGGCAACGAAAACACGTCTCTGGGTGATAGAGGTGTGGGGTGAAGGGCTGATGTTTGAAGGGGCAAAGCTTTCTCAGTGTCTGAAATGTATCAACCAATTTCTTCCACCAAAATATAGGAAAGTAGATAAGAATAAAACATGGCTTGAGGTGTTTTTTTTTTCCAAACAAAACAAACCCAAACTTAAGATATGAAGCAGAACAATATAGTAATTGAAAGTCAGACAGACTTGAGCTCAACTTTTAAAATTTTTACTCATGACCAGCTCTCTGAGATTCAACAAGTTCAGTAACTTCTCTTCAAGACTCAGTTTCCTCCGTAATAAAATATTCATCATGCATGCCTCTCCAAGTCGTTATAAGGAAATAAAGCTTGTAAAACTCACATGCAGTACCTTACCCATAGTAAGCTCTCAATAAATGTTTGCAATTGTTACATAACAGAGAAAACAGAAGAAAAGACAGGTGTGAGAAAAATCCAACGATGTCTTGCTGAGTTTTTCTGCTTTCGTGCCTGTCTGAATTCAAAAGAATCCTAACATTTCTTTCCTGTACTTCCAGAGTTTCTTGGTCTTTTCCTGAAAAGCTTCTATTTTTGATTTCCCTGAAGTCAATTGATTTTAAGGTGTGAGATGGGAGGTGGGTTTATAAGCTGTGTTTCTTGGGAACATGGTGACAAGTGGCTGAGAGAGGCCAGGTCAGATACAGTTGCTGGCTTTTGCTTCCTCAGATGCTAGCTGGCAAGCTCCCCCCATCCCATTCATCTACTCACCCATTCATCCATATATTTTCTTTGTTTTTTTTTTTTGTTTTTTTTTTCAGTAAAGGCAATGGCATCAGTTCCCTGTCAACTATGTGTACAGCAATGGGTAAGATAAACATACGTTTGTGCTTGTTGTGTTGACACGAGAATCTTCCTGTGTATGCTTCAGCTGAGTCTTGAAACTAAGAGATGCCATATTCTTAAGCGAATACATGGTAGACGTTTGAAAGGAAGAGGAATGTTGTTGCTGTTGCTCAGTAGCTCAGTAGTGCCCAACTCTTTGTGACCCCATGGATTGCAGCACGCCAGGACTCCAAGAGGGATCCATTTCTTGAATCAATGACTTTCTTTCACCAAGTCTTGTATCCATCCACTTGGCTTCCAGTGCTCTGCCATGCTGATTCAGGACTTCTGGATCTGGCTATGTGACTAACTTTGGTGACTGGAATATCAGCAAATATGATGCAAGCAGAGGCTTCAAAAGCGGTGTATAATTGAACTTGCTCACACTCCTGCTCTTCTGTCATTGCCATAAATACACGACCAGGCTCGCCTTCTGGTGGATAAAAGACACATAGTGTGATCACCCCAGCCGAGCCCAGCCCAGATTCAGAAACGGCCCGTTGACCTCCAGATATGTGAGCAAGCTCAGATGAACAGCACCCTAGCCGACCACACAGAGGACACCAACAATAAATATGCACATCGTTATATACCATGAAGGTCTTGCGACAGAATTCTTGTGACAATAAATAGCTGATAAATTTTATAATACTCAATTAGAATGAACTTGTTGTTACCTTGGGGAAGGATAGGGGCAAGGCATAGTTAGGGAGTTTAGGATCAACCTGTTTACACTGCTATATTTAAAATGGATAACCAACAAGCTCCTACTGTATAATACAGTAAACTCTGCTCAATATTATGTGGCAGGCTGGATGGGAGGGGAGCTTGGGGGAGAATGGATACATGTATATGCATGGCTGAGTCTCTTCGCTGTTCACCCAAAACTATGATTCAGTTCACTTTAGTCGCTCAGTCATGTCCCCCTCTTTGCAACCCCATGGACTGCAGCATGCCAGGCCTCCCTGTCCATCACCAATTCCCAGAGCTTACTCAAACCCATTGAATCAGTGATGCCATCCAACCATCTCATCCTCTGTCATCCTCTTCTCCTCCTGCCCTAAATCTTTTCCAGCATCAGGGTCTTTTCAAACGAGTCAGTTCCTCACATCAGCTGTTCAAAGTATTGGAGCTTCAGCTTCAGCATCAGTCCTTCCAATGAATATTCAGCACTGATCTCCTTTAGGATTGACTGGTTGGATCTCCCTACAGTCCAAGGGACTCTCAAGAGCGGTTAGTTATGGTTAATTGACTGTACTCTAATATAAAATTTAAATTTTTTATATTTTATTATGCTCAGATAACTCCTATGACCTTCACCCACACCAAAGGCACAGAAGTGGAAGAAGAGGAAAGATTTAGAAGGAAAATGTCTCTTTTTTTAAAGACCGTATGCCCCATTCCCAAATGAAGGAAGCAGGATTTCAGCAGGACCACTCAGAGAACTGCAGTCTGATGGATCTGGGCAGGGGGTGTGCTGGCTGACTGTTGACAAGTCAGCTGAAGGAGACAGACTCCAAAGACAGCCACCTGCAAGCCCGGAATTTGTTAACATAAAGGATGTATGAGAGTTTCAACTTGGGTACTACTGACATTCAGGGATAGATCATTCTTTGTTGAGTGAGGCGGTCCTTTGCCCTGTACGAGGCTTAATAGCCTCCATGGTCACTATCTATTGGATACTGATAGTTGTGACAGCCAAAACTGTTTCCAGATGTTACCAAATGTACCCTGGGAGACAAAATCACCGCCATTCAGAAACTGTATTAGTGAGATGCTAGCTGACATCTAAGTTGCTTCAGTCGTGTCCGGCTCTTTGAGACCCCATGGACTGTAGCCCACTAGATACAAGCAGAGGCTTCAAAAGTAATGTCCATGGGATTCTCCAGGCAAGAATACTGGAGTGGATTGCCATGACCTCCTCCAGGGGATCTTCCTGACCCAGGAACTAAATTTGTGTCTCTTACATCTCCTGCATTGCAGGCATGTTTTTTACCATTAGCACCACCTAGGAAGTCTGAAAGTGAAAGTGACTCGGCTGTGTCTGACTCTTTTTGACTCCGTGGACTATACAGTCCGTGGAATTCTCCAAGCCAGAATACTGGAGTGGGTAGCCTTTCCATTCTCCAGGGGATCTTCCCAACCCAGGGAGTGAACCCAGGTCTCCCATATTGCAGGCGGATTCTTGAGCCACCAGGGAAGCCCAAGAATACTGGAGTGGGTAGCTTATCCCTTTTTCAGTGGATCGTCCCAACCTAGGAATCGAACTGGGGTCCCCTGCATTGCAGGCAGATTCTTTACAAACTGAGCTGTGAAGGAAGCCAGGAAGCCTGAAGGTATTGCCAAATTCCCAAGCGCTGAGGAAGGAGTAAGTGACCAGGCAGAAGGCAGGTGTCTCCAGCTGCTGCTGAGAGATCTCCAGCAACTGGGAGGTAAAGCATGTCCAAAGAACCAACCAGAGTAGTGTAAGATAGAAAGATTCTATTTTAAGTATCTCCCAAGCTTAGCTGGAAGCCAGCTCCCAACAGTGTCCATTAAGTAATATTCTGCCCCTCTGGTCCCTCCTTCTGCCCTCTCATCTCTAATCTGGAAAGGTCAGAAATAAGAGAGACAGAAAGAAGCAGATGTAGGAGACGCTAACTGGAGGCTTCCCTCGTGGACGTGGCTAGGGCTGGAGCAGGGGGAGAAGTCTTAGCTGAGTTAGAATTGACTCACTGGTGACTATCAGGCAGTAGGTGTTCTGCTTTCTGAAACTATTAATAGGCTGCTTGTTACTGAAAAGAATTGTTGGATTTTATAAGACCTACGAGTGACCAGAAAAGTCAGCAGATGGCTGAGGGGTTATCCAAAGGCATCAACACCAGCTGCTATGAAGAGGTTTAAAGGGGCAATGGTGGGGTGGGGCTTGGGGGTACGGAGCAGTATTAGCTCTCTGGTTAATTTCCATTCATGTCCATTGTTCAAAGGACCAGATACCCATGCCCCTTGGTAGAATCCCTCGTTCCCACAAGATCAAGATCCATTCCATTTCTGCCCACCCCATTAGTTCTAGCATACACCCAGCATTCTCTGCTCCCTTGCAAAACACCCCCACAGGCTCGATGCATATGCAACAGCACCAACCAACACAACCACCCACAAATGTGGAGCGCCACAAAGCTAAACGCTGACTGTTGGGGGCATTTGCATGAGTCATCTCAAGCCCCTCAGAACACTAGTGACGGTGGGTTTAACTGACAGTGGTCCTAAAGACTGTTCCTCTTGGGTGGCCGGCTCCCAGTCTGTTGCCATGAGTGGCTTCATTTGAAATCCTCCCCTCCACGTGTTCCCCACCCCCGACCTCTGCTGCTTGCGCAGCGGCCTTGTGGCGAGGTCACAGGGCCACAAGCCATCATTCAGCAAAGCAGGTCCTCGCTTGCATAGGCTCCCAGAGGGGCGAGTGTCATGAATCACAGAAGTGTCCTCCCCTGGGAGCCAGGGTGACAAGGTCCTATAATTTATCTCACATGAAATGAGCTGGATTATTTGACTAGGCTGAAGGAACGCAGTCCATTAATTCTCAGAGATAGCTCTTGGCACTTGAGGATTTTATTCTGAGCCCACATTGCCGACACCCCGCCTCCGTCTCCTTTCCTGAACCCTAATGGCATGCCGAGGGCTTGAGTTGCACTCCCCTGACAGCTTGATGCTATAACAAAGCATAAGCCCACCCTTCATGCAGGAAGAACACAAATATCACTTAGCCTTTTAATGCTCTTTTATTAACCCCCCTGTTCTTGCCATCTCACTACTCCCAGCCAACTCCCACCTTCATTTCATGTAACATCAAAAGTGCAAACCATAAAAGGAAAAAGCTGATAAATCGAACCTCATGAAAATAAAAAACTGAAAAAGGAAAAAACACCTGTGAAGAAAATGACAAAACAAGCCACAGAGTTAGAGAAAATAAACATTATACTACATATTCAACAACAGATTCAGCTCTAAAATATATATAGGACTGTCAAAAATCAGCAATAAAAAATAAACAATTCAATTAGAAAATTGCACATGAATAAACACTTCTCTGATAAGAATATATATATATATATATGGCAAACAAGCACATGAAAACATACTTGACATTATTAGCCATTAGGGAAATGCAAATTAAAACCACAATAATATATCATGACACACCTATTGAAACGGTTAAAATGAAAAACAGTGGTAATATCTTATGCTGGTGAAGATGCAGAGAAACAGGACCTTTCACACTGCTGGTAGGGCTAGACATGGTTGGGCTACTCTGGAAAGCAGCTTGGCAGTTTCTTAGAAACTAGTAAGTTTCTTACTGTATGACCTGACATTGTACTCTTGTGCATCTATGCCAAAGAAATTAAAAATTGTGTCCAAAAAGTCCTGTACATGAACATCCATAGAAGCTTTATTTATAACAGTCGATAAATGGAAACAACTAATCCTTCAACAAGTGACTGGTTAAACAGTGGTACATCCTCACCATGGAGTACTACACAACAATAAACAAGGAATAGGCTGGGACTTCCCTGGTGATTCAGTGGCTAAGAATCCACCGTGCAATGCAGGGAACATGAGTTTGATCGCTGGTGAGGGAACTAAGATCCTACATGCTGCATAGCAACTGGGCCTGCATGCCTAAGCAACTAATGAGCCCTTGGGCCACAGCTAGAGAGTCCATGGGCCCCAAGAAGGATCCCACATGCTACAGCTAAGACTCAGGGCAGCCAAATAAATAAAGAAAAGGAGCAAACCATTGATACAAGTAACAGATGGATCTCGAGGGCATTCTGCTAAGTTTAAAAATAAAAAAATCAGTCTCCAAAGGCTAAATACTGCTTGGCTGCACTTACATGACAGTCTTGAGATGACAGTATTACCAAGAGAGATATAACAGAGGTGTGGTTGCCAGGGGTTAGGTCTGAGAGCAGCCATGGGTGTGGATATAAAGCAAGAGCTCAAAGGAGCCTAGTGGTGATGACAGAATTCATGTCTTGATTGCAACCATGGTTACATAAATGTACACTTGTGATAAAGTTGCAAAGAACTGTACACACATGTTCTTGTTGTTTAGTCGCTAAGTTGTGTCTGACTCTTTTGCGACTCCATGGACCAGAGCCCACCAGGCTCCTCTGTCCACGGAATTTCCCAGGCAAGAATACTGGAGTAGGTTGCCATTTCCTCTCCCAGAGGATCTTCCGGACCTAGAGATCAAACCTGTGTCTCCTGCATTGGCAAGCAGATTCTTTACCACTGAGCCACCTGGGAAGCACTCTATATACATATACACACACAAATGAGTTATCTAAAACTACTGAAATCTGAATAAATTTTGTGGGTTGACATTTGTACCAATGTCAATTTTGTGGTATTGATATTATACTCTAGCTATGCAAGATGTTACCATTGCAAAAAAAAAAAATGGGTCTTTCCTATATATTTCCTTTTCTTTTTCTTGTAACTTCTATGAATTTCCAGTGATCTACCAAAAAAAAGTTCTTTAAGAAACGTTATTTTTCTAAAGATAATTTTCTTTCTAATCACACTAAAGACAGCTTCAGAGATAATTCCATTTGGATTTATTATTTTTAAATTATAATCTGGATTCAGTTACAGAATTTCCTTCCCTAGAAACTAACCTTATTCTTTCTCTGTCTTAGAGCATCCAAGTCTCTTGAGATAAGTTATATGGAAAAGGGTCTTGTAAAACCAGGAGGTAATCATTAGTAATATTATTATATTAGTTACTTCTTCTGTATACTTATGAAGGACGAGCAGCTTCATCCTGGAAGAAAACAGACCCTGGAAGAAATATTCTCTGTGCTGAGTTACAGAGAAGGAAATTAGAGTTAATATAAATGTAAATTCTGCTTTCATTTTCAAAGAAGAATATGTGCTTCTCCCCATCATGACAGGGCCAGCATCAGAAAAGAAGCAAGAATACTGCATTAAAGGGGCTATGAAGATGAGGCTGGGACTTCCCTGGTGGTCCAGCGGTTAAGACTCCACAATTCTGATGCAGAGGCCATAGGTTCAACCCCTGGTCTGAGAACTATAAGATCCCACATGCTGTGTTGTATGACCAAAAATAAAGCAAAAAAGATGAGGCTGACCCCAGAGTTTATCTTCACAGGTCCAAACCCCAGCCCTACCACATTCCAGCTTTGTGACAGTGGCCATGTGACTACATCGCTGTGCTTCTGTCTCATCCTCTTTGAAACAGGAATAAAAATACCCCCTACCCCATATGTTTGCCATAAGAATCAGTGCTGCTGCTGCTGCTAAGTCGCTCAGTCATGTCCAACTCTTTGTGACCCCACGGACTGCAGCCTACCAGGCTCCTCTGTCCGTGAGATTTTCCAGGCAAGAGTACTGGAGTGGGTTGTATAAACATTATACTACATATTCAACAACAGATTCAGCTCTAAAATATATATAGGACTGTCAAAAATCAGCAATAAAAAATAAACAATTCAATTAGAAAATTGCACATGAATAAACACTTCTCTGATAAGAATATATATATATATATATGGCAAACAAGCACATGAAAACATACTTGACATTATTAGCCATTAGGGAAATGCAAATTAAAACCACAATAATATATCATGACACACCTATTGAAACGGTTAAAATGAAAAACAGTGGTAATATCTTATGCTGGTGAAGATGCAGAGAAACAGGACCTTTCACACTGCTGGTAGGGCTAGACATGGTTGGGCTACTCTGGAAAGCAGCTTGGCAGTTTCTTAGAAACTAGTAAGTTTCTTACTGTATGACCTGACATTGTACTCTTGTGCATCTATGCCAAAGAAATTAAAAATTGTGTCCAAAAAGTCCTGTACATGAACATCCATAGAAGCTTTATTTATAACAGTCGATAAATGGAAACAACTAATCCTTCAACAAGTGACTGGTTAAACAGTGGTACATCCTCACCATGGAGTACTACACAACAATAAACAAGGAATAGGCTGGGACTTCCCTGGTGATTCAGTGGCTAAGAATCCACCGTGCAATGCAGGGAACATGAGTTTGATCGCTGGTGAGGGAACTAAGATCCTACATGCTGCATAGCAACTGGGCCTGCATGCCTAAGCAACTAATGAGCCCTTGGGCCACAGCTAGAGAGTCCATGGGCCCCAAGAAGGATCCCACATGCTACAGCTAAGACTCAGGGCAGCCAAATAAATAAAGAAAAGGAGCAAACCATTGATACAAGTAACAGATGGATCTCGAGGGCATTCTGCTAAGTTTAAAAATAAAAAAATCAGTCTCCAAAGGCTAAATACTGCTTGGCTGCACTTACATGACAGTCTTGAGATGACAGTATTACCAAGAGAGATATAACAGAGGTGTGGTTGCCAGGGGTTAGGTCTGAGAGCAGCCATGGGTGTGGATATAAAGCAAGAGCTCAAAGGAGCCTAGTGGTGATGACAGAATTCATGTCTTGATTGCAACCATGGTTACATAAATGTACACTTGTGATAAAGTTGCAAAGAACTGTACACACATGTTCTTGTTGTTTAGTCGCTAAGTTGTGTCTGACTCTTTTGCGACTCCATGGACCAGAGCCCACCAGGCTCCTCTGTCCACGGAATTTCCCAGGCAAGAATACTGGAGTAGGTTGCCATTTCCTCTCCCAGAGGATCTTCCGGACCTAGAGATCAAACCTGTGTCTCCTGCATTGGCAAGCAGATTCTTTACCACTGAGCCACCTGGGAAGCACTCTATATACATATACACACACAAATGAGTTATCTAAAACTACTGAAATCTGAATAAATTTTGTGGGTTGACATTTGTACCAATGTCAATTTTGTGGTATTGATATTATACTCTAGCTATGCAAGATGTTACCATTGCAAAAAAAAAAAATGGGTCTTTCCTATATATTTCCTTTTCTTTTTCTTGTAACTTCTATGAATTTCCAGTGATCTACCAAAAAAAAGTTCTTTAAGAAACGTTATTTTTCTAAAGATAATTTTCTTTCTAATCACACTAAAGACAGCTTCAGAGATAATTCCATTTGGATTTATTATTTTTAAATTATAATCTGGATTCAGTTACAGAATTTCCTTCCCTAGAAACTAACCTTATTCTTTCTCTGTCTTAGAGCATCCAAGTCTCTTGAGATAAGTTATATGGAAAAGGGTCTTGTAAAACCAGGAGGTAATCATTAGTAATATTATTATATTAGTTACTTCTTCTGTATACTTATGAAGGACGAGCAGCTTCATCCTGGAAGAAAACAGACCCTGGAAGAAATATTCTCTGTGCTGAGTTACAGAGAAGGAAATTAGAGTTAATATAAATGTAAATTCTGCTTTCATTTTCAAAGAAGAATATGTGCTTCTCCCCATCATGACAGGGCCAGCATCAGAAAAGAAGCAAGAATACTGCATTAAAGGGGCTATGAAGATGAGGCTGGGACTTCCCTGGTGGTCCAGCGGTTAAGACTCCACAATTCTGATGCAGAGGCCATAGGTTCAACCCCTGGTCTGAGAACTATAAGATCCCACATGCTGTGTTGTATGACCAAAAATAAAGCAAAAAAGATGAGGCTGACCCCAGAGTTTATCTTCACAGGTCCAAACCCCAGCCCTACCACATTCCAGCTTTGTGACAGTGGCCATGTGACTACATCGCTGTGCTTCTGTCTCATCCTCTTTGAAACAGGAATAAAAATACCCCCTACCCCATATGTTTGCCATAAGAATCAGTGCTGCTGCTGCTGCTAAGTCGCTCAGTCATGTCCAACTCTTTGTGACCCCACGGACTGCAGCCTACCAGGCTCCTCTGTCCGTGAGATTTTCCAGGCAAGAGTACTGGAGTGGGTTGCCATTGCCTTCTCCAAAGAATAGGTGACATCCTCATAAAAACAATGCCAGGGCTTGCTGCTGCTGCTGCTGCTGCTGCTGCTAAGTCACTTCAGTCATGTCCAACTCTGTGCGACCCCATAGACGGCAGCCCACCAGGCTCGCCCGTCCCTGGGATTCTCCAGGCAAGAACACTGGAGTGGGTTGCCATTTCCCTCTCCAATGCAAGAAAGTGAAAAGTGAAAGTGAAGTCGCTCAGTCGTGTCCGACTCCCAGCGACCCCATGGACTGCAGCCCACCAGGCTCCCCTGTCCATGGGATTTTCCAGGCAAGAGCACTGGAGTGGGGTGTCACGGCCTTCTCCATGCCAGGGCTTGGCACACAGTAAATGCCTCATAAATGCTGGAGTCTAAGCCTCCTACAAAAAAAATAATAATAATAAACTAATCAAGTTGAAGAAGTTGGCCACACCTGTGAATTCCCTCTTACTGTGGACCCTGCCCCAAATCTCCCACTACGACCTCCCTGGACTCCAACAGTCACTGTGTTCCAGACCTTTCCCTCTCTTTCCCTTTTCAAAAACTTACTCTTTGTAGGATCCATTTCCTCCTGATGTAAATGGTGGCAACTGGAGAAGCAGAACCTTGAGCAGCTGTGGATGATACCCTGGATGTAGGACCCCAAGCACAAACAGAGAAACAGAAAAGATGCTCTCCATTCAGACTCTTCCTGGTGCAGCCACAGCACCCAGGGCAGGCCACTCTACCTCCCAGGCGCGTGTCCTCACAGGAAATGAGAGATGAGAGGGCGGTCAGACATCCGCAAGCTTTTTTTGTAACAGGCCAGAAGGTAAACATTTTAGGCTTTGGGGGCTGGGGAGTCTCTGCTGTAACTTCTCATCTCTGCTGCCATTAGGAAAGCAGACACAACACAATGGGCTTGTCTGGGTTCTAATCAATTTTTACTTTAAAAAACCAGTTTGGCCTAACAGCTCCAGTGTGTTGATCCTGTTCTAGATCAACAGGTCCAAATTATCTCCCCACAGGGAATGCCTTTTATTAGCTGTCACCTTGTGGATGCTGTACTTAGAATTATTGTATCTATCAAATCCACAGCATTGAGTTGATAGAATTAGTTCTCCAACTTAACTATAAGTATACTATATGATGGGCTTCCCTGGTGGCTCAGATGGTAAAGAATCTGCCTGCAATGCAGGAGACCCGGGTTCAACCCCTGGGTTGAGAAGATCCCCAGAGAAGGGAATGGCAACCCACTCCAACATTCTTGCCTGGAGAACTCCATGAACAGGGGAGCCTGGCCAGCTACAGTCCATGGGGTTGCAAAGAGTCAAACACTACTGAGCAAACAGCACTTTCACTTTCATACTGTATGATAACTTTTTTATATTTGTACAAAAATAAGCTCTGATTTCTATATGTATATATATATAAACATAATATAATGCCAACCAGAGTTTTCTAGTTGTGGGCAAGAACCAGTGTTAACACACTAGGTTAATACGTTTCTGACCAAAATAATAAAACCCGACATTTAAGTTAACCTATTTGACCTAAACATGGACAAATATAGGTACAGAAAACCACTCACAAATCTAATAAAAACTTCAAAACAGCTTAGAGGTCTAGGAGTCCCACTGAGTCAGACACTTCCCATCACTTTTCTTTCTTAAAAAACATTTATGTGGCTGCATTCGGTCTTAGTTACAGCACGTGAGATGGTTCACTGCAGTGTACAGACTCTCTCCAGTCATGGTGCGCAGGCTTAGCAGCTCTGAGGCATGTGAGGGTCTTAGCTCCCTGACCAGGGATCGAGCCTGGGTCCCTTGAATTGCAAGGTAGAGTCTTAACCACTGGACCATCAGGGAAGGTCCTCATGTCACCTTCTTTAATTTCATAATGTCCAAGCACTGGTTTGTGACTGATGGTATGGCCTTGGATTGGTCTCATCTCATTTCTAGGGCTTTTTTGCTGCCTCATGAAGAGAACGCAGTTGGATGGTCTCCACAATGCTGTCATTTTGTGATTCTAAGACCCTAATCCTTCAAATGCATTGGCTAGTCATGAAATTGAAAGACGCTTACTCCTCGGAAGAAAAGTTATGAACAACCTGGATAGCATAATGAAAAGCAGAGACATTACTTTGCCAACAAAGATCCGTCTAGTCAAGGCTTTGGTTTTTCCAGTGGTCATGTATGGATGTGAGAGTTGGACTGTGAAGAAGGCTGAGCGCCGAAGAATTGATGCTTTTGAACTGTGGTGTTGGAGAAGATTCTTGAGAGTCCCTTGGACTGCAAGGAGATCCAACCAGTCCATTCTGAAGGAGATCAACCCTGGGATTTCTTTGAAGGAATGATGCTAAAGCTGAAACTCCAGTACTTTGGCCACCTGATGGGAAGAGTTGACTCATTGGAGAAGACTCTGATGCTGGGAGGGATTGGGGGCAGGAGGAGAAGGGGATGACAGGGGATGAGATGGTTGGATGGCATCACTGACTCGATGGGCATAAGTCTGAGTGAACTCCGGGAGTTGGTGTTGGACAGGGAGGCCTGGCGTGCTGCGATTCATGGGGTCGCAAAGAGTCGGACACGACTGAGCAACTGAACTGAATTGAGTCTAGAAGACAGCTCCCCCAGGTAACACTATCAAAATGCATGTCTCCTTCCTAAGGACACTTCAGGATGATTCCTGAAGGCTGTTAGGTATCAACCCTCAGGCTTCAGCCCCCAAGAGGACACAGGGATGTTTGAGTTAAAGCTGGGTTATGTGAATTCTTCCAATTATACCACAAAGCCTGGTCCTGCCCCCTGAGGCTTCAGATTCAAAGTCTTTTTTTAACATTCCCATGGGTGAGCCCAAATCTCTGATCACTCGAAAAGGATCCTGATTTTTTATGAGACAGCAGACTCCCTTCTGCCTGAAGGGAGTTTGGGGAAACATATTAGGTCAAACACAATAAACAAAAATGCAGTCCTGAGTCTCCCACCCTGGCAATCTCCTTCCTACCATCCTGGTTGGGAAGATCGCAGCACAAAACTGTGTTCCACACAGGGAAGGACCAGTAGAAAGGCCAAAGGTCAGAAGAGAAGCCAGTCAGGAGCAGTCAACAAGCACACCTGCCTGGCAGGGTACCCAGCCTTGTGTGCTGGCAAGCCAGGCAACATGACTCTGCATGCGACGCAGAGGAAAATCCCACAGGGCTGCATTCTAAATACAACTGACGCACGCGAATTTGGGAAAAATACAGGTCATGGGTCAGACCCCACCTCCACCTGTACATCCCGCCCCCAGTCTTCTCAGCTGCCAATCCTAAGGCACTTTGCAAATTCTCTTTCATGTTTGTTGAGTGGCCTTGCTCCTCCCGATTTTTATACCTCTGTAACAGAGGTCAGGAAACTTTTCTGTAAAGGGCCAAAGACTGTTAGGCTTTGTAGGATATATGCTGTGTGTCACAGTTACTTAGCTCTGCCATTGCGGCCTGAAAGCAGCCGCAGACATCCGGAAACGAGTGTGGCTGAGTTCCAATCAAGCTTCATTTACAAAAACAGGTGGCCCCTGGATTTAGCCCTCTGGCTATAGCTTGTGGACACCTGCTCTATAATAATACTTAATGGCTTCCCCCCCCCCCCCCCGCCCAAAAAAAAAAAAAAAAAGCCTATGCAGGAGGCACCTTTATTATGCCCACTAGACAGGTAAGAAATCCAAGGCACAAAAATGTGAAATACTAACCCAGGTCCCTGAAGGTAGTGAGTGCCTGCGCTGGGTGCACAGGGAGGAATCCACCACCCAGACCCATAGCCACAGTCTCGTGACCATCTCCCTGGGCACTGCCTCACAGCTCTGTGTTCATCCACCCCGAGGGCTCCGTCCCTTTGGAGTTATAAGGGGGTCTGGCCATTGTGCCATCTCTGTGCTGAACTGTCTCTAACCTACCCCCCTCCAGACAAGGAAGAGCTATGCATCATGCCCTCTAGGTCCTCCCTACGGGTGGGTCCACTGACAAGAGGAGTAAATTGATGGTTTTTACCTGTGCAGTAGGAACTTTATGGCCAACACCATCCCCTTCAATGACCCAGGTTAGCAAATAACTCAGAAACCAAGAAATCATCACCTGTCCTGGCTTGTGGGCCTGGTGCCTGTTCACCCCAGATCAAGGTTCTCTCTCTTCCATCTCCAGAATCAATTTAAATTCATTTGATCCTAATCATTTTTCTCATCATCGATATGACCACTTGCATAAAAATTTGTTATACTAATGTATCTTGAGAGGATCAGAAACTTGCTCATATAGGCACCATTCTGTATAATACTCTTCGTGCATATGTGCATGATAAGTTGCTTCAGTCATGTCCAACTCTCTGCGACCCTTGGGACTGTAGCCCACCAGGCTACTCTGTCCACGGGATTCTCCAGGCCAGAATACTGGAATGGGTTGCCATAACCTCCTTCAGGGGATCTTCCCAACCCAGGGATCCGAACCACATGTCTTATGTCTCCTGCATTGGCAGGCAGGTTCTTTACCTGGGAAGTCCATAATACTCTTCTCTGTGGCCAATTATACCTGGTGTCATGGCTTCCTCTAGAAATCAGTAACCATTAGCCACCCAATGGACAGCTGCTAGAAATCTCCCTCCCAAGCTATCAGTTGAAGATGCCTGACTCAGGGCTGGCTCACAAGGGTTCCTTTTTTTTAACTGCTGGGCCACCTTTGTGAATCTTTTAAGGGCACCAACTTTCTCCCAGAATCACTCTGACGGATGTCCCCGAGGCCCCAACTTTCTCTTCTCAGCGCTCCATCCATGCATCAGCACTATGATTTGTTTAATCAGCTCTGTGAGACATAGACTTAAAATCAAAACCCCAAAGAAACTGGGACTCATGGAGTAAAGTAATTTGGCTCTCTACCTGGACGTATGGATTGAATCCTGATTTCCAGCGTGACCACAGTCAAGTAGCCAAGAAGACCATTTACCACCAGCATCTGCCTATGTTTCCCAGGTCCTCCCAAGATGCTGTATGGAAACTGGCTTTCCCACTCCCCATTTATTGATCTCCTCTTGAGTTTAGGTGAACAAGAAGGAGGCTACCTGACCAAGCCCTGAGTCTAGAGGATCAGACCTTCGGGAATAAATGCACCAGTCATCGTAGCTCCAGCAAGCCCATTATGGATTTCCAAGGATCTCTCCAGATTCAGCAGCAACATCTCCTGCAATTCGGAGGGCCTCCACCAGGACTAAATATATCTATATGGCCCAAGTTCAGCCCAAGACCACAGAGAGTCTTTGCAGCTACCTACTCTTCACGGAAGAATCACTTTAAGCTCGAATTCTGTTCACCACTTCAAAGAGAGTCCTCCTCTTAGGAAAACTCCACAGAAGTCATCCTTGATAAGGATTCAGGAAAATCTTCCTGCCCACACCCTGGAAGCTGCAAAATAATGCAAAAATCTCAGAAAGATACCAATAGAAGTCTTTCAAGGGCAATCTTCATCCTATAGATACTACCTGGTTTCTGGAAAGTTATTTAATGTGGGAGAGACATCTGTATTATTAGACTCACTGACAAATAGATAGATTACAGGTACATACTACATGCATACATGCATACAGAGGTGATACATAATAGACACACACATACTTACATATCTATATACATATATATTTAATTCATAGATAATAGATATATTATATACATGATAGATGATAAATATATGTATACATACATACTTACATATACAGATGATAGAAAGAGAGATAGATAAATATATAATAAGTAGATTCATACATATATGCACAATAAATACATATACATACAGAGATGATGAATGCATGTGCTAAGCTGCTTAAGTCATGTCCACCTCTTTGTGACCCCACAGACTGTAGCCCGCCAGGCTCCTCTGTCCATGGGATTATCCAGGCAAGAATACTGGAATGGGCTGCCATTCCCTTCTCCAGGGGATCTTCCCCACCCAGGAATCAAACCTGCATCTGTTATGTCTCCTGCATTGCCAGGCAGGTTTTTACCACTAGCACCACCTGGGAAGCCCTAAATAATTCATGGGGTCGCAAAGAGTCGGACACGATTGAGCGACTGAACTGAACTGAACTGAAATAGAAAATGGACTGATACATATATACATACGTGCTTCCATACATAACTGATAGACCAACACAAAGATATATACAAATTCTATGACTTATCTGAAGGCAATGTACAAATGTTTTCAGCTCAACAGAAAGATGAAAAAACATGACATGACCTCCTTGTTTCTATAGGGACTAACAAAAAGCTAAAATGTCCCTTCTCTGGGTCTTTATGCACAATTATAATAAATTCAATGTAACCTGCATCAATTAAGCTCTTTCCATGTACCTGACTCCATGCTAAGAGATGAATGCCTTAAAAATTTCCCAGTCGAGCAGAGAAGACTCACCAACGAATAACCATAATATCAGGCAGGCTATAATAAGTACTATAATAAAGATACAAAAGTGCAGAAAAATAATAAGGTTGTTTGCTTTGTTTTCTCAAGGACCATGAATTTTAAAAATTTACCGAGGCATCCAGTGAGGGCAAGGGCTAATTGGCAATCTTCAGAGCTTAGAAACAACAAATGAAATGAAAACAGGATTTCTCATTCCCCAAAATAAAACATACTGAATTATGACCACAGTTACCTTCTCAGTACTCCAACATCTCTTCTTCATTTATGACCTGAAAAACTCTGTAATCATAGGTCAAAGTCTAAAGGAGAGACTGAAATAAAAGCTCACCATCTTTTCACTCATCATTCTTTTATCTCTGTACCTCAGCCTCCCAGGTCATTAAAGCCCTTCATTTCTAGATTTCTGCAACAAGAAAGGCTTTTACTTATGGACCAACCCAAGATGAATCAGGATAATAGCCTTCCACAGACACTTGAAGGGGTTTACTTCTCACATCCACAAACGTGTTATTAAGCCCTTGCCATATGCCTTACACTGTGTCAGATTCTGAAATCAAGAGAAAAACAAGACAGGACCCACAGTCTCAATGAGCCCAGAGTCTAGTGGTGGGGGGAAGGGAGGAAGGAACAAGCAATATTTGAAAGTGATGAATGCCCTAATATTTTCAGGCCCAGGGGATTCTGTGTGCGTGCATGCCAAGTCACTTCAGTTGTGTCCAATTCTTTGCAACCCTATGGACCGTAGCACACCAGGCTCCTCTGTCCATGGGGATTCTCTAGGCAAGAATACTGGAATGAGTTACCATGCCCTCCTCCAGGGGATCTCCTCCAGGGATCAAACCCACGTCTCTTGTGTCTCCCGTATTGGCAGGTGGGTTCTTTACCACTAAGCATCACCTGGGAAGTCCCAGGGGGTTATAAATTCAGTCAGTTCAGTCACTCAGTCATGTCCTACTCTTTGCAACCCCATGGACTGCAGCACACCAGGCCTCCCTGTCCATCACCAACTCCCAGAGTCCACCCAAACTCATGTCCATTGAATCGGTGATGCCATCCAACCATCTCATCCTCTGTCATCCCCTTCTCCTCCTGCTCTCAATCTTTCCCAGCATCAGGGTCTTTTCCTGTGAGTCAGATCTTCACATCAGGTGGCCAAAGTATTGGAACTTCAGCTTCAGCATCAGTCCTTCCAATGAATATTCAGGACTGATTTTAAATCAGGGGATTATATGAGCATCCAAATACTACTTCTTACACACAAGAATAAAGGGAGAGGCAGAAAGCCAACAATATTTTAGAAAGAGTCAGTTACTCTAGTGCTTGGGGTTTGGTTTCCTACATAACCTGTAGTCTCCTTTCTAATTCATCTCTCCTCCCACCACCAGTTAATTCTCCTGACACTTAATTTTAATTGTGTTAATCCCCTGCTCAAAGATTCACAATTCTTCTCTTGATTATCAAGCAAAGTCCAGATTCCTTAGCACAGCACCTGAGCACTCCCAAACCCAACCTCCAGCTGCTATTGCAGCCTTGCTTATCTATTCAGTAAATATCTAGTAAGTGTCAGGCACTGTTCTGGACATGAGAGATACTGGAGAATGCAAGACCATCAAGAATCCTAGCTGCATGAGATATAAATAAGCTACAAGAATATGTTGGAACTTCCCTGGTGGTTCAGTGGTTAAGACTCCAATCTTCCACTGCAGGGGACACAGGTTAGATCCCTGTTCAAGGAACTAAGATCCCACAAGCCCCATGACACAGCAAAAAAACAAATAAATAGGTTACAAAGGTATATTGTATAACATGAGGTATATAGCAAAAATGTTTTATAATAAATACACATGAAGAATAATCTTTAAAAATTGAGTCACTATATTGCATACCTATAATTTATATAATATATATCAACTATACTTCAATTTTTTAATGTCAATGAGAAATTTTCTAAAAAGATTCCTAGTGGAATAGATAAATTAAGCAAGCAAGCAAAAATTTTAAATGGTGATAAATGCTGTGCAGGAAAAAGAAATTGAGTGACAAGATGGCAGGGGAGCTGGTTAGAACGGGTGATTAGGGACAGCATCAGAGCAGGTGACATTTATGCTGAGATGTGAATAACAAAGGGCAAGTCATGTGACTCTCTAGGGAGTGATGGTGCCAAATAAAGGAACCAGCCAGGATGAAGACCTGGCAGAACCAAAAAGAAGACCACAGAGGGCAAATTAACTCACCCATGAGGAGCAGTGTGAGAGAACTATGGGGAAGGGCCACACCTGGACCACTTAGGCTTTGCAGGAAAGGTGAGAAATTTAGATTTTTCTTCCATGTCTGATGAGAAGACATTAGTAGATTTTAAGCAAGGGCGCACCCCACTGTGATATTCAACTTAACAGGGGTGGTTTGGCTACTCTGAAGACAAGAGATGGAACCAAGGCAAGGGAGGAAGCCAAGAGCTCAGTTGGAAGCTGAGGTCAAGTTCAAGTGAGAGATGATGTGAATTGGACAAGAATGGGAGAAAGAGAGGCAGAGAGATGAACTGATTCTTGGTATATGGGAGATGTAGAGTGCCAAAACGTACTCTTGGATCACACATGGGAGGCAGAGGAAAAAGAGGAGTGAAAGGCATCAGAGATGACTTCCAAGTGCTTGGCTAGAGCAAGCAGGCTGACATGGTGCTCTTTATAGAGTTCCACCATGCCCTTTGTGTGCCCCTCAAGCCCCCAGGCACTCCAGAGTCAGCCTAGATCACATCACCTCTTGCACACAACCTACTCTTTTCTAGTATGTTTCCTTGCCATTTCCTTCATTTCTGCATTTTCAAACTCTAGACATAGTTCAAGACTCAAAGCCACTGTTCTCTCTCCTGAATTCATTTGCCAAAATTCTCTTATATTCACAATGCTTTTTCAAAAATATCTATTTATAAAATTTATTTATTATTTATTTGGCTGTGTCAGGTCTTAATTGCAGCATGTGGGATCTAGTTCCCTGACTAGAGATGAAACCCGGGTCCACTACACTGAAGTGTATAGTCTTAGCCACTGGACCATCAGGGAAGTCCTCCCACAATGCTTTCTGTACTTCAGTTACAACATGTATTCCATCCCACCTTGTACCAGTGTTATTAATATTGTTCCTCAGTCGTGTCCTACTCTTTGAGACCCCATGGGCTGTAGCACATTAGACTTCCCTGTCCTTCACCATCTCCCAGAGCTTGCTCAAACTCATGTCCATTGAGCCGGTGATGCCATCCAGCCATCTCATCCTTTAGTGTATTAATATTGCATATTATATTGATACTATTGTGTCCATGTATGCCATCTCTACCCATAAACTATAAGCCCCACCTGTGACTAGCTTCTCTTTATCTTTGTATCCACCATGAATCTTTTCATCCACAAACATTTGTTGAAGGTACAGATAATACTGCCATCTAATCCTTGTTTAGTTTTTCAGTCCTAGACTACCTTATGACAGCTCTTAGGGAGAGCTGGGGGATTATTCTATTTTCCCCATGAGAGAAGTGAAGTTTGAGCAACTTGTCTAAGAGACACCAAGGTGCCAGAATTAGCATTCATAACCTTGGAGTCTTAAAATATTACAGTCACGTGGATTGTATCCATTTCCATTTTGGATCCTACAATGAGCCTACACAGTACCTTGTTTCATCAAACCTAAAATGCCAATTCTGAGACCCAATATTATTTTATGGAACACTAAAAAAGAAAAAGTGAGGTCCTTGAAACTTTGACACCTGCTCAAACACCATCTGTTACAAGGGCATCCTGATTTCAGAGATGGTAAAATGTGAGAGAGGAAAAAAAAGTGCATCTTCAAACTCTATTTTATAAGCGAGGAAACCAAAGCTTAGAGATCGTGAGCACAGGCCCAACAGCAGACACCAGGCAGGGGGCGGAGTTCAGAGGCCAACTCGGGTTTCTCAGCTCGGAGATATGTATTCTTGGCATATTAGCAGGGCGTCCTGGTTGGTGTCTCTTGGATATTTCTTTTTCATTTTGATTTATTTATTATATTTTTGTTGTGCTGGGTCTTCCTTGCTGCGAGAGGGCTTTCCCTAGTTGTGGTGAGCAGGGGCTACTCTGCAGGTTGCAGAGTGTGGTCTTCTCCTTGGAGTGACTTCTCTTGTTGCAGAGTCAGGCTATAGGCACACAGGCTTCAGTGGTTGCAGCTCATTGGCTCAGCCGCTCAGAGGCATAAGGCATCTTCCCTGATCAGGGATCAAACTCGTGTCTCTGGCATTGGCAGGCAGAGTCTTATCCACTGTACCAGCAGGGAGGTCCTTCCTGGGGTTTTCTAAGGAAGCGCAATCACAACAGGTGAACGTAAAGAAATAAAGATCACACGTGGAGCCTAGGCTGAGTCTGTGTTGGACACTAATGTACTGGCCCGAAGTCCACAACTTCCTGGGCTTTATTGAAATTAGGAGGGGACACGTCTGGCTGAGCGCCTTCTCTGTGGGGGGCCCTGCCCAGAATTGTCACGGATAATGGTAATTTATGTTTTCTTCCACACCTGCTCTCTTTCCTGCTTTAGTCAGCTGCGAACTCAGCTTCTCCCCAGGGCGAAGCGAGGGAGGGGCTGAAGCAAGGCGAAGGAAACAGCTCTTGTTCACAGCAGCTCAGCTAAATTGCCTTTGCCCTCTTTTGCATAGAGCAATAAAGTGTTCTAGAAAATGCAGCATGGATTTTTAATTTTCTCCTTGTCACTGGGTGCTGTAATCACATAATTAACCAAGTGCTAGAGATAGTCATTTATAGCAAATGGGCAAAACAACCACAGAGGTGAGCTACCCGGGACCCGAAAGGGTCCATCTGCCTCTCGAAAAGCCACGTGTGGACAGAGCTTCACCAGTCCTGGGCTGGTTGGGACTCGATGCCCAAAGAACGCGGCGTGAGGATACAGGAAGGTCATGGAGTCTGGTCTGTCCTTCCAGATGAATTGCTGTTGGCTCAGTGGTTTAGAAGGCCCTGAGGTAACAGGGATGGGACAGGAGGCCAGGGCAAGAGGCCACAGGCTACCTGTGCTCATCAATCCCTTTACCCGGGACACGCGCCGTCAGGATGAGAAGCATCTATCTGCCTGGCCCCGTCTCACCCCGAGATGCTGTTCCTGTCGGACCCTTCTTCCTTCAGATAATTCTTTCCTTCCTCCCATTGTCAATCCCCTCACCTGTGGCCTCTCACTGCTACCCCTAGCGGAGCACCTGACATAGTGTATCTTGGAAACAAATAGCAAGAAGCTGTATAAATATATATGGGGTTCCTGGTGGTTCAGACAGTACAGAATTGGCCTGCAATACAGGAGACCTGGGTTCGATCCCTAGGTCAGGAAGATCCCCTGAAGAAGGGAATGGCTACCCACTCTAGTATTCTTGCAGGAGACATAAGAGATGTGGTTTCAATCCCAGGTCGGGAAGATCCCCTGAAGGAGGAAACGACAACCCATTCCATTATTCTTGCCTGGAGAGTCCCAAAAATAGAGGAGCCCCGAGGGCTACAGGCCATGGCGGTCACAAAGAGTCAGATGCAACTGAGCAACTGAGTACACACACAAACATAGCTATTTTATATAAACATGTAAATACCTGGGCTTCCCCGGTGGCTCAGACGGTAAAGAATCCACCTGAAATGTGGGAGACCTGGGTTCGATCCCTGGGTTGGGAAGATCCCATGGAGGAGGGCATGGCAACCCACTCCAATATTCTTGCCTGGAGAACCCCCATGGACAGAGGAACGATCCATCTATTTATATTTATTTATTTTTACATGTTTATATATAGCTACCATATATACTAGAGAAGGAAATGGCAACCCACTCCAGTATTCTTGCCTGGAAAATCCCATGGATGGAGGAGCCTGGTAGGCTATAGTCCATGGGTCACAAAGAGTCAGACACGACTGAGCAACTTCACCATCACCATGCATACATATATATGTAATATATACAAATAAATGGATCTAGATAGATATTACAGAAAACACAGTTGTCTGTATTTTTAAAAGCCTCTGATGTCCACCAGACTTTGAGGACCAGTGCGGTGGACTGAAGAGAGGAGAGAGATGGATGGTAACCAAAGTCATTTTTGCATAGCAGTTGTCTCTGACTGAGGCTCCAGCACTAATTGAGGCCAAGGACAGTCATGGACACTGGAAGCATCTGCTGACAAAGGCTAACTTGCCCTCATTTATGGCTCCCTTTCCCATGAGGGGCCCTAGCCCTGAGGCTTGGGTGACAAGCTGTGAGGTGTTTTTTGTTTTTTGCTTGTTTGTGGGGGTTTTTTGGCCACAAGCATGTAGCATTTAGTTCCCTGACCAGAGATTAAACCCCTACCCCTTGCATCAGGAGCTCAGAGTCTTAACCACTGGACCAAGCAGGGAAGTCCCAGAGGCCGGAGTGAAATGGAACACAGTAAATTCAAAGGATGCCTATTATCCTGGATTTTCATTTTCTGGACATGTCCTTCAGGCCAGCTTCACCTGGTAAAAGCTCAGAGTCTCCCTAAAATGAGAGAAAAGGAAGTGATTGTTGGCTCCCTTACCCCACCTCCTCGCCTTGAAATTGTTTTTTTCCATCCTAGCCCGCTGGCTTTAATTAGGAGTGAAGGCTGCGTGCGGACTGGGGACAGCAGGTGGTCTTAGCACAAAAATGTGTTCAATATACAACTTTGGATGATCAGAGGTCACCGCGTCTGTGCCTGCGTCCTTGTCCCCCGGCTCCTGATTTCTCTCTGCCCATTTTGTCTTACCATTTATACCTCATTAGTTACACAGAAACCACCAGTTGAGAGTCCTGTGGCTGTCGGCGTGGGGCGGGCAGGGTTGGGGGGATGGGGAGAGTGGGGAGGGGTGTCCTGTCTTCAGGAGAGGTTGAGGATAAGGAGGTGGGAAGTCAGAATAAGTGAAATCATACTGCATGTTCACAATCGGCTGTTATTAAGGGATCTTATAAATAGCTATTATACAAATGCATTACAATGACAAAATCTGCCAGGCTTGAGTGCCTTTATGCTCTGGCCAACAGTGGGTAATTTTTTGGACCCAAGAAGCATCAGCTACACTGAAAAGAGCATGAAGTGCATTGTTGCTGTTCAGTCGCCCAGTCGTGTCCAACTCTGTGATCCCATAAACTGCAGCGCGCCAGGCTTCTCTGTCCTACGCTATCTCCCGGAGTTTGCTCAAACTCATGTCCATCGAGTCTGATACCATCCAACCATCTCATCCTCTGTTGTCCTCTTCTCCTGCCTTCAATCTTCTCAGCATCAGGGTCTTTTCCAATGAGTCAGTTCTTCACATCAGGTGGCCAAAGTATTGGAGCTTCAGCTTCAGCATCAGTCCTTGCAATGAATATTCAGGATTGATTTCATTTAGGATTGATTAAGTGCATATTGCTAAGTAAAAGAAGCCATCTGAAAAGCCTCCATGCCTGATGATTCCAATTCTACAACATTCTGGAAAAGGTAAAACTACAGAGACAGTAAAAAGGTCTGTGGTTTTAAGAGGGGGGAGGCAGAAAGGGATGAACAGATAGAGCACCGAGGATTTTTAAGAAACTATTTTGTATATTATTATAGTGATGGATGTATGTCATTCATACATTTGTCCAAACCCATGAAATGGACAACACCAGACCGAACCCTGGTGTCTGTCAACAAGGACTTTGAGTGATGATGAGGTACATTCCTTGATGGTACCAAATGCACCACTGTGGTCAGGGGCTACTGTACACGTGTGAGAGTGGGAACATGTGTATGGGAACTTCTGTATTTTCTGCTTGATTTTGCTGTGAACCTAAAACTTCTCTTAAAAAAAAATAAAGTTTAGGGACTTCCCTGGCAGTCCAGTGGTTAAGACTCCACACTCCCAATGAAGAGGACACAGGTTTGATCCTGGTCAGGGAACTAAGCCACACAACATGTCCTAAAAGAATTTTTCTTTAATTTTTTAAAACAAATAAAATCTATTCATAAAACAAAGAAGTATTAAACTTGGGCTCGAAAGATATGGACTCTGAATTTTATCATGGTATTGTCACAGGCTGGCTGTGCCAACTTGGGCAAGTTATACTAGACTTCTCTGGGTCTCAGTGACACCATCTTTAAAAAATGTAGAGGAGCTCGGAGACATGTGTGAAATTGTCATGCACATCCTGGGAGGAGGGAGCAGGACCCTGCCCAATGCTCTGTTGTTACTTTCTGCCTTCCCTCACTTCCTTAATTAGCGACTGTTTGAATCTGCCCCTTGGAACCCAGGGATGGTCTCAGCTGCTCTCTGCCTTCCCAGGCCTTCCCCGGTAGCTCAGCTGGTAAAGAAATCACCTGCAATGCAGGAGACCCCAGTTCGATTCCTGGGTCGGGGAGATTCCCCTGGAGAAGGGATAGGCTACCCACTCCAGTATTCTTGGGCTTCCCTGGTGACTCAACTGGAAAAGAATATGCCTGCAGTGTGGGAGACCTGGGTTCAATCCCTGGGTTGGGAAGATTCCCCAGAAGAGAAAGGCTACCCACTGCAGTGTTCTGGCCTGGAGAATTCCATGGACCATATAGCCCAGAAGGTCGCCAAGAGTCGGACACGACTGAGCGACTTTCACTTCACAGCCACTCCCTGTCACTCTCCTATCACCGCAAATAGGCCCGTCAGCTGCAGGAAAGCAAGCTCAGGGCTCCCACTGATTCTGCATTGTCGTGAGTTGTATGATTATTATATCTCACAATGTAACAATAACAGAAATAATGTGCACAATAAATGTAATGTACTTGAGTCATCCCCAAACCATCCCCCCCACCAGGTCCGTGAAAAAATTGCCTTCCACAAAATTGACCCCTGGTGTCAAAAAGATTGGGGACCACGGCCCTAAACTAAGAGAAAAAGTAATGACCATCAGCAGACTAAGGGAACGTAAGGGTCTGGGGCCTGGCCGTACTCCTCTGTAGCCACCTTCTCAGAAAACAGGAGGGCTGCCTGTCCAACCCAAAGTGGTTTCCTTGACTTGTCCCAGAAGGAGGAAATGGGGTCCCCTGGGGAAATAGACATGGGCGTTTCCTGCTTGCCTCCACTTTATTCCTTTTCTGGGGAGTCCCTGTCCCCCTGAATGCTCGGCCTGCTCGCAGGGACTCCTCTGTGACTGTTGCAATCAATAGCTAGCTAATGATGGTCTTTTGTTTGCCCCTTGGCTGTGCGATCGCAGAAGGTACAACGTGTGTGTACCTGCACGCATGCGTGTGTTGTCTGCACAAGGATCTTCAGCGTTCTTCAACTCTCTGGACGCCCAGGGGTCGGTGAAGCAGGAAGGAAGGGAGCCCCTGGCTCTGGGCTAACAGGACCCCACTCCCTCCCCAGACTCTCTCGGACATCACTTACTGGGCTGACAGCCACCATCAACCGCAGCCCCACCTTCCCACGTTTTTCCCCAGGCTGTGATGTTCAATCCATCAGGCACGCCACCCACAGAAGCTGGGGCCGCCGACTCACTGGGCTTGAGAGAGGCAATCGCCACCACAGCTCCTTCTCAGGGCGGTTTCATTTGAGCCCAGTCCACTGCGTGAAGCCCATTACACATCAATCCTTCCGAGGTCTTTCCTCCCTCGATGGCTTTGCGCTGCACTTGGCTAATCAGTAACTCCCAGACAAGTCACATATATTCAGAAACGCACCCACACAGAACCAGGCTGCCTGGGGCAGGGGGAGCATCCTCCTGAAGCCACTCGAGAAGATGCACAACTTTCCCCCTGGGTTCAGGACCACTGTGGGGACTGCAGCCTCGCTGACTAGGTCAGATGGTACAGACCCCGCCCTGAGGAAATGACACATCAGAAGAAAAGAGACATCCATCTGCAGTGTCCCCTCTTGCAAGCAGGCAGGCCACAGTAGTTGAAAGGACAATGGTTTAGTTCATTTGCATTTTGTTTTTAATAAAATAGGGGCTTCCCTGGTGGCTCAGATGGTAAAGCCTGCAATGCTGAAGACGCAGTTTCAATCCCTGGGTCAGGAAGGCCCCCTGGAGAAGGAAATGGCAACCCACTCCAGTACTCTTGCCTGGAAAATCCCATGGATGGAGGAGCCTGGTAGGCTACAGTCCATGGGGTCACAAAGAGTCAGACACAAGTGAGCGACTTCACTTTTTTTTCTCTCCTTAATAAAATAAGCCACAAGAGTCCAGTGTCCTGGACTTTTTCAGGCTGCACTGCTATCCATATGGGGTGACTTTCTTTCAGTTCAGTTCAGTCAGTCACTCAGTCGTGTCCGACTCTTTGCGACCCCATGAATCGCAGCACGCCAGGCCTCCCTGTCCATCACCAACTCCCGGAGTTCACTCAGACTCACGTTCATTAAGTCCGTGATGACATCCAGCCATCTCATCCTCGGTCGTCCCCTTCTCCTCCTGCCCCCAATCCCTCCCAGCATCAGGGTCTTTTCCAATGAGTCAACTCTTCACATGAGGTGGCCAAAGTACTGGAGTTTCAACTTTAGCATCATTCCTTCCAAAGAAATCCCAGGGTTGATCTCCTTCAGAATGGACTGATTGGATCTCCTTGCAGTCCAAGGGACTCTCAAGAGTCTTCTCCAACACCACAGTTCAAAAGCATCAATTCTTCGGTGCTCAGCCTTCTTCACAGTCCAATTTTCACATCCATACATGACCACAGGAAAAACCATAGCCTTGACTAGACGGACCTTAGTCGGCAAAGTAATGTCTCTGCTTTTGAATATACTATCTAGGTTGATCATAAGTTTTCTTCCAAGGAGTAAGCGTCTTTTAATTTCATGGCTGCAGTCACCATCTGCAGTGATTTTGGAGCCTCGCCTTTTTCTTTTTTTTTTTTAGTTGTTTTTTTAATTGGAGAATAATTGCTTTGCAGTGTTGAGTTGGTTTCTGCCTGATAACAACATGCATCGGCCATCAGTATGACGTACCCCCTCCCTCTTAAGGCTCCCTCCCATCCCCTCCGCATCCCACCCCTCTAGGTCATCACAGAGCGTGAGCTCCCTGCGCCATACAGGGCTTCCCACTAGCCATCTATTTTACACATGGTAGTGTATATATGTCAGTGCTGTTCTCTCAGTTCATTCCACGCTCTCCTTCCCCCACTGTGTCCACACGTCCCTTTTCTATGTCTGTGTCTCTGTTCCTGCCCTGCAAATAGGTTCATCTGTACCATTTTTCTACATTCCATATATATACGTTAGTCTTTTTTTTTTTTTTTACATCTTTTTAAAGGTAACTGATCTTGAATCTTATGCTTTCTCCTTCCAAGCCCACTTTAATTTCTTATTCACACTCACCTGTCTGGCCAGTCCACCTGCCCAAAACATATGCACTGAAAACAAGCTCAACATCCTTCTAGAAGAGACCAGAGAGGCCAAATCTTGTTAAAAAAAAAAAAAAAAAATCTCTTGAGTAAGTCCACTGAGGCACTGGGGGTGTTAAAACCACAATAAATAAAAAGAGGGAAATTCAGGACTTCCCTGGAGGTCCACTGGTTGAGACTCCATGCTCCCAGTGCAGGCGGTGTCGTTTGATCCCTGGTTGGGGAAGATCCTGAACGCCATGGTCAAAACGTAAATAAATAAAAGTTACTTCCCTGATGGCCCAGTTGTTAATGCTCTGTGCTTCCACTTCAGGGGGTGCCGGTTTGACCCGTGGTTGGGGAACTAAGATCCCAAATGCCACTTGGCCAAAACTTAGGAGAAAAAAAAAGGGGGAACTGAGGGGAAGGGGCAAAGCATACAGAGACAGAGGTCAGATACAGACATGTGTATGGAAACTCCACCCAAATAGGCTATATAGGCATCCTTATGCCTCAAAAATTTTTAAACCCAGGGCCTCAAGCCACGCAGTTTACTCCATCCCCTGTGCAACAACAGGGAAATGGCGCATTCAGGATTCCAACATCCATATTTAATTTGTTAACACGCGAAACATCAGAGGCATCACTGTGCACTGGAGGCATCAATATGATTTAAACGGCTGCCACTTAATGCAGTGAAGAGGAATCAATTGTGCCCTGAAAACAGAAGACAAGGAGGAGCGTCATCCTGTCGGTTTCCCGGGAAATAATGAGCCCTATTAATAGTTGTTAACATGAATCAACGGATCACTCCTCTGTCAGCGGCTGTGGGGCTGGGCCCCCGAGTCAATCAGTAAAGAGAAAGAAGCTGATGATTCAGGGAAAGTCTCAGCCAGAGAAAGGGGGCAGGGCCTTGGCCCCTGTTCCAAACCTAGCCAGCTAGCGCCTCCGAGGGAGGAGAAAGCATTCAGCCGAGCAACAAGGCCGAGGGAAACGGGCACCGGTCAGAGACAGAAAGGTCAACCAGAAAGCCCCGTACGGGGCTCACAGTCAAGAGAGCAAGACAGTGAAGTCGCTCAGTCGTGTCTGACTCTTTGCGACCTGGTGGACGGTAACCCACCAGGCTCCTCTATCCATAGGATTCTCCAGGCAAGAATACTGGAGTGGGTTGCCATATCCTTCGCCAGGGGCTCTTCCAGACCCAGGGATCGAACCCAGGTCTCCCGCATTGCGGGCAGACGCTTTAACCTCTGAGCAACCAGGGCAGACCCCAAGAAGCCGTAAAGGGTAGGGCTCCCAGCTCCCTAAAGACAGAGAGTTTTGATCAGCTAGTATTATGCTAATTAAAGGGTTTATGAAGCCAGATTTAATCAGTTAGGAAGATTGCCAGGTTTTGTTTAGGGTACAGCTTAAGTTTTGATGCTGTGGTCCCCTACCAGGTATGTGACTGTACTGGTGTGTTTTTCCTCTCCATTTCTACAGGTTTAAAATAGACTCACACAAAGTATTTTGCAACATCCACCTCAAAGGATGCTGTCGTTGTTTAGTCACTAAGCCCAGTCCAACTCTTGCGACCCCAGGTACTGGAGTCCTCTGTCCATGGGATTTCCCAGGCAAGAATTTTTTCCAGGGGATCTTCCCAACCCAGGGATTGAACCTGAGTTTCCTGAATTATGGGCAGATTCTTTACCACTAGCGCCACCTGGGAAGACATGTCAAAGGATAAAGAGCTTCTGCTGCTGCTGCTACTGCTAAGTCACTTCAGTCGTGTGACCCCATAGACAGCAGCCCACCAGGCTCCCCCATCCCTGGGATTCTCCAGGCAAGAACACTGGAGTGGGTTGCCATTTCCTTCTTCAATGCATGAAAGTGAAAAGTGAAAGTGAAGTTGCTCAGTTGTGTCCGACTCTTAGTGACCCCATGGACTGCCATTTACCAGGCTCCTCCGTCCATGGGATTTCCCAGGCAAGAGTACTGGAGAGGGGTGCCATGCTCCTGTAAATCACAAAGAATAAACAGAAGATCTCATTAATAATAATTACTGATATTTATGAAAACCTTACTGGATACCATAGCCTAAGAGCTTTCAATTGTTCTTATTGGTCCTCAAGTCGCTAAGTCATATCCGACCCTTTGCGACCCCATGGACTGCAGCATGCCAGGCTCCCTTGTCCTCCACTAGGTCCTGAGTTTGCTCAAAGTCATGTCCACTGACTGATGCTATCTAACCAATTCATCCTCTGCAGCCCCCTTCTTCTTTTGCCTTCAATCTTTCACAGCATCAGGGTCTTTTCAAATGAGTCAGTTCTTCCCATCAGGTGGCCAAAGTATTGGAGCTTCGGTATCAGTCCTTCCAATGAATATTCAGAGTTGATTTCCTTTAGAATTAACTGATTTGATCTCCTTGCAGTCCAAGGGACTCTCAAGAGTCTACTAGCACCACAATTCAAAAGCATCACTTCTTCAGTGCTCAATCTTCTTTATGGTCTGAATCTCACATCCATAGATGACTTCTGGAAAAACCATAGCTTTGTCCATATGGACCTTTGTTGGCAAGGTGATGTCTCTGCTTTTTAATATGCTGTCTAGGTTTGTGATAGCTTTTCTTCCAAGGAGCAAGCTTCTTTTAATTTCATGGCTGCAGTCACTGTCCATAGTGATTTTGGAACCCCAAAAAAGAAAATCTGTCATTGCTTCCACTTTCCCCCTTCTGTTCGCCATGAACTTTTTCACTCTCTTCTTTCACCCTTATCAAGAGGCTCTTTAGTTCCTCTTCATTTTCTGCCATTAGAATGGTAACATCCACATATCTGAGGTTGTTAATATTTCTCCCAGTATTCAGTTACCTCCCTTAAATCTCTCAGATACCTTAGGAGGTAAATAATGCTACACTCATTTGACAGGTGGAAAAATTGAGGCTTAGACGATTTGAGTAAGTTGCTCAAGCTCTCTCAAGTAACAGATGATGAAGCAGTGATTCAGACCAGGTTTGTCTGTTCAAAGTCTATACTTCAATACTATGTCAAATCAATTTTTCACAGGCAGCCCATGAAGAAAGAAATACGAGTGACCAAAAAGCATTTTTTAAAAATTTCATCATGATAGTAACCAAAAAGTCAAAACCAAAAGAATAATGATGCATTTATCTATATTTTTTTTTACTTATCAGGTAGACAAAGACTAAGATTAACAAAGCCTAGTGATAATGGCTTTACAGAAACACTGACTCATTTATGCAGTGTTGTTGAGAATGTAAGTTATAAAACCATCCTGGAAGGTATTTTTTTCAAAATATATAAAAATGTAATTTATGCATTCTCCTTGAACATCTCCACTCCCAGGAATTACCTTTATAAGATATTTAAATGAGTATGATAAGATAAAAAGGCATTAATCACAGCATTGTTTTTAAGAGCTAAATAGTGTAAAAAACATAAATGTCCATCTATAAGAACTGCTTCAATAAATTATGAAATATCCATACAATTGAATAGTACTCAGTCACCTAAAATAATGGGGTTGATCTATATTTACTGACACAAAGATATCTATGAAAAATTGCCCAGTCAAGAAAGCAATTACAGAAATGTATATAAAATATAAATATTTATCATACACACATGCAAAACAGTTTTCTAGAAAGACTGTGAAAATAGTGTTAGTGCTTGCTGATTTTTAGGTTATGCAGTCTCTGGGAGCTTTTACTTTATTTTGTGCATACTTATGTATTGTTTGACTCTCTTTGAAGAAGCTCTACTGTTTTTTTCAAGAATAAGTTTATTTCCAAAGGAAAAAAAAAAACCCACATCTTCTATTTTCTAATTTAACAGTGTAGGATAGTCCTGGACCTGGAACATTTTAAAATATGAAACATTATATAATGGCGAGAACACGGGCTTTGCAATATGACCTCAGGTGCAACCTTGCCTTTTCCTAGCTTTGTGACTATATTAACTTTCCTGTTGCCATAACAAATTATCACAAATTTAGCAGTTTGAACAACACAAATTTAGGGACTTCCCTCACGGTCTGGTAGTTAAGACTCACACCTCCACTGGGGGAGACATGGGTTTTGATCCCTGGTTGAGGAACTAAGATACCCCATGCCTCACAGCCAAATACACACACATATACACACAAATGCATTATCTTACAGTTCTGTAAGTCACACCTACAGACTCACTGAGCTAAAATCAAGGTGTTGGCAAGGCTGTGTTTCTTCCCATAAGTTCTAGGGGAGGGTACATTTCCTTGTTCATCCACTTATTGGCAGAGCTCAGTTCCATGTGACCAGAGAACTGACTTCCTTGTCGTCTGAAGCTAAGAACAGCTCACAGCTTCTAGAGGCTTCTAGAGGCTGCTATATTTCTTGAAAGCCAGCTGTATGGAGTCAAGTCTTCACTCATATCTGACCCACCCTCTGCTTCCCTCTTCCACTTTGAAGGATTCATGTGATTTGACTGGACCACTCAAATAATAATCCAGAATTTTTAACCCACTTAATCCAGAGTCACTCTCCCTTTAAATCCTTCTGCAGATTCCCTCGTGCTGTATATAGTAACACACTCAAAACTGCCAGGGATAAGGGCATCTTTGTGGAGCCATTGCTATTATATTGTAGACTATACAGAAGGATTCAAGCATATAAGCCATGCAAGATGGCACAAGGCATAGAGTGATCAACAGAGACATGTTTAACAGATGTTTAAAAGGCAATGAAGCTCCAGTTCACACCCATTAAAATGGTTATTATCAAAAATAACTTCTAGTAAGGGGAAACTGGAACTCTTGGGCATAGCAACCGGGAATGTAAAACAGCTCAGCCAATGTGGAGAAGTGGTCAGTGGCTCCTCAAAGAGGTAAACATAGATTTTAACAATTCCACTCTCAAAAAATTAAAAGTTGGGACTCAAACAAAAAAAAAAAAAGTTGGGACTAAAACACTTAGACACCCACATTCACAGCAGCATTATATAGAATAAGCAAAAGAGAAACAACCCAAGTCTCCATCAACAGATATAAACAAAATGTGATACACACACATGCACGCACATACACACACACATGAATATTTTATAGCCTTCAAAAGAAAGGAAATTCTGACAATCCACTCCAGTATTCTTGCCTGGAGAATCCCATGGACAAGCCTAGTAGGTTACAGTCCATGGGGTCGCAAAGAGTCGGACACGACTGAGCGACTTCACATCATCATCATCACATCATGATAACATGAAAGACCCTTGAAGATATAATGCTAAGTAAAATAAATCAGGCACAGAAGAACAGATATTATGTGCTTCCACTTACATGTTGTACCTACTCAAGGCAAATTTATAAAAACAGAAGAAATAAGTGAGGTTACCAAAGGTAAAAGGGAATAAGTAGTTTAGTATTTAATGGATACAGAGTTTCTGTTTGGGATAATGAAAACATTCTGGAGATGGATAATACTTATTGCCACTGAACTTAATAATGATTAACATGATTGATTGTATGTTGTGTACACTTTACCACAATTTTTTAAAGCAAGAAAAGAAAATTTTCATTCTACGAGAATGAAATTTAAGAGAACACTGGTAACAAAAGTTACTGAGAAATCATTATGTGTGATTTGGGCTTTGAAGGGTGAATAGGAGTTCACTGGACAGTGAGTCAGAAGTCTGATTTTATGTCCTAGAACCACAACTTCCTTTGATGTGGCTCTTTCTCTTCATCTGTAAAAGTAAGAAAAGTTCTACCATACACTTGTGGTGAGTATCTCATAACATGCCTGAAATAATTTTACAAACTACAGGCTGATTTTCCAATGTAAATTTACTGATGACAAGTGTTATAAAGTATAATGATGGAAGGCAAGATCTTCGTGTTTCCATTTTCTCAGTTTTGGCCAGCCCAGGATATTTTCTAAAGTTTAAACATGATATGTACTTCTTCCTGTCCATGTGGGATGAAGTCAAGAAACATATTAGGGCAGAGAAGAAATAATGGTTAAAGAGCAAGGTTTTGAAAGTATGTTCTTTCTTTAACAGATGAATAGTATCTAGCCATTAAAACTGAGAAACAGGAAGATAGGAAGAAGAAATAAGAGAAGGGATTTAGTATTCGCCTAACGACACGTAATATAATACAAATTCCATCACTGATGTAGAACTGTGTAACTATACACAAGAAGCAGAGTCGATGTGCAAAAGTGAAAATAGTTGTATAGAGATGCAGGGCTAGGGGCCATGTCTTTCTATTTTTTTTATCTCATTTGACATTGTTGGACTGCTTTTGCCATAACAAATGAGGACAAAAGAAAAAGTCATACATTCTTTCGTAAACATTTATCAGCTAGTTTCTCTGCTGACTACTTACCCACCATCCCTGCCTCACCAGCTTCCCAGATGCTCAGAGGCCCGGTACCAAGCCCTGGGGGCCCCGAGGGTAGCCTTTGCTTCTAGCAATGACAGAAGCTTCCACAGAACTGGAGGATGCTCCAAGGCCCCTTCAGGGTAAAGAGCCGCTGCCTTCTATAGATTTGTGAGTCAGGGCTCCAGGGGATGCTGAGGGCACAGGCAAGGCCATCATACTGTGTTTGGCTCTGGGCTCTGATTCAAAGGCTGCGGTTTCCAAGGCCCTCGCCCTTGCCGTTCTGAAAGAAAAGGTACTAACTCCAGATGCTTATGACCCTCTTTTTTGATTTGCTCAGATGCTGGCTGAGTTAGTGCAAGGACATTATTTCTCAGAACGGGGTTCTCCAGACAGGAGCGGGCCATAAACTACTTTGGCCCCTAAGCTCACGATGAGATCAAGAGGAGAGATGAGGACCAGCAGGTTGATTTGATGCCCTTGTGCCATCTCCCCAGTCTATCAACCTGGAGAACCAAAGAGTATTATCACCCCCAGCATACATCAGAAGCCACAGCCTATAAACAGGAGGATCAGAATCAGGGAGACGACTCGATTCCACTCTGCAGACAGAAGCCCATCTGCATAGATAGAGGACCCTGAACCCTGTAACAACACGGGCTAAGCCTTTGATTCTTCCAACATCAGGACCCCTGTTCCCAAGGTGGCACTGTTGCGGGTGGGCGTGCAGGTTGAATATAAACATGAGGGTGTCCAACTAAGGAAAGCGGGGACCAGACCCACACACCCGGTCTTGTCCCTGTCATGTGGACCCCTGCCGGTGGGAAGGATCACCTCTCTCTCAAACACAGGATCTGCTCCCAAGCCACATTCCTAAGGAGCGGTGCCTGCCCCTGGGGGGCCCTTTCCCAAATGCACAAACTTCTACAAAGCTCCCCGAATGCAACAACACTTGTCCTACCTGTGCAAAATGAGAGAGCCATCCAGCACATATCTGTGCCCTGAATCCCAACAGCACAGTAATCTGCCTAAAAACTGAGCATCAACTGTCCAGGCAGAGAAGCCTAGCATTTTATTTTATTTGACTCTGTTATTCTTTTAGTTTATTCTAGTCCATTCTATTCTATTCCAAAAACTCTTTAGACACCAACAAACTGCCCTAGACATCATTTAACTTTTAGATCAGATTTTCCATTTAAGTCCCCCCGTCCACATTTCTCACGTTCAGTCATTTTCCCTTTCGAGTTTCACTGTGTCTGACCCCTGACGAATGCCAGCCTTTCCCCTTGACTCTCCCCATCAGAGCCGAGTCTCGACTTCCTTGCCTCACACCTTCTTTCCTTCAACCCTGGCGACTCTCAGAATAATGTCATGATGTTCCTAACCAGGCACTCTGTCTGAAATTCACAATTTTAGAACTATGTTATGGAGCCCCTTAAACTGTATGAGAATTTAGGAAGGTGTCTAAAATGATTCATTCTATAGAATTAAAAATCCAGTTTCTGGAAGGAGTCTTCATCTCATGCAATTCATCTCATGCAATTTTATCTTGAAAAAAGAAAATGAAGCATGACTCAGCAATTCTACTCCTGGGTTTATAACCAAAAAACCCAAAAACACTCATTTAAAAAGATGTGCTGTGCTATGCTATGCTAAGTCATTTCAGTCGTGTCCAACTCTTGGCAATCTTATGCACTACAGCCCGTCAGGCTCCTTTGTCCACAGGATTCTCCAGGCAAGAAGATTGGAGCCGGTTTTGGGTGCCTTCCTCCAGGGGATCTTCCATACCCAGGGGTCAAACCCACATCTGCATATCTCCTGCACTGGCAGGCAGGCCTTTTACCACCTGGGAAGCCCTTTGAAAAGATACATGCATCCTAATACTCATAGCCGCATTATTTATAATAGTCAGATATGGAAGCAACATAAGTGTTCATCAACAGATGAATGGATAAAGATGTGGTATATATATATATTTATACAATGCAGTATTACTCAGCCATAAGCATGAAATTTTGCCATTTGCAGCAACATGGATGGACTTGGAACTTGTGAATATAACAAAAAAAGAAGCAGACTCACAGACACAGAGAGCAAACTAGTGGTTACCGGTGGGGAGAGGGAAGCAGCGAGGGTCAAGACAGGGGTGGGGGAGTGGGAAAGACAAACTATTGAGTATGAGACAGACTCAAGGATGCATTAAACAACACGGGGAATAGAGCCAATATTTTGTAGTAACTGCAAATGAAAAGTAAGCTTTTAAATTGTCTATTTTAAAAAAGGAAATGAAGCAACTGAGGCTAGAAATATTAAGTGACTTACCCCAAATCAGACAAATGTTTGTGCAAAACTAGGAGGAGAGAGCAGTCCTTGCAATCTGCCCCTCCCCAGAGCCTGCATTTACCCATCTACCAGAGAGAGACCAAGCTTCTATACAGAGAAAGTGCCTCTGATATTCTCAAGAAAGGCAATACCCAACAGACTGAGGTGATGAAGGTATTGTGCTTTCAGGATTGACTGTTAGCGCACGGCCCCTAGGGGCCTTTGCTAGAGAACACAGGAAAGGAAGAGCCATTGAATGTGGACTTCAGAGTTCACTAGCTGGGTTCAAACCCCTCCTCTGCCATTGCCTAGCTTTGTGAGCTTGGACAAGTGCTTTAGTTTCCTGATCTGTACAAATGGGAAAAGTAATCATCTGATCCCAGAGGGCTGAGGTGAGGATTAAATGAGACAACTCAAGGAAGAAGTGTTTAACGTGATACTGACACGTAGCTTAAAAGAAGTCCTTCTGCCTTCTGCTAATAACCTCCCAATCCCAAAGTGTATTATAGCATATTTATTTTATACACATGCCAAGGCTAGTCAGGCTAATGTGAAAGTCTAAGATTCTATCTGATTTTCATGACCACTGGCATCACTCAGTATATTCACAAATGTTCCAGGAAGAAAACATGCACGGGGCACAGCCAATAAATATAAAATTTGCTAAGTCAAGTTCATTTAAAAATCACATGGTAATTCCCTAGTAATTCTGGGTTAATTGCATATTAATTACCGTCTTGTTATAGCATCAATGAGCCATACATTTGATGTGGGAACCTGCAGCAGAGATTAAACACTAAAACGAACCTTCTCCGACTGCTGCAAGAAATGATCTCTGATCACTCCATATAGTCCATGTTTTTCAGAAAAACTTTCTATGTTACTACTTTTTTTGTTTTCTTTTTTGGGGGCTGCGTTGGGTCTTAGTTGCAGCACACAAGATCTTCATTGCATCACGCAGGATCTTTAGTTTTGGTGCGTGGGCTTCAGAGTGTGTGGGCTCCATAACCACTGGGAAACCAAGGAAATCCCTACGTTACTTTTTTTTTCTTTTCTTTTTTAAGAGGTCAGTCATTACCCTAAGTGGTAAAGAAACCACCAATGCATGGATTGGCAGACATAAGAGATACAATTTTGATCCCTGGGCCAGAAAGATCCCCTGGAGTAGGAAAAGGCTACCCACTCCAGTATTCGTCCCTAGAAAATTCCATGGACAGAGAAGCCTGGTGGGGTCCATGGGACTGCAAAAAGCTGGACACGACTGAGCTACTGAGTGCACACACATACACCTTTCAACTAGAGTTTCTTCTAAAGTAAGTATGTAAAGGATAGCTAATAATATCCACCACTTGTAACCAACTGTTCTCCCCCAAATCCACTGGATTAAAGTCCTTTCTGATGAACGCTCTACCCTACTGACTTCTACGGGGGTGAAGGTTTAGTAGCTGCAAGTATCTTGGTCCATGCCCCCACCTCCTTCCTGGGCTTGTCCATATTTTCTGCATTGAAATACAAATCCAAAAAGTAAGTCACATGAGCCCAGCTGGGTTTCTTGGGAGAGGAATTATGTATAACAAGACAGTTGGCAAGGTTCTATCACTCCATGAAAGCTGTGATTTCCCTGCAATTGATTTCCTAAAGATAACTCACTGTTTGCGTGCAGTGAAAGCTAATTTAACCAGAAAGATGAGTCTCTTCAGAACACCTTGATTGGCAATTGTGATAAATTTCTATAATTACTATTGACTCAGAGGAGGATTTTCATTTGTTAAGATGTTGCTGAAATGACAGCCTGGCGATGGTTTAAGAAGAGGAAATGGGAACACTACATGCTGTTCCCATCGTCACAAAAGAAAACACTGGGGACCCAACACAGGTACAGATTCTAGAGAGTCCTTGAAGACCCCACTGAGTCTCAGAAAGACTTCCACATCCTCCCTAATGGGGAATTCTCATAGAAACCATGGTTCTTAGGCCCAGAGAATCTGGCTTGTCCTCTTAAGAAAGAAGCAAAGTTGGGGCTGCATCACTACTTCCATAATGAGGGTAATGAAGTGTTAGCATTGAGTCGTGTCCGACTCTTTGCAGCCCCATGGGCTACAGCCCACCAGGCTCCTCTGTCCATGCGATTCTCTAGGCAAGAATACTGGAGTGGGTTGCCATTTCCTTCTCCAGGGGATCTTTCTGACCCAGGGATTGAACCTGGGTCTCCTCCATTGCAGGCACATTCTTTCGTTTAAAATTGAATAACATTAACAGTCTAATGTTAGACAATTGGTTAAATGAATTAGTATAAATCCAAGTGACGTCATATTATGCAGCCATTGATGTGATTTTAAAATGACTGCAGTAGGTTTTTCACTTGGCCACACCATGCAGCATGTGGGATCTTAGTTTCCTAACCAGGGATTGAACCTGAGCTCTCTGCACTGAAACCACGGAGCCTTAACCAAGGAACCACCAGCCAGGGAAGTCCCTACAATCTGTTTTTCAATACGAAAAGTAGAATGCAAAATTACACCTACAGTGTGAGCTCAGCCATGTAAAAATCTGCATAAAAAAGAACAGGAAGGAAGTTTGCCCCAGAATGTTGACAGTGATGGGGTGGTGAGAGGAACAAAACAATAAGGAAAAAAAGAAATTCTACTTTTTAAAAAGTCCACGCTTATAATAAGAGGTTGTCTTAAGTAAGTGGGCTTACTGAAGAGAGTCAAATTACAGATTTATCTCCTTCCTAAGTAAAACTGTCTCTTGCTGTTGGGACTATCATCCAAGACCATCTTAACCAGCATTGTCAGCACCACCAAAGAGCTCGCTCACAAATTTGCTGTGTTTCTACATGGCACATTCAAAACCCAGGCAAGCACCACTCTTCACCTTCTATCTTTTCACAAGCTAAGATAATCCGCATGTGTGCTGAATCGCTTCAGTCATGTCCAAATTCTTGTGCCTCTACTGACCGGACTTCCCTGGTGGCTCAGACGGTAAAGTGTCTGCCTGCCATGCGGGAGACCTGGGTTCAATCCCTGGGTCGGGAAGATCCCATGGAGAAGGAAATGGCAACCCACTCCAGTACTCTTGCCTGGAAAATTCCATGGACTGAGGAGCCTGATAGGCTATAGTCCATGGGGTCGCAAAGAGTCGGACACGACTGAGTGACTTCACTTTCACTTTCTACTGACTGTAGCCCACCAGGCTCCTCTGTCCATGGGATTCTCTAAGCAAGAATACTGGAGTGGGTTGCCATTCCCTCCTCCAAGGGATCTTCCCGACCCTGGGATCGAACCCCCATCTCTTATCTCTCTTGCACTGGCAGGCAGGTTCTTTACCACTAGCACCACCTGGGTCTACTCTGACATAAAGCATAGACTTCTATATAATTTGACATATAAATATAAGGCATTACCACTATGACCATAATTTCATAATTACAATCGTTAATATTCCTAAGTGTTCTTTTGTCATTAACTCATCCAATCCGTTCAATAATTCTAGGAGACACAAAGGATTATTATCCTCATTAAAGATGAAAAAACTATGGCTCAGAGAGGTCACAGAGCAAAGTAATTATTTAAATCCGAATCTCCCATTTCAAAGACTAGGATTCTTCCTACTTTACCGTATTCATGGTAGCTTTACTAACTAGGAGTACTTAGTAAATTACCACATTGTACTGGGATCAACACTTTATGTCTCTATTTAAAAACTGTTTACCGAGGACTTTCTGGGTGGGCTAGTGGTTAAGAATCTTTTGAGCCCTGGTCCAGGAAGATTCCTCATGCCCACGGAGCAACTAATCCCACGCGCTACAACTACTGAGCCCACGCTCCAGAGTCCATGCCCTGCAACAAGAGAAGCCCGCACAATGCAACTAGGGAAAGTCCAAGCGCAACAACAAAGGCCCAGTGCAGCCAAAGAGAAAAACAAATAAATTTTTCAAGCTGCTAACCCATTACCCATAGTACCCAGAGCAGTCTATGGATTCAATGCAATTGCTGTCAAAATCCCAATGGCACTTTTTCAGAAGTAGAACCATCCTAAAACTCATAAGGAATCTCAAGAAACCCTGAATAACTGAAACAGTTTTGAAAAAGGAGGACAAAGTTGGAGGTGTCACAAAACCTACTACAAATGACAGTAGTTAAGACAGTATGGTAGAGACAGACTTATTGACCAATGGAATAGAAGAGAGAGCCCAGAAAAAAATTCTTGCGTGTATAGCAAATGATTTTCAACAAAGGTGCCAAGACTGCACAAAGGGAAAGGGACAGTCCCTTCAACAAATGGTGCTCAGAAAACTGGATATCCACATGCAAATGAATGAAGTTGGACCCTTACCTTATACCTTACACAGAAATTAATTCAAAATGAACTAAAGACTTAAATGGAAGACCCAAAACTATAAAACTAGAAGAAAACATTGTGGGGAAACGGTGGGACACTGGATGTGTGATGGTTTCCTGGATATGACACCAAAAGCACCGTAATAAAAGCTTAAAAAGACAAATTAAAAACTTCTGCATATGAAAGGAAAAAATCAGCAAAGAAAAAAGGCAACCTAAGGAATGAAAGAAAATGTTTGCAAATCATATATCTCATGGAGTTAGTATCCCAAAGATATAAGGAACTTCAACAATTCAACAATTTAAAAAAAAAAAAAAAAAACAATTTTTAAATGGACAAAGGATTTGAGTAGGCAGCTTTTCAAAGTAGATATATGAATGGCCATATAAAAGACATTCAGCATTTCTAATCATAAGAGAAATACAAATGAAAACCACAGGGACTTCCCTGGTGGTTCAGTGGCTAAGACTCCAAATGCAGGGGGCCCGGGTTCGATCCTTGGTCAGGGAACTAGATCCCACATGCTGCAGCTGAGACCTGGGCACAGTAAGTAAATAAAATGCCTCTAAAATGAAACTAAAAACCACAATAAGCTATCACCTCATACCCATCAGGATGGTCACTATCAAAAGAACAAAAAATAACAAATGATGGCCAAGATATGGAAAACATGGAAATCTTGTTGATGGGAATGTAAAATGGTGCAACCATTATGGAAAACAGAACAGAGGTCCCTCAAAAACTTTCAATTACCACATGATCCAACATTCCCATTTTGGAGGTATACATCCAAAAGAATTCAAAGCAGGATCTTGAAGAGATATCTACACACACATGTTTATCTCAGCATCATTCGCAATAGCCAGGAAATAGAAGTAACACAAATAGCCAAGAGGTCAATCAACAGATGAAGAGATGAGGAAAATGTGGTATATGCAGACAACGGAATGGGGAGGGGCACAGTAACTTAGTGTTTAGTGGGTGTAGAGTTTCAGTGCTGCAAGATGAAGAAGTTGTAGAAATCTGTTGCACTACAATATAAATACACTTAACAGAATATTCACTTAAAAATGGTTTAAACGGTAAATTTAGTGCTGTGTTTTTTACCACACACACACACAAAACACTTACTTACCATTAATGCTCTTATCAAGGGCTTTTGGTATTTCAATGGGTTTTCTTTGAGTGTTCATTGTTAGAAACATTAAAAGAACTGAAGCAAACAAGCTATTATGCTTCCTGGTCCAACAAATATGATTTTAATGTGTTAAGAGTTGCAATTGAAATTTTAATTAACTACAAGCTGAATCTACTACATAATGACAAAATATGATGTTTTATTTGTCCTTCTTGGACAAGTTACTTTTTAAAAAATTCTTAACTGTGCTAAAAATATAACACAAAATTTACCATCTTAACAATTTTTGAGTGTACAGTTCAGTAACATTAAGAATATTCCCATTGATTTGCTGACAGAACTCCAGAAATTTTTTTTTTTTTTTGTCTTGCAAAGCTACGATTCTATATCCATTTAAAAATCTCCCATTTCTCCTTTGCTCCAGACACTGGCAATCACCATTCTGCCTCTTCTATCTATGAATTTGACTACTCTAGGTACCGCCTACAAGTGGAATCACACAATATTTGCATAAATGGCAAAATACAATTTTTAAAATATGTGAAATGTTGCCTTGCATCAACTTTTAATGAACTCACACATTTAGCACTCTGAGGGAAACCAAATGAAAAAAAAATTTTTTTTCAGAAACCAGAAAATATCCAAGGTTATCATATCCTGGAAACTTTCTAGAGGTTTAACCTCTCTGTGCTTGTATTTCCTCATCTATAAAATAGAGACAATAATATTGGATATTATTGGGGATACCTCTGAGTGATACCTCAGAACACTGTAACGAGAATTAAATGTATTAATACACATAAAGTGTCTGGAACAGAGGCTAGCACAGGTGTAAGGTATAGCTCTGGCCGAGGCAAAAAAGGAAAGACGACCTCAATAGAAGTAGGTTACCTTTATTCAGGCAAGGAGGGGCGACAGTCGGCCTAAGGACCAGGCTGAGCGCAGAGAGGGATCAGGGAGGCTCCATATTTATAGGGAGGTTTGTGTAATCGATAAGGATAACGTTAATCAGGCGAGATGTTTGGGGTATACTTTAGTTAAGATGGCATTTGTAGTTGGGCAGGGGGTGTTAAGTCTTCTGGGCAGGTGTAGGGGGTGGAAGGTTTCTGGACAGGGGAGATAAGTCCCAGATAGATGTAACCGGCCTGGAGCATCAGGGCGGGACCTAAAGTTCTGTTTTGTTTTCTCTGAAGCTAGATGATTCAGCAAGGGCCTTTGAAACTGTTGTTTTCTTTCCTAGGCCCCAAAGACTCCTTCACAGAGTAGGCACTCAACTTATATGAAATATCATGATTTTTACATATATTCTATCAGTATTGATAATACACCATAATTAAGACACAATACTCTCAAGAAGCTGATAATCTAAGAATTTAAATGTTCTGCATAAAAGTCAGAAAATGGGAGGGATTTGCCAATTACTATTGTTTAAGAAGGCATTCTTCAAAATATGAACAGAATCCGGAAAATAGAATAATTTCTCCAGCTGACAACTGAGTTGGTCTTTAGTAACACGATTATTTTCAGACTACAGCCTGGCCAAGATGTAGGCACTAATATTATTTTGTAGATACAATTAAAAGCAGATCTATTTTCACTGAGGGCAAGAAGTTAACAAATTCTTATCTCTGATTTTGAAATGGCCACACAGGAGCTTGTAACACAACTAACTACCTTATTTGCTTGCTCTAGAGACACACTGAAAATGTTAAATGATTGTAAAGCAATAAGAGTAGTCTTTCTCTTCCTAATGAAATTCTAAAAGGCTACAGTCTGTTGTAATGCAAACAAGCATTTCTGCCTTGGCAGATTCATCACACAAAGTCAGCCAACCGTGGCTGAGAAGCGCTTGCGGCCAGCAATGCTGCCACCTGCTGTACGGAAGTGAAATTGCTTTCCGTGGACGGAAAGAAGAAAAAGATTGCGGATGTCCTGGCAGCCTGGAGAAGGCAGCGGCAACTCACTCCAGTGTTCTTGCCTAGAGAATCCTGTGGACGGAGGAGCCTGCCGTCTATGGGGTCGCACAGAGTTGGACATGACTGAAGCGACTTAGCAGCAGCAGCAGCAGCCAGGGCAACCGGGAGCTCCTTGATTTGGGTAAAGAGCTCTATGAGCCCAGTAGCTCAGCACATTATTGAAGCAGATTATCCTTCTACCTACCTAAACTCACCTGGTGGTTTTGCAAACTTACCCCAACTTTCATATTTTACTAACTTTGCCTCTTATACAACAACTCGACTTTCAGTTTTTCTTTCATTTCATTGACTCAAGATGGGTCATTTAATGTTGAAACACTGTAGTGTCAGAATTTACAATGGAGCCGCTTCTCCTCATGTCTCAGGTACAGCCTGTGTACCACTCAGTTCAGTTCAGTCCAGTCGTGTCCGACTCTTTGCGACCCCATGGACTGCAGCACGCCAGGCCTCCCTGTCCATCACCAACTCCCGGAGTTCACTCAAACTCATGGCCACTGAGCCGGAGCCATGCCATGCCCTCCTCAAAATCAACTATACTTCAATTTAAAAAAAAAAAAAAAAGCAGAGACTTCCCTGGTGATCCAGAGGTTAAGACTGTGCTTTCAATGCAAAGGGCACCAGTTTGATCTCTGGTCAGGAACTAAGAGCCCACATGCCATGCAATACAACCAAAAGATTAAAAAAAAATAAAATAGCCTGTGTACACGGGAGTAAGATAGTAAGTGCGTAGCAAACTTCTTCCTCTGGGAATACAAATACGCACTTATTACGTATCTCCTTTTAAGTTGTATATATGTATACACCTAGGTGGGCTGCTGTCTATGGGGGTCGCACAGAGTCAGACATGACTGAAGCGACTTAGCAGCAGCAGCAGGCATATTGAGTGAGAGACTATTTGTTTAATATGTAGGCAGCAAAAAATAGTTGGGGGACTTCCCTAGTGGTCCAGTGGTTAAGAACTTGCCTTGCAATGCAGAGGATGAGGATTCGATCCTAGGCCGGGGAACTAAGACCCTACGTGCCAGGGAGCAACTAAGCCTGCAAACCACAACCCCACGTGCCGCCACTAAGACCTGAAGCAGCCAAATAAGTAAATAAATATTTTTAATAATTTGTTAAATATAGAATGGTCAGATCCTCTTACTGCATCCAAAATGTACACACACTGACCCTTAACTACAATGAAGCAAAACAGAGAGAGAGCCAGATTTCAGAAAACTTATGACATAAGCCAAGATGATCTTCAGGATTCTAGTCACCTTTTGGAGATATATTGTCCCTTCTCTCTTGCTTTCCATGCCCATGACCTTCTGATGAGTCTTAGTCGTCCAAGTTGTCTTTCTGAGACACTCAACGAAACATATTATAAAATCTGGGGCCTCTCAAACTCAGTCAGACCTTTCCAGATTCCTCCTCAAGCACCACCCACCACCACCTCAAAAACTTACTGCTCTGGGAACTTCCCTGGTGGACCTGTGCTGTGCTGTGCTAAGTCACTTCAGTCGTGTCTGACTCTTTGCGACCCCATGGACTGCAGCATGCCAGACCTCTCTGTTCATCACCAACTCCCGGAGTTTACCCAAACTCTTGTCCACTGAGTCGGTGATGCCATCCAACCATCTCATCCTCTGTCATTCCCTTCTCCTCCTGCCCTCAATCTTTCCCAGCTTCAGGGTCTTTTCAAATGAGTCAGCTCTTCGAATCAGGTGGCCAAAGTATTGGAGTTTCAGCTTCAGCATCAGTCCTTCCAATGAACACCCAGGACTGATCTCCTTTAGGATGGACTGGTTGGAACTCCTTGCTGTCCAACGGACTCTCAAGAGTCTTCTTCAGCACCACAGTTCAAAAGCATCAATTCTCCGGCGCTCAGCTCTCTTTATAGTCCAACTCTCACATCCATACATGACTACTGGAAAAACCATTGCCTTGACTAGACGGATCTTTGTTGGCAAAGTAATGTCTCTGCTTTTTAATTTGCTGTCTAGATTGGTCATAACTTTTCTTCCAAGGAGTAAGTGTCTTTTAATTTCATGGCTGCAATCATCATCTGTGGTGAGTTTGGAGCCCCAAAAAATAAAGTCTGCCACTGCTTCCACTGTTTCCCCATCTATTTCCCATGAAGTGATGGGACCAGATGCCATGATCTTCGTTTTCTGAATGTTGAGCTTTAAGCCAACATTTTCACTCTCTTCTTTCACTTTCATTGAGAAGCTCTTTAGTTCTTCTTCACTTTCTGCCATAAGGGTGGTGTCATCTGCATATCTGAGGTTATTGATATTTCTCCCGGCAATCTTGATTCCAGCTTGTGCTTCATCCAGCCCAGCATTTCTCTTATGCACTCTGCATATAAGTTAAATAAGCAGGGTGACAATATACAGCCTTGACATACTCCTATTCCTATTTGGAACCAGTCTGTTGTTCCACGTCCAGTTCTAACTGTTGCTTCCTGACCTGCAGACAGGTTTCTCAGGAGGCAGGTCAGGTGGTCTGGTATTCCCATCTCTTTCAGAATTTTCCACAGTTTGTTGTGATCCCCATAGTCAATGGCTTCGTCATAGTCAATAAAGCAGAAATAGATGTTTTTCTGGAACTCTCTTGCTTTTTTGATGATCCAGCGGATGTTGGCAATTTGATCTCTGGTTTCTCTGCCTTTTCTAAATCCACCTTGAACATCTGGAAGTCCATGGTTCACATATTGCTGAAGCCTGGCTTGGAGAATTTTGAGCATTACTTTACTAGCGTGTGAGATGAGTGCAATGGTGTGGTAGTTTGAGCATTCTTTGGCATTGCCTTTCTTTGGGATTGGAATGAAAACTGACCTTTTCCAGTCTCATGGCCACTGCTGAGTTTTCCAAATTTGCTGGCAGATTGAGTGCAGCACTTTCACAGCATAATCTTTTAGGATTTGATACAGCTCCATTTTTTAGGATTTGATATGGCTTCATATAGTTCCATCCGTGGTCAGGGAATTAGATCCCACGTGTCTCAACTAAGAGTTTGCATGCCACAACTAAAACCTGCCTACGTGCATGCTAAAGTCAATTCAGTCACAACTGTGCCACCCTATGGACCCCAGGGGATCTTCCCGACCCAGGGATCGAACCTACATCTCTTATATCTCCTGCACTGGCAGGCGGGTTCTTTACCACTAGCACAACATGAGAAGCCCAACTAAGACCTGCCTGAGCAACCAAATAAATAAATATTTTTTAAAAAAAGAAAGAAAGAAAACCTCACACAGACACACACACTAGTCCTTTTGTTTTAAAAAAAATAATTCCCCGGTTTTTAATTGCTGAATAATCTGTTTAATTGTTTCTGGCAAATCACATAAACCAAAAGCCAAGTTACTGTAGCTAATTACTTGATACATTCAGTTCAGTTCAGTTCAGTCGCTCAGTCGTGTCCGACTCTTTGCGACCCCATGAATCGCAGCACGCCTGTGTCATCTGCATATCTGAGGTTATTGATATTTCTCCCGGCAATCTTGATTCCAGCTTGTGTTTCTTCCAGTCCAGCGTTTCTCATGATGTACTCTGCATATAAGTTAAATAAGCAGGGTGACAATATACAGCCTTGATGCACTCCTTTTCCTATTTGGAACCAGTCTGTTGTTCCATGTCCAGTCCTAACTGTTGCCTCCTGACCTGCATACAGATTTCTCAAGAGGCAGGTTAGGTGGTCTGGTATTCCCATCTCTTTCAGAATTTTCCACAGTTTATTGTGATCCACACAGTCAAAGGCTTTGGCATAGCCAAAGCTACCCTCAAATATTTGTATGTTGACAAAGGCCTCTGTCAGTCCCATCACTTAATTAAAGGCATGAATAACCGGCAGGATTTTAGGCGCCATGAATACTGACAAAGCCAGCAGGGAAATACGTAGATGGATCAGATGAGGAAAAGCTTTCAGTGACAGCCTTTAAGTCATAGAATATAGACAATGGCCAACTGTTTTACCTATGTCTAGGGGTTTTTTAACACATACACCTGTTTATGCTGTATACCTATATAAACATACACGCCCACACCTCTAAACACATGGAGACTCCCCAAAGGAAAGAACATGCCATCCGCCTGTAAACACAAACATCCTTAAGTGTCTCTAGACACTAATCATGCAAAAGATGAGAAGCAGTACCTGGTTGAGTTCACGTGCTCTTTCAAAAACACGATAGCTGCCCTTCACCCACAGTGGAGTGGCCCTGGTAGCAAGGTGAAACATACATCACTTTGGGCATGAACCATCAGGCAAGGGCCTTCATCATGTTGGGTTAATGTTCCATAACTTTTGCTCTGAGCTTCCACACTGAAAGCAGGAGGCTGTCCCTATATGTCAACATGGTTCTTTGAAAAGACTTGGATGAAGCAACCCTCTAAAAAAGAAACCCAGGGACTTCCCTGGTGGGCTAGTGGCTAAGACTCCATGCTCCCACTGCGGAGGACCTGGGTTCAATCCCTGGTTGGGGAACTAGATCCCTGGGTAATGCCTCAACGAAGATCAAAGATCCCACATGCCACAACTAAGATCCAGCACCGTGACATAAATAAATAAAAATAAATTTTAAAAAAATTTTAATGGATAACTATGTAGAAGGACCCTTTGCCAGATGAGTTTTCCTTACAGCTCCAGATTAAATGGCATCTCTTATCAGATTCATATGGGGCTGAGTAATTTCTGAATTTGTTTTCCTAAGCTCAGAGATGGATATTATTCACATATTACCACTCACTATTTGGCCCTGGTAAATAACCATTTGCTCACTAACTTGGAATATATGAAATAGAAATCCTATAATGTCGGTTATGCACTTAAAATAAAATTGTGTGCTCTGAGCTTTAAACAAGGTATCTCTGGGGCCCCACAGGAAAATATCACTCTGCACACAGAAATATTTCGGACGACAACAGCATGAACCCCAAAAGCATAAACTCCAAGGTGGGGATCTGGGCCATCCTCTATAACATGATTTACCTGCTACTTACATTTTCTTTGGTTTGGCTGCTGAATTCAAAAGAGCAGGAGCATCCATTTTGGTACGTACATGGCATTTATTATACACCTGCATTTCGTTCAGGAAACACGAAGGAAAAGGAACAGAATGCTTGACTGAAACACTTAGCCTTGGTATGGTAACTTATTTTTCCAGTCCCCATCAGGCTAAAATGTAACAGTCCAGATCCATACCTTACAGTCACAGTAAATGTGGGCTCCTAGCACCCACCAAACACATCACAGCCTGCTGATAGCATCTCTCCTTCAGGGGTGCCCCAGATTTTAAAATTCAGCCTTGACTAAAAAATGTAACTGAAGCCAAAGGCTACAAAACCTAATTAGCAGGATAATGAGCACTCTTGAAAAGAAGTGGAAGACAGTTGAATGGGAACTTTGAAAAGACAAAGTATTCTGTTGGATACTCCATCTTGTTTAGGCTCCAGGAAAAGCTTGGTGAATATTTACAGGCAACCCGAGATAAAACTCTAAGTTAAATGTAGACTTTTGGTGTGACCCGTCAGCATAAAGTTGAGTTTCTGTCTGAGAAGGTTTCCTAAGAATATCAAAGAACATTCCTATGATCTTGAGAGATTTGTTTTAATAGTCCTGGGCAATAAATATTGGTTACAGTATTTCCTACAGAAAACTATTAGAACACTAGATTGCAAACTATTTTTCTCACAGAAGGTTTATTTTAACCATCTACCTTGTGACAATCTACTTTCTATGACCTCACTGTTTTCTTACTTCATTTACATATAATTGCATTGTGACGCCAAGAAATCATCTCTTTTCAGACTTTTTCCCTTTTTAAATAAATCTTCTGTATTCTAAAAGTTTTATCTCTCTAAAATAGATTTTAAATTCTTTATATTTTAAATTTTCTTTTTTTGTTTGTTTGTTTTCTTCTTATCACAGCTTTGGTAATATTTCCTTTAGTCCTCAAACTAATGAAGAGATATACCTCAACCCAAAAGACTAGGTAACTCAAATATTTGTTGGACACTAAATATATTGTCAAATATGAATCAAATCCCTTATGATTATATAGTAGAAGTGAGAAACAGATTCAAAGGATTAGATCTTATTGACAGAGTGCCTGAAGAGCTATGGATGGAGATTCGTGCCATTGTATAGAAGACAGGAATCAAGACCATCCCCATGAAAAAGAAATGCCAAAAAGCAAAATGGCTGTCTGAGGAAGACTTACAAACAGCTGTGAAAAGAAGAGAAGCAAAATGCAAAGGAGAAAAAGAAAGATATACCCATTTGAATGCAGTTCCAAAGAATAGGTAGGATAGGTTAGAAAGCCTTCCTCAGTGATCAATGCAAAGAAATAGTGGAAAACAATAGAATGGGAAAGGCTAGAGATCTCTTCAAGAAAATGAGAGATACCAAGGGAACATTTCATGTACCCCAATACCCCAATGTTCATTGCAGCACTGTTTATAATAGCCAGGACATGGAAACAACCTAGATGTCCATCAGCAGATGAATGAATAAGAAAGCTGTGGTACATATACACAACGGAGTATTACTCAGCCATTAAAATGAATTCATTTGAATCTGTTCTAATGAGATGGATGAAACTGGAACCTATTATACAGAGTGAAGTAAGCCAGAAAGAAAAACACCAATACAGTATACTGACACATATATATGGAATTTAGAAAGATGGCAATGATGACCCTGTATGCAAGACAGCAAAAGAGACACAGATGTATAGAACGGACTTTTGGACTCTGTGGGAGAGGGAGAGGGTGGGATGATTTGGGAGAATGGCATTGAAATGTGTATACTATCATGTAAGAATGAAGCACCAGCCTATGTTCGATACAGGATACAGGATGCTTGGGGCTGGTGCACGGGGATGATCCAGAGAGAGGATATGGGGTGGGATGTGGGAGGGAGATTCAGGATTGGGCATGTCAATGTTACTGTAAAGTAAAATAAAGTAAAAATTAAAAAAATAAATAAATAACTAAATTGTCACCATAAAAATAAATAAATAAATAAAAGCATCGATTCTTCAGCCAAAAAAAAATAGAAAGAAAGAAAGCTGAGCACTGAAGAATGGATGCTTTTGAACTGTGGTGTTGGAGAAGACTCTTGAGAGTCCCTTGGACTGCAAGGAGATCCAACCAGTCCATCCTAAAGAAAATCAGTCCTGAATATTCATTGGAGGGATTGATGCTGAAGCTGAAACTCCAATACTTTGGCCACCTGATACGAAGAGCTGACTTATTTGAAAAGACCCTGATGCTGGGAAAGATTGAAGGTGGGAGGAGAAGGGGATGACAGAGGATGAGATGGCTGGATGGCATCACTGACCCAATGGATGTGAGTTTGGGTAAACTCCTGGAGTTGCGGATGGACAGGGAGGCCTGGCGTGCTGCAGTCCATGAGGTCGCAAAGTGTCGGACACGACTGAGCAACTGAAGTGAACTGAATTAAAATATATTGTATGAATATTTGTTATGGTAAAAACAAATTTTTTTTACTTTTAGACTCATGTGCCAAGAGTTAATTTAGCCATATTCTTCATGGACCACTGTCATAATTAGCTGTAAAAAATTTCTTATTTAGTTTATATTTACTTTTATTTCCATCCTCCACATAGCAAACAAATTAGTCCCTCTCCACCTCTTGGCTTTATGGTGATGGATTAGTCATTCAGTCGTGTCTGACTCTTGCAACCCATGGGCTATAGCCTGCCAAAATCCATGGGATTTTCCAGGCAAGAATACTGGAGTGATTTGCCATTTCCTTCTCTAGGGTATCTTCCCGACCCAGGCTGAGATTCCAGCGAAGCCCTTGGCTTTATAGTGGTGGTTTTTAACCTGCTTCTCTGGAGAGACTCAGGTTGCCTTCAACTCCTGATCTGCACCTGTTACCAATGGATTGCCTGCTCAGCAAAAAGGAATATGGGCCCTTTATAATGTTTTTTTTTCTGTCGGCTGACACAATATTAAGCCTCATCAGTAAAGGGAGGAAGATGGAGAAGCCGTTCAGGAGGAAGGGGTTTCTTTCCCAGCTCTGCTCTTTCATCAGGGGTCTGAGCTCAGGCGGGTCCCACGTGAGGGGCTCCTCAGTGTGCAGCGGTCAGCAACACCCTGAGACCAACAGTTTTCCCCAGAACTGTCCCTGGGGACAGTCAGGCAGTTCTGCAGCAGCAGGCCTCCAGCACCCAGCAGACTTCAGGAGGACTGAAGACTTCGCTAGCACCCTCCTCCACGCAGTTGTGGTTTTTAAGTGTTTTTTTTTTAATTTAATTTATTTTTTAATTGGTGGAAAATTGCTTTACAATGCTGTGTTGGTTTCCTGCTATACATCAATGCAAATCAGTCATAATTATATAAATATATCTTTCCCCTCCCTCGTGAGCCTTCCGCCCCTCCAGCCTTCCCACCCCTCTAAGTCACCACAGAGCACTGGGCTGGGACGCCTGTGTTATACAGCAGCTTCCCGCTAACTATCCTTCTTATACACAGCAGTATATATATGTCAAGGCTACTTTGACAATCTGTCCCACCCTCACTTTCCCCCACTGTGTCAAAAGTCTGCTCTCTAAAAGGTTCATCTAGATTCCATATATATATATATATATATACACGATACTTGTTAATATGCGATACTTGTTTTTCTCTTTCTGACTTACTTCCCTCTGTATAAGAGGCTCTAGGTTCATCCACCTCATGAGAACTGACTCAAATTCATTCCTTTGTATGGCTGAGTAATATTCCCTTGTGAAACATATATATATATATTTATACCACATCTTCTTTACCCATTCATCTGTCAGTGGGCATCTAGGTTGCTTCCATTCCTGGCTATTGTAAACATTGCTGCAATCAACACTGGGATACACGTGTCTTTGTCAGAATTGAGGTTTTCTCAGGGTGTACGCCCAGTAGTGGGATTGCTGGGCTTTATTCCAAGTAGTTTCGCAGTGGAGAGTTGGCAGTAAGACATGTCCCACCAACAGCTGTGCCCAGCACCCTAGAGGGTAGATTTCTGGAAAACTCTAGAGGACAGATTTCCAACAAGTTACACCATCCAGGCCGCAGAGTGACTTCTCTGCCGTCCGTGAGCCACAGGCACACCCTCTCCAACGAGGTCTGGACCCCAGTCCTGGAACGGGCAGGCCCCTCCCCTGGGCTCCTGATCTCGGGGAGCGGGTATGGCTACTCCTTGCATCGGCTGCTCCTATGCTCATAGTGTTCTCTTTACTTCCCACTAGCGAACATCACATTACTCCAATACCCTATCAAAACCAATCCTTTATATTCAATATTCCTGCTCAAATTACTATGTGATTTCTCCTCATTCCCTTGCCACAGCAATTGGTTCAGTCATCTCGAAGTGGTCCAGTCACAGTTCATCCCAGGGTATAAGCAGGAACCGCAGGAAAGGGATCCATTCTCTCTTTCTCCTCCCTCTCTCTTTCTGTCTTTCTTTTCTTCTGTTAAACTTAACCTTGAAGTGAAAGTGAAAGTCATTCAGTCGTGTCCAGCTCTTTGGGATCCCATGGACTATACAGTCCATGGAATTCTCCAGGCCAGAGTACTGGAGTGGGCAGCCTTTCCCTCCTCCAGGGGATCTTCCCAACCCAGGGATCAAACCCAGGTCTCCCGCATTGAGGGCAGATTCTTTACTAGCCGAGCCACAAGGGAAGCCCAGCTTAACCTTGGGTAGATATTATCCTGCAGTTGCTAAAGACTACCGTAGGAAGCCTGCCAGTAAATCTGACTATAAAGCCAGGAGATGGAGAGAAACCAATTTCTGATGACATTACCTAAAGCCAGCTTAACTCTGGGAGTTTTCAGCAAGATGAGCTAAAAGTCTCCCTTTGGCTTCAGTCAGTTGGAGATGGGTATCGTATTATCCACGACATAACTTACCATTTAGAAGTCAGATAGGGGCATAATTTACCGATCTTGCCAGCTGAGAAACAGCACAGTGCGAAGTGATTCAGCAGAGAGGGAGGGGCTCAGCTCTCCCTTGGAGTGAATTCTAACCCACCACATAACCAGACCCTACCTTTGCCTCACCACCTGGCCCTTACCACCCAGGGCAGAGTGTCCCCAGACTTGGACTGGGCAGGATCTAAGCGCATCAGAGTTGGAAAAAGTGCAAACATTCACTTCAAAGTCTTCCTTAGGTTTTAAACTTCTCTCTCTCGCTCTTCTCCATCTCCCTTCCCTTGCTTGAAAATAAAAAGTGAAAGAGCCGCTGCCAAGAAGGACATTAAATCAAGCGAAACAGAAAAAGGCAAAGAGAGGGAAATCAAAGGGAGAAATTCTGAGCACCCACAAAGGCTTCATTAGGCTCACCACAAAGACAAGCTCAATTTCTTGCTTATTGACATTAACGAGTTTGATGCGAGTCCAACAGCAAAGCCAGGCGAAGCTGCTTGCTCTTACTGGGGGCGGGGGTGGTGGGGGTGGTCCCAGGATATCTGCAGCTGCTTGCAAATTGCTGAATTCCACGAAAGGTCATCTTTCTTGATTGGTGTTCATTCCTTTCTATGTGCCACCAATCAAGGGCTGGCCAAGCGGATGGCTGCCGGCCAGTCCTGACCCACCAGGTCCGCAGCTGCTGCCTCATCCCGGAACTGGTCCACCCTTCCCTGCCTTGAAAATTCTCCCTCCAGGAGCGGCTCTTTAACTAGAAACCACAGGGGCCCAACGAGCATTTCCTGAATAAATCTATGTCACTGATAAACTGCGCATAGCGCTATGGGAGGGGCTGGGCGAGAAACAAAGAAATGTAACTTAAGGAAGAAAATTAAAACAGCTTAAATGACACAAAAACATAGCAAATACAGACAGTGGCAGAGCTTAGATTCAAACTCCCATCTTTATATCCAGAGTTATGTATTCCATCAACACGCTATCTCTCTGGGGACTTCCCGGGTCCAGTGGTTAAGACTCCAAGTTCCCAGGGCAAGGGGCATGGTTTCCATCCCTGGTCCTAGAAGATCTCGCATCCCTGTGTGGCATGACCAAATAAATAAACTGATTTTTTAAAACCTTGATATCTGTCTGGGAAGAAAGGGGGCCAAGAAGGGAGGAATCAAGCAAAGAGACTGAGAGTTTGGGGAGAAAGAATTAATCATAGCGCTGTTTGTTGGTTTTCTCCCACATGGCAAGCATTCAACAAGACATCTCATGTTATATTTCACCTTACTCCTTACAACAATGTGAGTGAGTGAGTGAAAGTTACTCAGTCGTGTCCAATTCTTTGCAACCCCATGGACTATACAGTCCATGGAATTCTCCAGGCCAGAATACTGGAGTGGGCAGCCTTTCCCTTCTCCAGGGGATCTTCCCAACCGAGGGATTGAACCCAATCTAAGAGTAGTCATTTCTACTGACAAGGATTCCAAAGTTCAAAGAATTGAAACAATTTCACTGAGGTTGTAAGACTTACAAATATCAGTGAAACCAGAATTCAGTTGCATTTGACTCTTTGTGACCCATGGACTGTAACCCACAAGGGTCCCCTGTCCATGAGATTCTCCAGACAAGAATACTGGGCTGGGTAGCCATTCCCTTCTCTAGAGGATCTTCCCAACCCAGGGTTCAAACCTGGGTCTTCTGCATTGCAGGCAGATTCTTTACCATCTGAGCCACCAGGGAAGCCCTATAAATGTCAGAATCAGAATTAAAACACATTTCTATCCAAAATCCATACCCCTCCAATGCCAAGTAAGATCATCTCTCCCCACTCAAGTGCACTAGAGACTGAAGGGTTGCTTTTGTTTTATGAAAAAATCCTGACATTGTGCCTGTTTTCTACTACATTTTAAAAATTTTAGAAACCTTGATGTAAATACAATTTAATCCTAGAGAAACAGATGTGTCTTTAAAACCTGTTTTATTCTGGATGCATGTTCAGTAATTCAACAAACATTTACTGAGAGCCAGGCACTCTGGTAGGTCCTAGAAATGCAAAGACAATTAAGACACAGAGAAAATGGACAGAAGTGAAGTGAAGGTCACTCAGTCATATCCGACTCTTTGGGACTCTGTGGACTATACAGTCCATGGAATTCTCCAGGCCAGAATACTGGAGTGGGTAGCCTTTCCCTTCTCCAGGGAATCTTCCCAATCCAGGGATCGAACCCAGGTCTCCCACAATGCAGGCGGATTCTTTACCAGCTGAGCCACAAAATGGACAGAGAAATAGACAATTACAAAATAGTGTGCCTACTGCCCTTTAGTTTACAAGTCTATACAGGCTGTCAGGGCAGCCCAGAGGGAGGGAAATTAGCCTGAACTGGGTGATGAGCAAAGTCAGGAAGTATTTCTGGCAAGAAGTGATGTATGAATGGAGGCAATTTGTATGAATCCAGGGTAGCACAATGTTTCATAATCAGACTCCCCTATAGCCTTAGCTGACCTTCTTCATTTCCTCCTTTCTGATGCCTGGAATCTCACACAATGGGAGGATCTTTGCAGCTGTCTTGGACCATGAGGTGATCCTGATGACAGAAACCATGTTCTATAACATTAAGTCAGAAAGATAGATGTAATCCAGGTGTGTGGAAATAAGAAGCCATCACACCAGCCTGAATTAGCCTGGTTATGAATTTTCTCTTGTGGGAAAGCCCAACATCTTTTTTTAATGCACTGTCATGTGGGGTTTATTCGATCCTAATCCTAGCTAATTCAGAGTAATGTTGATGCTATTCTCAATTAGACACTCTAAGAGGAGACTTCAGCCTAGTAAAGAAGAGAGAAAAGATGGCTTCGACGTAAGACAAGTTCTTCTTAAAGTGTCTGTGAGATCAAGGAGAGGATAAATGCTCAGTAAGTAATAATGGCCATGGAGCTATAGATAAAGATTTTGAAGGGGATCAGGATTGGTCACCCCAAAATAGGTCACATTGGCATAAGGATTATTTTGCCTGGAGGAAGTTGATAATCAACAGATGAAAGAGAAATTCTCTGTCCTCCTTTTATCTGCCTAAAAGCAGGGCGTGAATTTCCCTTGTGAAGGTGGATGCTCTCCCAGACAAGGGAGAGGACAGCAGCTCGCATCACGGAAGCTGGCAATGGAGACGAGTCTGCAGCCACAGACTTCTAAAATAAGATTTGTCTTCCATTAGTTTCTAAAGCAGAGTGTGCTAAGCCACTTCAGACATGTCCAACTCTTCATGATCCTACGGACTGTATCCCTCCAGGCTTCTCTGTCCATGGGATTCTCCAGGCAAAAATACTCGAATGAGTTGTCATTTCCTCCTCCAGGGGATCTTCCCAGCCCAGGGATCAAACCCACATCTGTTTTGTCTATCTGCACTGGCAGGCAGGTTCTTTACCACTAGCGCCACCTGAGAAGCCCACCAAAGAACTTACTGGAAAAGTCCACTCTTAACATGCTACCCCAGAAGATTTACTTCATCAGAAATTCTGGGGATGGGGCCTGATCTGTTTAATAAATTCCACAGACAATCTTGATACATGCACAAGTCTGAGAATTAAAGAGACAAGCTCATTTGCTAAGACTGAGAAGGAAGTGGTAAGGTTAAAGACTTCAAAAGGATGGGAAACTTTGAAAGAACTACTGGGAAGAAAAAGAGAGATTGATTGAGAACTTACGAAAGGATAGCCTGAGATACATTCTGCCAAACTCCAGGTGCTGAATTCTAGTACTGGGTGTAAAGATGGAGTGGGAGGTCTAATAGGATTTTGACCAAAAAAAAAAACAGTGTAATATAAGCAATTGCAATAGGGATTCTTTGACAGCACATATAGGGCCATCGGAATAACCAATGACAAGAAGGCATCCCTGAAGGGAGAGAGAACACTGCTTTTTTTTTTTTTTTAAGCCCTTTCTTTCTTTCTTTCTTTTTTTTTTTTTGGCTGTGCTGGGTCTTCATTGCTGTGTTCGGGTTTCTCTAGTTGCGGCCAGCCAGGGCCACTCTCTGATTGCGGTGTCTCCTCTTATTGCAGAGCGCCGGCTCTACCATGCGAGCTTTAGTAACTACAGCACACGAGCTCAGTAGCTCAGTAGTTGGGGCGCATGGGCTTAGTTGCTCTGCAGCATGTCAGATCTTTCCGACAAGGGATCCAACCTGTGTCCCCTGCATTGGCAGGCAGATTCTTATCTGCTGTACCACCAGGGAAGTCCAGAACACTGCTTTCAGAGTCCACATAACCTGGATTCACTTCCTAGCTCTGCCACAACCACCCATGGGAGTTCAAGAAACTTACTTAATCCCTCTGAGCCTGCTTCCTCAGCATGGGACTGGAAACACAACAGCGATAGGAGGCTCCACCTACATTAAATACAGAACAAGGAAATTCCTAGCTCAAAACCTGACACGAGAGAGCTAATGTTATGCATTCGGGTATGTGTCAGATTGTGTCATATTAATGTGTGAACCCTGTAACATTTGCTCCTCGATCTTGTTCTCCTGGGCTAAGCTGGACTCTACTTAGGTTCTCATTTCGGGATCCAGGTCAGTGAAGAGATCCCAGGATACCCCATAGGCTCTTGGCAGAGAGTGGACCAAAGAGAGTAACCCCACTGAAAGCTTCTGTTTGGGGACTTCCTCAGCGGTCCAGTAGTTAAGAATCCACCTGCCGATGGAGGAGACACAGGCTCAGCCCTTGGTCTGGGGAAGATCGTACCTCGGAGCAGCTAAGCCCGTGCACCACATCTGCTGAGCCTGCATGTCTAGAGCCTGTGCTCCGCAACAAAAGAAGCCACTGCAACGAGAAGCCTGCACCGTGATAAAGAGTAGCCCCCGCTCGCTGCAACGAGAGAAAGGCCGTGAGCAGCAGTGAAGACTCAGTGCAGCCATTAAAAAAAAAAAATTGGCAGAGAGTGGAAGCTGTTACATCCACCCACACTCCACTGGCCAACTCAAGTTATAAGGCCCAAACCAAAGCCAGTCAAATGGGCATGAGACTTCTTCCCAGGAAGACGTGGATGGGTGGAGAAAGAATAAACAATGCAAACAAAGAATACACTCTATTACCTATTATAATGGCCCTGAGGAATTTCTAATGGGATCTGTGGGGCTCTAGTTAAAAGCAAAAGTCAGAGAGCAGCCAGAAGGCAACGTGGTCCCCGCCAAGAAGGTAAAGGTTTGCCACGATTCTGGAAACTTATTTCCTTTTGCTATGTCTACATGTTGGTTCTTTCTGATTGGTGACCACCGATGGTCAGTGTATTCATTTGCTGCCATAGCATCTCACCATTCTGGAGGCTGGAAGTCCAAGGTCAACATCCAAGGTTAAGAAGTCAGGCGGTTGGTTTCTACCGAGGACCGAGAGAAGGTCTGTTCCAGGCCTCACTCCTTGGTTTACAGGTGGGCAACTTCATGTTCACATGGCATTCTCCCTGTATGACTGTCTGTATCCAAATTTCCTTTTTATTTAGGACTTAATAAAAGATCTTTTTTTATTAAAGGACCACCCTACTCCAGCAGGGCTAAGTCGTAATTAATTATATCTGCAAAGACACCGCCTCCAAAAAAGGTCCTATTCACAAGACATTATATGTGAAATCTAAAAAAAAAAAAAAATGGTACAAATGAACTTATTTACAAAACAGAAGTGGAGTTAAAGAAGCTGAAAACAATCTTATGGTTACCAAGAGGGGAAGGCAAGAAGGGATAAATGAGAGATTGGGATTGACATACACACACTGCTACATACAAAATAGATAACTAATTTAAGACCTACTATATAACACAGGGAACTCTACTCAGTACTTTGTAGTGACCTATATGGAAAAGAATCTAAAAAAGAAGGGATATATGTATATGTGTAACTGACTCACTTTGTTGTACAGCAGAGAGTAATATAACATTATAAATCAGCTATACTCCAATAAAAAAAATTTAAGTCCTATCCTAGGCTATTGGGGGTTAGATTTTAATGTATGAGTTTGGATAAACATAATTCAACCCATAAGAGGCAACAATAAAACCCTCACAAGACCTGGCTTATTTTCCAGAAACAACAAGAAATTGGACACCAGTTCTTTCACTCGACAGACTTTCTGGCTGAGAAACAAACTTCAAGTAGCGAATTTTAGCAGCTCACAAAGAGGAATCGTGGACTGAGTCCCCTTAGCACCCTAAACTGGGAACTGCCATCCCCGGTTCACTGGTGCAAACAGGGCACAGAACACCTTTTGAATGAACGGGTTCTGCAGAGACACGCAGTATCAGTGAGGATTGTCAGCCCAGCGGAATTCACTGTCTGAGATGCATACATGTAATTACCTAAGCTCCTTCTCCCAGAGACCAGGGAGAATCCAGGCTGCCTACTTCAGACCAAATGTGTTCTCGGCTGGTTATCCATCCCAAAGAGATTGAGTGGGAAGGGGAGGCGGGTTCCCCACCGTCTTCACATGTGGTGGTGGCCGCAGAAGTCACTGCCGACAGGTGAGACCTCTGCTTGGGGCACCTGGACGTCTCCACTAGAACTCTGCCCACTCTCAACACCTGTCTTCCCCCAACCTTTCTTCTTTTAATAAAAGCCACAGTCCCTTTTGGCACCGCCAAGGACAACGCCTCCCCATCTCCTTCCCCAGGCGCATCTCTCCCTCTCTAGAAAGGTTACTCCTTTTACCGGCAGACAATGGGAGCTCTCAGATGACGCCTTCTGCCCTTTCTCAGAGTAAATTACCATTTTTTGTTCAGGTGGGATTCACTGCTTCCCCAGTTCTGTCTCTCTCCCATCCTGGTGATTCTTTCTGCTTTCTTTTATGAACTTGCGCCCATCTCCTAGGAGAAGGAAATGGCAACCCACTCGAGTGTTCTTGCCTGGAGAATCCCAGGGACAGGGGAGCCTGGTGGGCTGCCGTCTATGGGGTCGCACAGAGTCAGACACGACTGAAGCGACTTAGCAGCAGCAGCAGCCCATCTCCTATGCCCACCTGCCTCCTTTCCACACACACACACACACACACACACACGTTTGCATATTATGACCTGTATAGAAAGACTCAACCAGGCCGCTCAGAAAGGAGCGACCGCAGCTGCCATGTGCCCCGTGAAAGTCATACTCTAACTGTAATAGACATGGGGGTCACATTCCAAGCCCCGCCTAGAGGCTGAGCACACACACCTTCTCCTGTTACAGCTTTTCTCAGCATCACGGTCCCACGACCCGGCCATAGGGGCTCAGGCTGGTCTGCAGGGAAGGAACCGGGGCTAGGACGGGGTTGGGGGCGAGGGGTGGCGGGAGGTGATGATCATCACTCACAGGTTAGATTCAGGCTCCAGGCAGGAGACGGAAGCTCCTGGCCCAGAGACATGCATCCATCAGTGCTCACGACCTAGAACCACACTGGGCTGTACAGACAGCAGCATCTGCACAGTGCCTCCCACAGCCAGGGCTGAGGGCCTGGCCTAGAATCCCGCATCGTAAAGACAGCATGATAACACAGTCAAGCAATTCTCACTAGAGAACGAGCTTGGGGTTACCAGAGGGGATGGGCGCCCCTTAATAAGAGGGAACCTCAAGCTTTCTTAAGATTTCCTAAAATTATTTCACCTTCTTACTTAATCTATGATATCTAAGCAATTTCTATAGAAAAAAATATATTTTAGATCTATATGCTTTGAAAGATTATTATTATAAAATTTATTTAATATACCCTTTAGCAATTTATATTCATTTATTCAGTAAATATAGATTGAGGTTCTGATATGAGCCACATCCTGTGCTAACTCATAAAGATGCATTTTAGTTGATCCTCATTTAGTAAATCTGTCATTTAATATCCCTCAAATTTTTTATATAGAAAAAATATTTGGGGGATGGAAATACACACACTGTTATATATAAGACAGATTACTAGCAAGGACCTACTGTATAGCACAGGAAGCTATAGTCAATATTCTGTGATAACTTATATGAGAAAAGAATCTAACAAAGAATAAATTCATGTGGATGGATAACTGAATCACTGTGCTGTACGACTGAAACTAACTCAGCATTGTAAATCAACTGTACTCCAATAAATTAAAATAAAAAATAAAAGTATATCCTGAATAAACAACAAGTTCTCACTGCACAGCACAGGGAACTATATTCAAAATCCTGTGATAAACGATTATGGAAAAGAATATAAAAAAGTATGTGTGTATATATATACACATTTGAATCACTTTGTTGTATAGCAGAAATTAATACTGTGAAGAAAGCTGAGCGACAAAGAATTGATGCCTTTGAACTGTGGTGTTGGACAAGACTGTTGAGAGTCCCTTGGACTGCAAGGAGATCCAACCAGTCCATCCTAAAGGAGATCAGTCCTGGGTGCTCATTGGAAGGACGGATGCTAAAGCTGAAACTCCAATACTTTGGCCACCTCATGTGAAGAGTCAACTCATTGGAAAAGACCCTGATGCTGGGAGGGATTGGGGGCAGGAGGAGAAAGGGACAACAGAGGATGAGATGGCTGGATGGCATCACTGACTCGATGGACATGAGTTTGAGTGAGCTCTGGGAGTTGGTGATGGACAGGGAGGCCTGGCGTGCTGTGATTTATGGGGTCACAAAGAGTCGGACATGACTGAGAGACTGAACTAAATCAATGATACTCCAATAAAATTAAAGAATAAAAGTATGTCCTGGATAAACAACAAGGTTCCCAGCACGGGGAACTATATTCAATATCCTGTGATAAACCATTATGAAAAGAATATAAGAAAGTATGTGTGTATATAAATATATGACTTCCCTGGTGGCTCAGAGGTTAAAGCGTCTGCCTGCCATGCAGGAGACCTGGGTATATGTATATACATATAAATGTATAAATCACTTTGTTGTATAGCAGAAATTAATACAACATTGTAAATCAACTATACTTCAATCAAACAAATAAATAATTTTTTAAGTTAAAAAAAGAAAAATATTTTTGTTGTCAAAAATGCTAAATTGGCAACATATCACACTGAAAACTGAATTTATATCAAAATATGTTTTCAGATCAGCCCTATGTTAAGCTATTAAATACAGGCAGAATCTGCCTACACTGCCTAAACGTCTGAATTCATTATTTTGCATTAACATTTGGAGGGGTTTAATATTTGTACGTTTTATTTCTAATTGTCAAGATGAGAGAACGTGATATTTGCAAATACCGTTGGCCCTTGAACAGCTCATGGGTTAGAAGCACCAACCCTATGCAAGTCAAAAATCTGGTGCAATTTAGTCTGCCCTCCATGTTTCCTCCATCTATCTGACATTCTGCATCCTCAGATTTAAACAACCCAGGATCTTGCAGTACTGGTGTATTTCTATTTTAAAAAGTCCAAGTACACGTGGGCCCACACAGTTCAAACCCACGCTGCTCAAGTGTCAACTGTACTTTTCTGCAAATAACATTTTGAGTATGAATAGCATTCACTCCCATTGAATGAAAAGGAAAATTGGTATATACCCACCACTCTATTTTCTCTGTTTAACCTATGTTTTAAGCCAGAGACATTTAATGTATCTCTAAAACATTTGATCAGTAATTTAAGAGAACTCAAACTGATGATAAAGATCTACTGGAAGGGAATTTGCAGAAATATTTTCAATTTCTACTTCTAACTTGCAATGTTTTAAAATATGTGTTCCTTACATTTCCTTTCTTCAACCAATGGCACATTCTAGGAATAGAGTAAATGATAATTGAGACTGAAACAGCCAAGGGCATTCAACTAAGGAGTTGGCCAAGTGGGGAAAAACATAAGGCACTCATTTAACACACACTCAGAAGACACCCCTTTTAAAGGGCAAAGACTATCCAAATACTATTATGTGTATTTACTCATAGAAAGTGAAATCTCCTCCTGCTGCCTTTAGTGAGGAGGTCACTGGAGAAGACCTTTGGAAACCAAGCACCTGGAACAGTCAGGACATGGTAACTCACTGGCTCTTTTCAGTCCTTCTATAAATGTTTTGAGCACATCCCGTTACCCAAAGGGTCATCCATCCCATCCATTATAAGATCTAAATGTGATACTATGGGTCTTGCTTGACACCTTTTGTGATCTTTCCAGAGATTTGAATATGAAATTCAAATCCCTTTGCAAGAAATTCACGACACCCCACACAACGCAAGGGCAGCCATTCCACCAGGCTTTTTGTGGACAGCATTCTCACGTGTAATTCTCTATTTTTGCTGGGATGTGTCCCCCAACTCTCTGTTGGGGTGTTTCCCCTTATTTTTTCACTTCATTAACACCTTCATATCCTTCTGAAAGTTCAAAGTTCCCTCTTACGAGGAACTTCCCTGATCACAATAGCTCCTTCCTCCACCCATACACACTTCCCTTTCTGGAAATGCATTCACAACACTGCTGTAATTCTTGCCTTCCCACTTACAGTAACGACGATGTGATAAGGGATGGCTCCATCCTCATCTTCCACTCATCTCCACTTAGTCATGGATTTCTGTGGGAAAACCAACCCCAGAATCTCAAAGGCTGAGAACCACAGAGATTGTTCTTACTACTTGTTAGAAGGAGGGCTGGCTGTGGCTTCCCAAGGCGGGGGAGGTGGCAGGTCAAAGGAACAGTCCCCATGGGGAACCTACTTATCCCTTGTTAGAACAAGAGAAGTGGGAAAGCAGGAGAAACATTCTGATGGTTTCCAAAGCCTCTCCAGGGGACTGGCACACTGCCCTTTCCAGCCATATTGGCAGAATCAAATCATACGCTAAGCCTGACACAGGCGAGGTGAGAAAGCACCCTCCTCCCAAAGTCACGCACAGTGAACTCCATGACAACAAGCAGAGATGGAGACTCTTCTTACAGGAATGGGGAGAGAAAATCATTGGGAACAATAATGCTACAGACCAATAGCTTCCTTCTTCCATCTTCACCAGTAGGAATTAAGTCTGTTCATGGTTGTCTGGTGTGGTTTTTTTTTTTAATTTTGTTGAGGTGGAATTGATTTATAATGTTGTGTTAATTTCTTCTGTACAGCAAAGTGACTCAATTGTACACATAGATGTATACATAAATATAGTCTTTATTCTATATATACATATATATTCTTTTTCATATTCTTTTCAATTATGGTTTGTCACAGGCTATCGAATATAGTTCCCTGCGCCATAGAGTAAGACCTTGTTTTTTGTTCAGTCACTCAGTCGTGTCCAACTCCTTGCGATCCCACAGACTACAGCCCGCCAGGCTTCTCTGTCCTCCACTGTCTCCTGGAGTTTGCTCAAACTCAGGTCCATTGAGTCGGAGATGCTACTGTTGCTAATCCACCCTATATATAATACAGTTTGCCTCTGCTAATCCCATGCTCCCAGTCCCAGATTTCCCATTTTCTTGCGTTGAGCCCCCAGAGACTTATATTCTTTTTAGAGTCCCTCTTCAAAACTGTCACTTTGATTTTATTTCATAGGATTGTGTTCCTACTTCTCCCGAGACTGGCCAAATGAAAGAATTCAGTGTTCCAGCACCTCCTTTACAGTCTCTACAGCCCTTCTGTTCCTGCTAAAGATAAAAGTGAGCAGGACAGTTAGGAAACGGCCAACCGTGGGGAACTGAGCAATCTCAAAGAGCTCCCACTCCACCCAGAGTCAACACAGTCATAACCTGACTGCCTTTCTTAGCAGATACGTGAAATCTTCAAAATACCTTTCTGAAGATGAAGTCCCTGGTCCCTGCAACCTTCAGTCTTCTGTCCCAAATCCTAAAATATCAGAACAGTTGGGTTTGGTGTAAAGCTAACAAAACTGAAGCTTCAGGGTTGTATTATTTTCCTATGTGGCTGGAACAAATGCCCACAAACTTGGAAGCTTGAACCAACGCAGATTTACTCTCTCCCCATTCTGGAGGCCACAAGTCTCAGGCTGGAATCACTGGGCTCACATCACAGTGTCTGCAGGACCACACTTCCTCTGGAAGACAAGAGGATATCTGTTCTTGCCCCTCCCAGTTTCTGGTGGCTTCCAGCACTCCTTGACTTGTGGCCACTTCCCTCCAGTCTCTGCCTCCATGGGCACATTGCCATATTTTGTGTCAAATTTCCCTTTGCCTCCCTCTTTTGAAAAAATAATTTTTACTGCCTCATCAATAAGATTTTTTTAATCATTTGACTGTGCTGGGTCTTAGTTGTGACATGTGGGGTCAAGTTCCCTGACCAGGGATCGAACCTGGGTTCCCTGCATTGGGAGCTTGGAATCTTAACCACTGGGCCATCAGAGAAGTCCCTGCCTCCCCCTTATGAAAATACATGGGACTGCATTTAAGGCCCACTCAGTTAATCTAGAATAATCTCCCCATCTCACAATCCTTTTTCCATACAAGAGAACAGTTTCTGTGGAATAGATCTTTGGAAGGACCACTTTCAGCCTACCCAAGAGCCCTCACATACACAGGCTGTTCTCCATAACTGGAAGAGAGGATTCCCAGAGGCTCCCCTGGCAACTTGGGTACCTGCTGGAACCCTAAAAGGGGCCCAGTCAAGCAGGACTTGGGAAGCTGAAAGGAACTTTTCTAAATGATCAGCCAAAGACAATTCACTGGGACTACCTGTGCTGGAGGAAATGCTGAAATAATTTTCTATCCATGCTATAGAACATATAGCATCATTCTTGCCATATAAAGAGGCAACTGAAGCAGCAAGAGCCAAGCCTGTGAAAACATTTCCAGTCTGTCGCTTAGTTAAATTCATAAACGTATCATTTATACTCTGGATTTGTGAATTGTTTCAACAGCAGCTTTGTGATGATCTGGGCTAGATTGTGATTATTATTCTCTGGGTGGTCCATAGCATCCTGTCTCCCGGCTAGCCAGCCAAATCTTACTTGAGATGCAGCTGTGAAGGGATTGGCAGATGTAAACAAAGGATCCCAAATCCTCAGGTTAATCACAAGGGGTAAGGTGCAAGTTGGGCATGACTGAATCAAGTGGGAGCCCTTCAGACAGCCCATGATGGTTCTCCGAGGCTCAGAACTGCAGGGAACAGAAGGCAAAGAACTGGGAAAAGCAGTCCTACATGTCCTGATGCTCAGCTCAGTTCACTTTAGTGACTTCCCTGGCGGTGCAGTGGTTAGGACTGGTTCCTCCAAAGCAGGGGGCGTGGGATTTGATCCCTAGTGAGGAAACTAAGATCCCACATGCTGCACAGCCTGGCCAAAAAAAACGCAAAAAATAAACAGCCTACACGTGGGAAATGAAAAGAAGCGAAATAGTCCTCTGATGGCTGCAAGCTGACTGAGCCAAGACTGGGGAGTTGGACCAGAAGAGAAAGGAAGCTGAGAGAGAACCTCACAAAGGAAAGAGGCCAGGAGACTCTCTCCCGGCCCATTTTTCTCATCCGAAACCCTGCTCCATCCTCAAACGGTTTCATCAGCGCAAAGCCATCCGCCGAGCGAGGACTGGATGAATGCAGTCTGAAAAGAGGTCCTGCAGATCCAAGCCTGACTGCCAAGTGGAAAGCACCCAGTCCCGAGAATGCGTGTGTCCTAATGTGTCCGGAGGCTGGGATGCAGTCTGCATCCCAGATTGGATCAGTCTGGATCTGGATCTGGAAGCAGTCGCATCTCCCGAATTGTCCGAAGCCCGCAGGAAGCGGGCGGGATGGCGGAGGGTGTGCCCTGTGGCTGCGGCACCTATTCCGACAGATGTCTCTGTGGTTGGATTCTTGCGTCGCCCTGGCTTCTGAAGTCTAGGAAAGAACGGCGCTGCTCAATGACTCTGCTCTCCTGAATGGTATCTACTTTGAGGACATCAGGGATCGGCCGCGGGTGCTCTGAATCCGGAGCCCTCCGTGGTCCAGTCCACGCCCATTTCCTGCACTTCTTCCAACACCCAGCTCCACCCCGCCTCCTCCAGCAGTAGGGGTGGATGCCTCGGAACCAAATCTAGAACTTTAGGACAAACGGAACCTGGATCTCATTTGAAAGACAAAAAGATATCACAATTCCACATGCTTATGACTCCATCCTTTCCCTAAATCCAATGTCATGAACACAAAATTGAAAAAAAAAAAAAACACAGTCGCCAGAAAGAAAACACCTATTCTTGCCACCTTGTGGTACTTCAAGTGCAGAAAGACAGCAGGGATGGGACTTGGAGCAAAGGTCATCTTTCAGTTCAGTTCAGTCGTTCAGTCGTGTCCGACTCTTTGCGACCTCATGGACTGCAGCACACCAGGCTTCCCTGTCCATCGCCAACTCCTGGAGTTTACCCAAACTCATGTCCATTGAGTCGGTGATGCCATCCAACCATCTCACCCTATGTCGTCCTCTTCTCCTCCTACCCTCAATCTTTCCCAGCATCGAGGTCTTTTCAAATGAGTCAGCTCTTCACGTCAGGTGGCCCAATTATTGGAGTTTCATCTTCACCATCAGTCCTTCCAATGAATATTCGGGACTGATTTCCTTTAGGATGAACGGGTTGGATCTCCTTACAGTCCAAGGGACTCTCAAGAGTCTTCTCCAACACCACAGTTCAAAAGCATCATCAGTTATCTTAAAGGGAGGAAAAACGCAGTCTTGCGTTTTCAGAATCTTGCCACCAGGTGGCGTGTGCCGAGCTTTTGAAAAGAAAAATCAACGATTTTGCATAAGCGGCATGTGTTTTCTTCCAAGTGCAAATAGGAACTTTGCTTTCTAGGAATGTGAGACTAAGCCCAGAAGAAAGGAATTTGAATTCAGGTCCAAGATTATGGAAGCTTTTTTTTTTTTTTGGCCAGACTTCTGCCTTCTGTTTGCTCTCTGGATCTGTCAGCACTGAATGGGAATCAGTGGTTATACCTGATCCTTCCTGATCAATAAATGGTTACATTTTTCAGTGATAAGTCACCTGTGTTCTCCATGACCTTGAGTGTGGGTAGTGGAAACTACTGTCCACTCTTAAGAGATGAAAAGGTACTGCTTTTCATGTGCCCAGAACATTCATGCTTCAAACAGAACGCTTTGGCCAGAACTATGACTTGTACCTTGCCATGTAAAAAAAGCATTAAGGTTGCCTTGCATTGTAAGATGTTTAAAAATTTACAGAACAAGAAGGGACACTGGAGTCAGAAGTCCTGAATATCCTTTCAGGTTCTGACTCTTAAAACTGTGCAACTTTGGTCAAGTCACAAGATATAAAAGCCTCTGTTTCAATAGGAATTTGCTTATTCTAGATACTTCATATAATGGAATGATGATACTCATTTTTGTTTGGGAAACCAGGTGAGAAAATGTTTGTGAATCCCCAAGATCTAAGATGCTCAACTTCACTAGTCATTAGGGAATGCCAATCAGAATCCCAGGAAGATACTGCTTTACACCTATTGAAACTGAAAGTCGCTCAGTCATGTCTGACTCTTTGCAACCCCATGGACTATACAGCCCATGGAATTCTCCAGGCCAGAATACTGGAGTGGGTAGCCGTTCCCTTCTCCAGGGATCTTCCCAAGCCAGGGATAGAACCCAGGCCTCCTGCATTGCAGGCAGATTCTTTACCAGCTGAGCCACAAGGGAAGCCAATCAAAATCACAGTAAGATACTGCTTGACACCTATTGACACCTATTAGGATGGCGAGTTTATATATATATATATAAAACAAAAATAACAAACATTGAGGATGGAGAGAAATTTTAATCTTTGGCCACTGCTGGTGGGAGTGCAGAATTGGGTGACTGTTGTGGAAAACACTCTGGCAGTTCCTCAGAAAGCAAGACATAGAATTATCATTTAATCCAGTCATTTCTACTCCTCAAAAAAATTGAAAGCAGGAATTCAAAGAGACCCTTGCACATGAACGTTCACCAGCATTATTCACAACCACCAAAAGATGGAGGCAACCCACGTGTCTACCAACAGGTGAATGGATAAACAGAATGTGGTGAATTCATACAATGGAATATTACTCAACCATTAAAAAGGAATGGAGTTGGGTTGTGTCATAGTAGAAGTGAACTCTGAAAACATTATGCTGAGTGAAACAAGCCAGTCAGGCATAAAAGGACAAATATTGTATGGTTCCATTATATGAGGTGCCTAGAATAAGCAAATTCCTAGAGACAGAAGGTAGATTAGAGGTTACCAGAGGCTGAGGAAGGAGAAATGGGAAATTACTGCTTGATTATTACAGAGTTTCTATTTGAGGGTAACAAAAAAGTTTTGGAAATAGATACTGGTGATGGTTGCATAACATTGAATGTAATTAATGCCACTCAATTTTATGTGTAAAATGGTTAAAATTTTACACGTAAAATTGTTTTTATTTATATATATATTTACCACAATAAAGAAAGTTTTAAAATAATAATTGGGTGAACTTAGGCCAATTTTGGAGAAGGCAATGGCACCCCACTCCAGTACTCTTGCCTAGAAAATCCCAAGGACGGAGGAACCTGGTGGGCTGCAGTCCATGGGGTTGTGAAGAGTCAGACACGTCTGAGCAACTTCCCTTTCACTTTTCACTTTTCATGCATTGGAGAAGGAAATGGCAACCCACTCCAGTGTTCTTGCCTGGAGAATCCCAGGGACGGGGGAGCCTGGTGGGCTGCCGTCTATGGGGTCACACAGAGTCGGACACGACTGAAGTGACTTAGCAGCAGCAGGCCAATTTACCATTCAAAATCAAGAAAAGAGTTGGGGATGGTAACTGGTTTCCCTAAAGCAAGTTTTCTGAGAGAGAATAAGGCAGAAGCTGCTGTTCCCTTAATGACCTAGCCTCAGAAGTCATACACCATCACTTTTACCGCATTCTTTTCTGAAAAATTGGTAAATACAGACCACATCCAAGGAGAGGATAAATATCAAAAAATAAACAAAAAACAAAGGGAAAATATCAAAAAAATTTAATGGATAGCTAAAAAAAAAAATATGGCTATATTTTAGTACCACTGTACCTATCAACTCAAGAAAGAATTAATTTAAAAACACAAACCGCTTCCTTCCACTTGGTGAGGATCTTTCCTTTCTCAGTGAAGTGCTCCGAGCGGTCCTAGGTCCTGAGACATTCCCAACATCAGTTATGCTTGACTTTAACAACGTTTATGAGCGGCGTGAGCCCTTTCTCAGCTAGAGGGAAGTGCAAACAGCATTCCTGGCTCAGATGGCCCCGAGTTGAATGTAAGTGAGAAATAAGTAACCAGGTATTACAATGCAGTGTGATGGGTACCATGATAGAACTGTGCTTCTGGGGGCTACAAAAGCACATAAAAGAGATAACTACACCAGACTGGATAGTAAGAAGACAGAGAAAAATACTTACTGAGTGAGCTCACCTTGCAGTCAGGTTTTAAATGATGAGTAGCTGCTGCCAAGTAAAAAAGCAGGGAAAATAGGCTAAGAGATCCCAGACTCGTTCATGGTATGAAGATGGGGGGTGGGGGGGAACAGATATTTTGGAACTTGCACATAATTCCTTGGAACTGGTATACAGTAGGATTCAGAGAGTAAAACGGGATATAAAGATAGACAGGGGCTGGTTTTTTGTTTTTAGATTTTTCACTAAAGGTAGTGGGAAATGAGAAACCACTTTAAGCAAGGGAGACAAATTGAATGTGCACTTAAAGTCACTCTTGGGACTTCCCTGGCAGTCCAGTAGTTAAGCCTCCACACTTCCGCTGCAGGGGGCACAGATTCAATCCCTGGTTAGGGAATGAAGATCTTATATACAACATGATATAGCCAAAAAAAGGGGGAGGCACTACTCAATTAGCAATGTAAAAATATATTTGAAGTTACACGCAAGGAAAATTTGCCCCTCCAACTTGCCTCTTCAGCATGTAGATTAATAATTCAAGCTGAAAACCATCAAGGCTCTCAACAACAACAAAAAAGTTAATCAATAGTTGATCTAAGAAAGAAATGGGAAATTTTAATCAAACCCACCTGAGGATTACAACCAGGGAGACAGTCTTTCAGAAAGCTCTGAGGTCTGTTTCATCCATCGGAGGTCAAAGCACAGTTTTGGAGACAAAGGGCTCTGCGTCAAATGGCACAATGACAGTTTACACAATCCATAGCTGCAGGTGCAAGGCAAGAGTGCGTCATCACAACCTCTTACAAGATTCCGGAAGGCTGTTATCTCCTAAGGAGGTCTGCTTATGCAGGGAGGAGGCCCCAACAAGCAGAGAAAATGTTTATGTTTAAATTTTTCTTCCCTTGCCATAAAATATGAACTTTATTTCATCAGCCCAAATGACTCAGGAATAAGCTTTGACCTTCCCTCTTAGCTGCTTAAAGAATTTAAACAGAGGGTCTGTTCCTGGACTAAAGTGATCATCAGAGACATTGGCAAAGAATATGGACCAAGTGTGGTGGGATTAAACCCCTAGAGATCAGAGTCCACTCTGGGTCCCACCATCACTACAAGCCCAGCAAACATTTATGAACCAAACATCAGCTTTTCCACCTCCATGTGAATCACCTTCTTCCCTTTTGAAGTCCCAAACCACCACCCCCAACAGCCTCTTTTGTCTTTGGTTGTAGATGGTATTTAAGGTGAGAGCTTGGGCCATTTTAGTGAGTTACTCAGTTTCCCTGGATCTCTCACATGCATACATGTTATTCAGCTTTTGTTTGACTTTCCCCTGTTTGCCTCATGTCCATTTAATTATTGGACCAGTCAGAGCATCTGGAAGGGTGGAGAAAAGTTTCTTCCTCCCCAACAGGATAAAGTAGAGGGCATTAGAGCCATGTGGAGGCCTTTGGGGTCCAAGTAAGAAATAAGGGGGACCCATCCACAGATTGACAGCGAGGGCAGAGAGGATAGGCGATTTGAAAGATTAACAACACAGAAGTGATGCAATTTGGTGACCTGTTGAGTCAGGTGGGGATGGGAAAAGAACCAAGACAGCCTGAGCAGTGTAGGTTTCAGGATTAGGGACCAAAAGGTAGCCTCATACTAATAAGACAGGAAATAGAACAGGAAGAGAGGGAAGCAGGAAGAAATTAGTTTGGTTTGGAGTATATCGGGTTTGATTGCTTCTAAGATAAACACTAATTTGAAAAAGTCCCTCATTAGTTTGGGCTCACTGGGCAGAGACTAATTTGGTTTAACAGAAAACTAAATTATGGGCTTTATGTGAAAAGTTATGATGGTGTTTTCATTCGGTTTTGCTTTATTTTCCTATGATGATGATTTTTTTAATTTTGCTTTATTTTGTTTTTATTTCTATTATCTCCAATTTGACCTGCCCTATGGAATCTTCTTTTGTAAACATGTAAGAATTTCAGAATTGTTTGGATTGAAATGGTTATTTCCAAAATGCTTGAAGGTAGTAAAAAACTTCTTTTCCTGCATATTTCTTAAAATGTCTCTTTCTAATCAGTTACACAATGATGCATGCACACAGTAAAGCACTGTTCAGCCATTTTAAATGATTTGTATTTTTTAAAAATATTTAATGAATGAAGAAAAAATCATGAAAACACCCTCAAGAAAAAAAAAGAGCCATTTACAAAATAGTAGATGCAATATGATTCTACTTTTCATAAAAATATCTGTGTACCTATACACTGGGAGAACATGGAATGCAAAACAGTAAAATATTATTCAGCCTATCTCTGAGAGTTGGGATTTTGGACTGATTTTTTATTTTATTATTGTGCCTTTATGCATTTGCCAAATTCAAGATGATAAATATTTAATATACTAGAGTTTAAAAATTAATATCATTTCCCAAATGCTTGGTCTTATAAATTTATTCTATCCTTACAGTGGCAAACCTTAGAACAAAATAAATTCACTTAATCAGCAGAAGTTACCTTTGGATGAAGGGAATAAGAGTAATACATTTTCTTTATAGTCTTTTGCACTTATTTCCCCATAATGAAAAAGTTCATAATTGCAAACAAATTTTAAAGAGGAAACAGGTCTATTTCCTTTCTGTCTCACAAAAGCTTGCTGTCAGGAAAGAATCTGATGTTGTTCAGTGTGAATTTGACACTTCTGCCCCAGAGACATTTGCGTTCCCATTATGTTCTCTAATCAAGAAGAAATCCAGGGTTCTATGAAGTTTAGATGTCATGTAGCTTTGCTAACCTACCTCCCCACCAGATTTTCAAAAAGCCGTTTTATCCTCAAAGGAGATCTCCTCTTCATGAAGTGACCCTCTGCTTTGAGGGACTAATGGTTCTGGGTCTGTGGTTTTCCCTTTTGTTCACACTTCCTGCCTATGTTGACTCTTCTGTGTTCAGTGTGAGATTCCTCGGCTGGTAAAGCCTGTTGGCTGCATGGAGCTACTTACAAGGAAAACCAGAGCAGCCTCCAGTGGTTGAAGAGGTGAATTCCTCCCAGGTCTTTTTTCTTTCTCCCAACCCCAAACCCTGCTTTTTGCTTTTTTTTAGTCCCAGTTTCTTTACCCTCTCCCAGATTTTCTGAGGCAACCCAATTACAAGTCTCCTGATCTATGATGCCCTGGGTCACTCATGCTTTGTCAGATCATACATTCTGATTCTTGGTTCAGAAAATGTGGTCCCCATGGAAGATCTCCTTCAGTGATTCCTAAATCTGTTTGTCCTTCTTTGTCCCCACTTAAATTGGAGAAGACACACACACACATACACATGAAACATAAATAAGGGAATCAATGAACCGATCAATTCTCTACAGGTTCAAAGCCTGGATGGGAGGGGAGTTTAGGGGAGAATAGATACATGTATACATCTGGCTCAGTCCCTTTGCTGTCCACCTGAAACTATCCCAACCTTGTTAATTGGCTATACTCCAATATAAAATAAGAAGTTAATTTTAATTAAAATAAATTAGTTCTCCATGGGGGACAGGTAAGTACGTGCTTGACTCAGGGTGGAATAATAATGATGTCTATTTGCTGAGCGCTTACTGTGAACGGATGCTAAGTAAATGCTTTGCGAGCTTTATCTCATTCAATTCTTACAACCAACAAGTTGCAATATAAATGAGCAAACTGAGACTTAGGAACTTTGAAGTAACTTGTCTACATCTCTGAGGCAGAAAGCCAGGATGCACCCCGGGTGTCTGAGGCGGATGGAAGCCCCTGGTCTCCCTTTGTAAATATGCCTTTGGCCCTCGTGGGATGATTGTGGGGGAGTCTGGAAAAGGCTTCTTGTGCCTCACGATTCAACTTGAAAATAACCCCTTCAAAACCTGGGAGGCAGAGACCAACTTTGGTCCAGGGAGCATATATGGGGTTAAGGGGAATCGGACAGTTTTAGTCAAAAACATTGCTTGGGATGTGGGAGGGGGATTCAGGACTGGGATCTCATATACATCCATGGTGGATTCATGTCAATGTATGGCAAAACCAATACAGTATTGTAAAGTAAAATAAAGTAAAAATTTAAAAATAAATAAATAAATAAATAAAACATTAAGATTAAAAAAAAAGCGCCTGTTAAGTGTTTGGTTCTTTGCTAATCTATTACATTCAGAGGGGTGAATTGTTATTTCATATATGTGTGTAAAATAATGCTGAGTGGCATCTTTAAAAAAAGAACCCCTTCGATTTGCATTTCACTGTGCGTGTATGTGTTTATGCGTGCGTGGTATCTGTGAGCCTCACAATAGCTCTATGAGGTCAACAGAGATTGAAGGCGATATTCATCTGCACCTACAGGTCAGGAACTAAGGCTCCACAGGATTAAGTGATTTGCACAGACAGCAGGAAAAGCCCTTCGAATTGGAACCAGTATTCAAACCCTGCATCCCTTTATTTACTCCTGCTCGACTATGCTCTGAAAGTCCCCACTGGACACAGGGCCTTTCCTTCCGTCATTAGGAACAAGTCCTTGATGCCAGCTGAACTGGAAGGAAGTGTCTCAGTGTGAACCACTGAGCTTTCTAGAAGGCCAAGGGCCAGTCTGCTTCCCTCTCACAGATTTTCACACCTTCCTCTTTTTTGCTAACCCCCTTTTCCTCCTCTGTTCCCCCCAATTGCTTTTAAACCAGTTGGGAGAGTTCACATGTGGCTGCCTTCCAAGGCCCACACAGAAGCTGTAGCCACCCCTGGGCACGTTCCCAAGCAGAACATTCTACGTACATAAGTTACACCAATGTAGGTGCGGGGAGAAGAGAAAAACCGGGTTCATTTGGAGAAGGCAGTGGCACCCCACTCCAGTACTCTTGCCTGTAAAATCCCACAGATGGAGGAGCCTGGTGGGCTGCAGTCCATGGGGTTGTGAAGAGTCGGACACGACTGAGCGACTTCACTTTCACTTTTCACTTTCATGCATTGGAGAAGGAAATGGCAACCCACTCCCATGTTCTTGCCTGGAGAATCCCAGGGACAGGGGAGTTTGGTGGGCTGCCGTCTATGGTGTTGCACAGAGTCGGACACAACTGAAGCGACTTAGCAGCAGCATTTTTCTCAACCACACAAGGGAAGTGCTGAGGTTTTATTACCTCCTTCAGCTGTTCATCCAACACAGTCTATTGCAAAATGTCTTGTCTTCCTAGAAATAACAGCTGAATTTTCCCTTTGAGTGACAATACAAGAGTACCCTGATCCATCTAACAATAGCTAACATTTATTCAAAGCTTGCCACATGCCAGATACTGTTTTAATTGCTTTACAGACAAGAATTCATTCATCATTATCAACTCACTCCCTCAGTTATTTTGCAATGCTGTGAAACAGCCATGCCCAAAAGGCTGTTGAAGTATGGGGGACAGTTTGCCTCTGCTTTTTAATTCTTGGATTTGTCCCTTTTCCTGTATCTCCATTTAAGTTATTAAGTAGCACCACTCTAGATTTCTGATTTGCTTTTTTTTTAATTCCCTGTGGATTTAGAAGCATATGCCGATCATATTGGAATTATATACAGAGAAAGGTAAACTTGCTTGATAAAGGCATAAAAGTAAAAGTAAATATATCAACAATAATGCAGGTACCTAGACAAAAATATACTCAGTATAACTATTTCATTCATTTTAGGCACCAGAGCCCTTATTTTCAACCCTTTTTGTGGAAATAATTTCAAATTTATAGAAAACTCACAAGAATAGTATTAAAAAAATTTTATACATGCTTCATCAAGCTTTCACTAATTGTAGCTGGAATTCCCAGTGAATTCACTGAATATAATTTCTCAGGATCACTGGTAAAGACTGTGGCATTACAGTAAACCTCCTAACTTTCCTCCCCCCATGGATAATTAAGATTCAGCTAAATCAATTTCTGTTATCTTTCCTGAACCTGCCATCAGAAGTACAGAAATCATTAAAAATGTCACTGAGATGATCAACGTGATGTACTATAGAAGTTAACTTAGACCATTTTAGGTGGAAGAAAATTAATCCTGGCTTAAAACTATACTATTCATTTATTCATTACAAGTATTTATTGCTGGCAACATTTGGTAACAGACACACATGATTAGAAGTCCCTTTTTATCTACTTGTATGCTGTAATATGGAAGCACATATTAAGCACATCTTTGACCTCATCAAGGATGGAGGATTCTTCAATAAACTGAAAGAAAAAAAAAAACTCTGAATTTCCCTCCAATCTCCCCCCCTGCAGCTAAATTGCAGATCATTTAAGATTTTTTTTTCAGTGATTGTACTTCATCTCTGGAATCTGTGTTGCTAAAATGAATAAAGAAGATTGACAGGTAAGCACTGTACCCTGCACGCAACAGACTTTCAGTGTTTAAGCTAATACTGAAATAACACCAGGCTGATCTAAATTCAATGCTGACTTAAACACCAGGAGGGTTTGACCACTGGTGAGAAAAATGTCAAGATGATCGTCCTCATTGTGTCTCTCAAGCACAGTCCACTTCATTCAGCCCAGCACTGGGCATAGCTTTTAAATTTGTATTTATTCATTTATTCTTTCAATATTTAGATTGCCAGTCTATTTTCAGAGTGTGGGACTAACAGATACAAACTACTCTACATAAAATAGATAAGCAATAAGGATTTACTATGTAGCACAGGAAATTATACCCAATATCTTATAATAACCTATAATGGAATATAATCTGCAAAAAGCATTTTTTTAATTTTAAATTGAAACAGAAAAAAAAAAAACCACTGTGTTGTGACAATAAATGATGATTTGAGTACATACTAAAATCATACCATCCTATCCAGATGAAAATACATTAAAATGTTTAATAAAATAGGAATATAAAAGTATACTTGAAAAGTATAGTGCCATTCCTAATGTGTTATGATTTACACAGTGCCATGTATGAATGTTCTTGTCAAAATGTTTAAAGACCATCTGCAGCTTCTGACAGAATTCTAAGTTTATAGAAAATACAGGAATAAAGGAAAAATTCAAATGATACTATGATAAAAGCAAGTCTAGTATGTGGGACATCCTTTAAGACAATTGTGACCCCATGGACCGAAGCCCACCAGGCTCCTCTGTCCATGGGATTTATGCAAGAATGCTGGAATGGGTTGCCATGTACTCCTCCAGGGGATCTTCCTGTCCCAGGGATCAAACCCTCCTCTCCTGGATTGCAGGCAGCTTCTTTACTGCTGAGCCAAAGGGAAGCCCAAAGAGCATAATAAACAAAAGGAATCCATGAACCTTAGTTGGGCCACTGGTTAAACAAATAAGCTAATAAAATTTCTCCTCAGTTGGAGAAAATTGAATATAGACTGTGTACTAAAAGATATTAAAATATCATCAAACTCACCAGGTCTCATGATAGCACTGTGGTTATATATGAGAGTATCCTTACTTTTAGGGGATATACGCTAAAGTATCTGAGTTGAAAGTATTTTGCAGGTCAGTAAATTAGTGATATAAAGGTAAACATATGATTATCTATAAATCCTTTATATATTATCTACATAACTATATATAATAGGAACAGGAAATAAAACACATAATATTTATATAAATATGTGTTTATAATATATACATACAAAAACAAGTAGAAAAGGTAGAAGTGGCAAAATGTTCACAATTGTTCAATTTAAATGGTGGATGAATAGTATTATTTCATTGTAGTTCTCTTTCTTCCTTTTTTTTAATGAGTAAGTTGCCCCAGATCACAACTGATAACAGACTGCTGCTGCTGCTGCTGTTAAGTCACTGGGGTTGAAACTAAGACAGCACGCTTCCTTTTTCTTTTATTTTTAACAATAATATTTTATTTTATTTATTTTTTGGCCATGCCATGTGGCATGTGGGATCTTAGTTCCCCCACCAGAGATCGAACCCATGTCCCCAGAAGTGGAAGTGCGAAGTCTTAACCACAGGACTGCCAGGGAAGTCCCTCATTTTCAAATTTTCTGTAAGTCTGCAGTTTTTTCCGCATAAAATGTTGATGAGAAAAATAGAAAGGGAAACCTCGACCTACCAGAAACTAGAAAGGTGGCACAAAGTAGCTGAAACAGAAGCTCCCGTAGGGGTACCGAGACAAGATTTGGACCCCATGAGCTGAGTTTTCAGCATCTGAGCAGAGACAAGAGCTGAGAGAGAGGCGTGGTAGTGAGCCAGGAGCGGAGAGTAAACTTACTACCGATCAACAGAACTCGCCACCTCACGTCTGAAGCCAGGGTGATCCCCTGACCCCTGGCTGTTGCCATCAACAGGAGGATCCACACAAGACAAGAGCCCTCAGTTTTCATAACACGTTGGGCCTGGACTCAGATGTGAACTGTCTTCTGAAAACAAAACCCTGAAACAGGGTTTTGGCTCAACTGAACTAAGCTACCATTCCATAGTTCGATGAGCTAAAACTCACTGTCCAGAATTTGTAATAATTTCAGAAGAATATTCATTGCAGCACTATTTATGGTAAAAAAGAGATTGAAAACCAACCATACGTCCATCAACAGACTGTTGATTGAATATCCTGTGGTATCACTACACAGTAAAATGAGGAGGTTATATTTTAAAAGGGAGCCATAATATAACCTAATATTAGAAGAGATGTTCCATCACTTCTGCTGTATTTTATTTACTTTGGAGAGAGTCACTAAGTCCAGTCTACACTGAATGGTTCAGGAAGATCTCCTGGAGAAGGGAAGGGCAACCCACTCCAGTATTCTCGCCTGGAGAATCCCATGGACAGAGGAGCCTAAAGGGCTACAGCCCATGGGGTCGCAAAGAGTCAGACACAGCTGAACAACTAACAGTTACTCTAATAAACAATAAACTCAGTTTTGGGAAACCAAGAAGTTATTCGGATACTAATTTGGAAGCCAGCATTCCATAAGGACAAAGAGAAAAAGTCAAAGCCAACAAAGAGAAAGGGCAGATTATAATAAAGAAATGGCAAGAACACTGGAGAAAAAAGACTTTTCATCAGCAAAACTAAATGCTGAAAGACAGTAAAGTAATATCTTTAATGTGCTGAAGAAACATAATTGGGAACCTAAATTTCTAAAGTCAAGCAAAATATCATTTACAAATCAAGGCAAATTAGAAATGTTTTGACATTCAAGCACTTAGAAATTTACTACTAACCATCTCTTACAAAAAGAACTACTAAATGAGAAACAACAACAAAAAAAGAATCTAGAAAAGATGAAGAGGATAAAGAAGCAAGAATTGGCAAAAGAATTAAATATCCTGGTAAATCTAGATAAATATTGCATGTGAAAAAAATTAGAATATCAATCATTTTTTGTGTGTTTTCAAAAGCCAGCTGGCATTCCCAGTTAAAAACAAGCATTTAATTCTGCTTCTTCCTGAAACCCCACAAAATTGATAGTTGAAAGATTTCTTAAAAAAAAAAAAAAAAAAAAACAATAAAAAACATAAAACCCACCAGAATGAAAAGAACAGGAACTATTTCAGCAGCAACAAAATATTGGATGCTGAAGAGCAGAAGGCAAGTCGGTTGGGGACTATTGGTGATCAGTCTGATTTACACATCAGAGCAAGCAAAAGGCCAAGGAACAGCACCTCCATATGTCTCTGGAAGATGAATTAAAAGCATAGAATGGATTGGAAGTCTTTTTAAGTTAAATTCCACAGACCTCGTATCACTGAAGTCCAGGCAACTGTGCCTTCCCAGAAGAAGTCAAGCTTATTCTTTAAAGTAAAATAGAGGGTCTCTTGATTGCGCAGGTATCAGGCACGTTTGAGCATGGTGGTAGCATACTAAGAAAGGACGATGCCCAGGAAACAGGGCATCCAATTCCCAGCATGAGAGTAAAAGGAGATCAGTCCCAGAGGAACAGCCCTTTCCTAGTGTTGAGAGCAGCCTATCCAGATGGGGATCCACCAGAAGTCTCCAGAAGATACTTATGGGATTTCCCAGGGGTGGCACTGGTTAAGGATCCACCTGCCAATGCAGGGGGCCAGGGGTTTGATCCCTGGTCCGGGAAGATCCCACATGCTGCAGAGCAAGCTAAGCCCCTGAGCCAGTTACTGAAGCCCAAGTGCCCAGAGCCTGTGTTCTCCAACAAGAGAAGCCTCCACAATGAGAAGCCCTCACACCACACTGCTCAGCCACATCTAGAGGAAGCCGGCATGCAGCAACAAAGACCCAGCATGGTCAAAAATAAAATTAAATAAATAAATGATTTTTAAAAGAAGAAAAGACTTATGAAAAAAAATAATACTGAGAAAATAACTGATATGCTTACTGACAAGAAATTTAGGCACTTGGAGAAAAGTATGGGGCCAAAATAGTGAGATATCCATTGAAAATTAAGCAACAAAACAAAAAAATAATTATTAACTGAAGGGAAAACAAAGTGATACAAGAAAAAAGCAATCATAGCAAACAACGTGGTTCAACTGTGAACAATGATTATATAGTTCAATATCTTCAGTTCAGTTCAGTTCAGTCGCTCAGTCGTGTCCGACTCTTTGCGACCCCATGAATCGCAGCACGCCAGGCCTCCCTGTCCATCACCAACTCCCGGAGTTTACTCAGACTCGCGTCCATCGAGTCCGTGATGCCATCCAGCCATCTCATCCTCGGTCGTCCCCTTCTCCTCCTGCCCCCAATCCCTCCCAGCATCAGAGTCTTTTCCAATGAGTCAACTCTTCGCATGAGGTGGCCAAAGTACTGGA
>SJYT01084078.1:211543-286191 GCA_006410635.1 Cephalophus harveyi | reverse complement strand
TATATATATATATATATATATCTTGGGGGAATGAAATAGCAGAGAAATAAACCCTCAATATTCATAGTGAGAAATTAATAGATAATGCCTAAAACTGGAAAATCAAGACACGGCAATATAAACATAATGAGAGATACAAAAAATTTAATACTTGAAATTGTTCAGTGTGTTTCCTTAGGATATGGATGGTGGACAATAAGCAGGAGGTTGCTATTTTTGTATAAGTATTGCAGAGTATGTTGATTCTTTAAATTATGTGCCTTATGTGATTGATGATTAAAACAAAGAAATGTTTTAAAGCTGTATTCAAAGTAGTGGATAATAATAACAAAGAAGATAGGAGAGAAATGTTTCTAAGGGAAATTAAAATCAAAATCCTTGTGTTATTCAGGGAGGGCATAAAAGTACCAATTAAGTTTAGACATTAATTTTCAAATCCACTGAGCTCAATAACGTGGATCATGAACACTAGATAAATTTGCCCGAAGAAAGAAAGGGGGTAAAGAAGAAAGAGAAAGCACAAGAGTTAGAAAACACAAAATAAGAGGTGGAAATCATTTTTTAAATACTATAAATATATAAACAAAAAAATAAAAATAATATAAAACACAATAAATATAAAAAGAGTCATTGATTAAAATGCAGTTTAATTTTTAATCTAGCTAAAGAGAGTTTATGAGTTAAACTCAAACAGAAGATTATATGTAAAGATATATTATTCCAAAAAAGATAGATTTTTTTTAACTCTTAGAGAAACTGCTTATTGACTAAAACATTTTAAAAATAATAACAATGAATTTTTAAAACCCTGTGAACTTTGTGTACCTAATAATACAGACTGATACTATACCCCCATAAAACTGGCAGAATTAGAAAAAAGAAATTAAGAAACCCACAAACACGTGGTGGAAAATCATAGTAAACGATTTTTTTACTAAAAATTCCCTCCCTCAAAAGCTGGTAAAGGGGCTTCCCTGATGGTCCAGTGGTTAAGACTCCTGCCTTCCAATACAGGGGCCATGGGTTCAATCCCTAGTGGGGGAAGTAAGGTCCCATATGCCTTGGGGTGGGGCCAAAATTTAAAAAAACAAAGCAACTGGTAAAAACAAGAGAGGAAATTAAGAATTTAGAATATTTAAAACCTTATATAGAAAGGAAATAAAGAAACCTGTGACCCCAAGCAGAGATTGAATATTCTCTTCAAGCACTAATGGGACATTCATTTCCAGTAAGGAAGTCTGGACTGATTTCATAGAACTGACATTTTAAATTAATCCACACTGATGGTAGAAAACGCAGGAAATGTAGACAGTTTAAAGTGCAAGACAAAAGTTATCCATAGTCTCACTCTGAGTTCTTTTACTGTTGGGCATATTTCCTTTCAGTCTTTTTCGAAATGTGCTTTCATACATGCTTTTCTTTTTCTTTTTTCTTCTTTTTTTTTTTTTTTTGGTAATAGTGATGTTTACTGAGTATTCCTTTTATATCGTTTGGTTTGCAATTAATCATGCCGTAATTTACCGCTCTAGGACCTACCAGTCTCCCCAGAGTTTCTTTTCATCATAAAATCAGGCTAATGGAAAGCACTTCCACTCTTCGGGATAAATGTGTGGTTCTTAGAAAAAGGGACTATTCATAGTGATAAGACGTGTCCACCTCTAGGTAAGTCAGCGAACCGGGCTACAGAACACTTTGGTGGACCGACGGAGAAGGAAGGTTTTAGAGTTGAAGCAAAAACCAGATTCTCACGACCCTGAAAGGACCTACTTACTAGCCCTCCTCCCCAGTTCAGAGCCGGCAGCAGCCCCGGGGCGGGGGAAACCAGCCGGTTCATCCCTGGCTAACCCCTGGGAGAACCGACACGCAGATCACACGCAGGGACCTGGGGAAGACTGGGTGCCAGATGGGGGCGGAGGAAGATGCCGAAGCAGGAAGGGCGCTGGGAGAATGGAAATCTGGAAGAATAAGCCAGCATCCTTACGGGGCATCCTCAAAGCCAGCATCCATACGGGGCATCTTTCCTCCATTCCGTTCTCTGCCCCGCCTCCCCTCATCACACATCCATCGCTAAATGCAGTCATACCTGTCGGTGCTCTGTGGCCTGAACCTGTCCACGAAAGGGGCCGCTTAAACCTGCAGCCGAGCTCGGGGTGGACCAGCCCGGGACCGACAGGCGTGGCAGTGCGGAGGGCGTGGTTGCGGGAAGCCAGGTCCGTCTCGACCTGCATTTCTCTACTTTTGGCAAAGGATTACAGGGCGTCGGGTGACCCCCCTGGGAGACTAAAGGCCGCCTCCCCCAACCTCCAAAACCTGCAGAGCCTGCCACCCGGGAGCCACGCCCTCTGAGGGACCAGTGGGGGCGGGGTGCTTGAGAACGCCTTGCTCTGGCTTCCAGCGGGTAATTCCTGTAAGTTCTGCTACATTCTTGGCACAAAATAGGGCTTGATACACTAACTGTTGGGCTTCTCAGATGGCCCTAGTGGTAAAGAACCTGCCCGCAAAGCGAGGGACTTGCTCTCTGTCCCACTTGTAATGAAGATCCCTTGGAGGAAGACATGGCAACCCACTCCAGTAGTCTTGCCTGGAAAATCCCATGGACAGAGGAGCCTGGTGGGCTACAGTCCACGGGGTCGCAAAGAGTCAGCCACGACTGAAGTGACTTAGCACGCACGCACACTATTACCGTGATTTTTCCTTATGCTACATTGCTTTGAGGCCAAGGTTTTGGTTTTAAACAGTTCTAGGTTTAAAACCATGCCCAAATCGCAATGATTAGCTATTTGGCTGCTTCGGAATGGGTTTACCACCACAAAACATATTTCCTCAACTAGGAAATGGAATTAATAATATCTACATTATGGGATTAAATTAGCTAACAGATGGAAAGCTTTTAACCCAGTAGCACAGAGTCCACAGTTAAACTGTAGCAGTTAGAACTACCGTTTAACATGTATTTCCTAGTCTTGCTTGTTTTTCCTCCTCTTTGCTCATACTGAACTCTTTCTCCCTCTTTCTCTCTATGTAACTATTTTTTTAGAAGAAGTATTTCTTTAGAAACCACTTGGAAATATATTCCTATCTGCTTTATCATCTCTGTTCTTTTCATCCCAGGGTGGTGAATCCATTCATAACTTCTAATAATGGGAACAGACATTTAAATAAATGTAGCAAATCATGAAGTTACTAGCCCATATGTCCTTTGCTAGAAGTCATTATGAGCACAAAGAAGGAAAAGAACAAATAAAAGTAGATCGAGAAAGGCTTTGTAGAAGAAGTGACACTTCAATCTCATCTTGAAATATAAAATTTTGGAATCAGATAGTCCTGGGATTGAACTTCTGTTCTGGCACTAATTAGCTGTGGGTGAGTTAACTAATCTGACCAAGTATCAGGCTCCTCATGTATTCTATGAAGATAATAACACTCACCTCAAAGGGAAGTGGGATTAAATGAGTTCATAAATGTGGGAATCCAAGGAATTGATGATAATAAGTTATTGATACATGCTTATTCTCTTTCCTTCCACTCATTACCTGTTGAATCCTCTCCATTACCTTCTTACTAACTCTTTCTTCCATTTCTGCCCCTCCCCCCCCCCATGCTCCATCTTTAGTTCAGCTGGGTGTCACCTGGAAACATAATAAGCCTTCTAAGAAGTTACCAAGAAATGAAGCCACTTGAGTTGTAGGTTGACCCCGTCCTCATGAAGATCTTGATCTATGGACAATTTCTATGGTTACATCTGGCCAAATTGTCTATGCTGCTGTGGCTGCTGCTAAGTCGCTTCAGTCGTGTCTGACTCTGTGCGACCCCATAGACGGCAGCCCACCAGGCTCCCCCGTCCCTGGGATTCTCCAGGCAAAAACACTGGAATGGGTTGCCATTTCCTTCTCCAATGCATGAAAGTGAAAAGTGAAAGTGAAGTTGCTCAGTCATGTCAGACTCTTAGTCTTGTCTATAGTATGCTTTAAAGCATATTTTCCCAGCTTTCTGAGAAAAGTACAATGCAGGGTTGATAGAGTTAGATCTCAACTAAAGACTGAGATGAAGTTTATCAACCTACCAATCCTAGAGTCTCTGTCACTTCTGATGAGGTTAGTGTATGACATATGCTCTTTAACAGTTTGATTCAGAACCATTTCTTCTTTTTAATGTTTACTTTTTGTCAGCACCATGTGGCATATGGGATCTTAATTCCCCAACTGAGTGACTGAACCCATACCCCCTGCAGTGGACATGAGGAATCTTAGCAACTGGACCACCAGGGACCATTCTTTACCAACGTCATCCTGAATTGACAAATCCCAATTTCCCAGGCGAGTTTTTGTTTTCAGTGATGAAGATTTCCTTTCTTCATGTCCACTTCCATACAAAGAAGGCACAAGGAAAAGGAAGAGGAATTGCTTTTGCTTCTCTAGGGCAGGAAAGACTGCATAGAAGGGGAATTACCGGCATCCCGTGATGGAGCTGACATTGGGACTGTGTCACTTTCTCTGACTCAGATTTCAAAGCCTGATCTACTCTCCCTCTAGGAATGGAGTCCGTCCTGGTTTCAACTACAGTAGGTTTACCATCTATTCATCCCCAGGCAGGTCCAGCCTGACAGTGTCTTTTTCCTGCCTTCCTCCCACCAGGCAGCTCGCCTGGAGGCTGAGTCTTTTTAAAGCATCACCTGATAACATTCATTACTGTCCCCACCCCACTCCCATCACACAGTGAGCCAGGCGCTGGGGACCACAACACAGTCCTTGCCTTCGAAGTGTTTACAGTAAGGGGAGCCAACAAGGTACTTAGGGTAGAAAAGCAAGTGAAGCTAAGTATCACCAAAAAGCAACATGTGTATTTCTTCAGGAACAGAGGAAAAGGAAATTCACAAGGAGCTGAGCTGGAGAAAATGGCTTCCTGATAAAAAGCCATGGTGCTGAACTGATGGCTCAGTAGTTAAGACTCCACACACCCAATGCAGAGGGACTGGGTTCCATCCCAGTCCTGGAACTAGATCCCACATCCCACAACTAAGACCCGGAGCAGCCAGATAAATACCTTTTCAAAAAAAGAAAAATCCACTGTGACTTCTCCATTGTGTGTGTGTTGGGGGGTGGGAAGAGCGGGTGGATGAAGGGGCTGACACCTGTTCAGAAAGCCCTTAAGGACTTGAACTTCCCAGGCAGGCAACCAGGCTGGGACCTTCAGCTCTGGCGATGCCTAGGGAGTGCCCTGAGCAAATTACTTAGCCTCTGGATACCTCCATCTCCTCCTCCCTAAAATGGGTACAATAACAATATCCTCTCCTCTCTCAGAGACTGTGATGAAGATAAAATCAGTTAAGATCTGTGAAACACAGGGTACACCATGCTTGGTAAATATGAATCAGGGTTAAGGACAAGAGTTATTTGTGCCATAGTGTTCTGGCGCAGGAGACATGTACAAGGGAGTGGGCATCGTCCTGGAGACTGTGTAATTAATGCTGCCTGGGGAGGAGCGTGTGTGCTCAAGACACCGTCTGGGACGCCTTACATAATGTCAGCTTTAGGCAGAGTGCCTGTCATTGGCGCAGCTCCGAAAATACACATACACACGAGCATGCCCGCGAGGCGGGGCCGCAGGGGGTGCGGGCTGCGTGGCCCACGCCGCCTGTCCGCTCGGGCCCCCGGGTGCGAGACCGGGTCCCTGCGTGTCGCCGACACACGCGCACACCGACACCAGCCCCGCTTCGACGTGCGTGTCATGGCTTAAAAATAGATGCTAATCCGTCAACCGGTCTGCCAAGCCAGACCGCGGCGGCGGCGTAGTCATGGCCGTGGGGCTGCCTGCGCCTGCGATCCGCCTCCGGGACTGAGACCCGCGCCGCCTCCCGAGGTAGCGGGGCCGCGGCGGGTGGGCTAGGCGCCGGGGATCGGGGCTGGGGGGCGCCGGGCGGGGGACGGGGTGGCGGCGGCGTAGTCATGGCCGTGGGGCTGCCTGCGCCTGCGATCCGCCTCCGGGACTGAGACCCGCGCCGCCTCCCGAGGTAGCGGGGCCGCGGCGGGTGGGCTAGGCGCCGGGGATCGGGGCTGGGGGGCGCCGGGCGGGGGACGGGGGCCACTTAAAAGGGGCCTGGGACCCCGCCGGCGGGGCCCTGCCGGGGCTCCCTCCCTCCGCGCCTGGCTGTCTCGGTCGGGGAGGGCTGGGCGACAGCCATGAACCTGTTACAACCACAGCAGAGGGAGGGAGCGGGGGAGGGGGCCGCGGACCGGCGCCCCCAGAAGCTGGCGGATGGGGTTGGAGTGTGTCCAGGGGCGGAATGGGGAGAAAGCGAGTGCCACAGAGCGCCCGCCACACCTGGGCTGCTTCCCGCTTTCTTTCCACCATTCAGCATCACACAGGCAGCAGCATTCTGTTCCCAGAAAAGGTTGTTTGGGAGCCAAGTGGTGAGGTCTTTAGGCCTGCCGAGCGAAAGTCGATGATGGTAATGGTGATGATGATGAGGATGTCGATCCTGGTGGTGCTGACCGTGATAGTGGGGGGGGATGATGGTCATGATGGTGATAGCGCCGATGGAGGTGGCCGTGACTGCTATAGTGTCTCTTTCTACACTCCTTCTGATCAGCCATTGGGGGGAAAAAAAAAAACAACTCCATTCCTAAACAACCCCTCAACAGCCTAAGATCCAGCCTCCCCTCGCCAGTCCTGATCCTAAGACCCCTGCTTCTTATGCCTTGTGAGTGCTGGAGCTCTCCTGGCCCTGGGGGACAGGGGGATTGGGGAAAACTGGGCCCCGGTTGAGACTGTGGGGGAGGGGTGGGGTGGGCAGGACGAAGATGGCCTCGCACTGGGGACCTTGCCTTGAGTCCCTGGGGCGGAAGACAGGAAAAGGAGTGGGAGGGGAATTCTTCAGAGCGGCCCGCCTTTGCTGAGGGCCAGGATCACCATGCGAGAGGGGGAAGGGTAGGAAGAAGAGGTAAGAGGCGCTGGAGTAGGGGGCTGTGGCCACAATCCCCGCTGCCTGCAGCTCCCAGGGCAAGTTTCAAAGGCTGGCCCTTCGGAGCTCCACAGCTCCGTGTGTGGTCCCCACTGTTCACAGAGAGTCAAGCACATCTTCTCGGGCCCTTCACTGAGGACCCCCGTGTGCTAAATAGGGTCACTTGATTTCACCTGCAACACAGGCGCTAATTCCACACTCTGAGCCCCCATTTCTTCCCTTTCCTCCCTCCTCCAGCCCCTCACCCTCTGCCTCTCCCCACCCACACACCCACACACACACACACACACACACACACACACACACAGTACTCCAGCCCTGCCTGGACCCAGAGAGATGAGGTTTAATCAGTAATACCTGTCATGCTGACCAGGGAGGCTGCTTTGCCTGTGGCGCACAGATAAGTGGCGCTTCCTTCCATGAACCTGGGTCTTCAGCGAGTGTTTTTCAAAAACTTCAGCTTCCTCTTTACTACTCTTCCCCACGCGCCCCATGCCCCAAGCTGGACTTCCTAGAGCAGACTGAGAGCTGAGGTGGCGGGAGGGCAGGAAGGGGTTAAAGCAGCCCATCTCCACCACCACCCCTGAGGCTGGCGGGGCTGTGTCACGGCCCCAGCTGCTGCTGGCTTCAGACCAACTCCTTCTGGATGGATCCAGAACCTCCCCCAAAACCCCCCCTCCCAGCTCCCCAGCCTGTCTGCCTGCAGCCCCAGGCAGATGAGACCCAGACGCGGGCTGGCAAGGCTTCCAGCACTGGGCCCTGCCACCCAAATGCCAAATGTGTGTGCGTGTGTGCGAGTGTGTTGACTGTGTGTGCGGAGTGGGGGCGGGGTGGTGGAGCAGACGCCCAGCAGCTGGGCCGCTGCCTCGGCCCGTAAACAAGAACATGTGATGCTCCCACCTCCTTGCCTGGCGGAGCCAAAGAGCAGGGCGACAGGAGCTGCTGCCACTCAGAGGAGACGACCGTCCAGAGCGCCCGCCCCGCCCAGGGCCAGACTTCACCGTCCTCCCCTAGAACCTTCTCTCGGGGGGCGGGAAGGGACCCCGCCGCCCCGGACGCGCCCAGGCGTCACTCACACCCCCGCCTCTGCCGGCAGCTGCCAGCTGGACCCCCGCCCCGCCTCACCTCGCGCACCCCGGGGGCTGCCAGGGCTCCAGCCGCCTCTAAGATGTGTCCCGGCAACTGGCTCTGGGCTTCGGTGACATTCATGGCCCGCTTCTCCCGGAGCGGCTCGAGGTCTCCCGTCCGCGTGAGAGGCGCCCTGGAGGAGCCGCCCGCCGTCCAGCACCCCTTCCTCAACGTCTTCGAGTTGGAGAGGCTGCTGTACACGGGCAAGACCGCCTGTAACCACGCCGACGAGGTCTGGCCAGGCCTTTACCTCGGAGACCAGTAGGTACCGGGCAGACTGGGGCCACGGCTGTGTGTGTGCGCGTGTGTGTGTGTGTGCAAGAAGAAAGGAGAAGGGTGGCAGAGAGGCGTGGAGTTCTGCTGTTGGTTCCACAATGAGGAGGTACATGGGTAGAGTGGAGGCTGGAGGGTTGGGGAGGGTGGACAGGATGTGCTATGTGCTAAGTCACTTCAGTCGAGTTGGACTCTTTGCAACCCCATGGACTGTAGACCTCCAGGCTCTTCTGTCCATGGGATTCTCCAGGCAAGAATGCTGGAGTGGGTTGCCATGCCTTCCTCCAGGGGATCTTCCCAGCCCAAGAATGGAACCCATGTCTCTTAGGTGGGACAGGATTACTGATAGACCCAATTCTGGACAGACAGGCTCTGTTCCAGTAATCATGTCATTCGTTTAGCACAATGCATTAGCATTTTCATATGCCAGTGCTGTGAGCTGGACATCATAGATGACTTATCTGACCTTCCATCTTTGTGCCCTGAAAAAATGCTATCACTGGGACCAGGAAAAGTGGGTGGTAAGGCAAGGGGTGCCCCAGGTGACATTAATGGTAAAAACCTGCCTGGCAGTGCAGAAGATGTAAGAGACATGGGTTCCATCCCTGGGTCGGGAAGATCCCCTGGAAGAGGGCATGGCAGCCCACTTCAGTATTCTTGCCTGGAGAAGCCCATGGACAGAGGAGCCTGGTGGGTTACAGTCCACAGGGTCACAAAGAGTTGGACTGAAGCGACTTAGCACATATAACAAAAACGGGAGGGGTGGACCAAGCCAAGCCTCAGAGTATGCAGAGGCTCTGCCAGATGGGGGCGACAGAGAGATGGGAGTCAAAGAGAAAGGAGGCCCTCCAGGTCTTTTCCGAGAGCTTTAGAGCCTACAAGGAGTTTTCACAGGCTTTTTCTCTATTAATCTTCATGATAGCCTTGTGAGGTAGGTACCACTATCCCCAGGTTACACAGGAGGAATTGGAAGCTCAGAGAAGCTGGGACTGGCCCAAGGTCCCACGGGTCGTAAGTAGCAGAGCCCAGGACTTAGAGGTTCAAGTTCAGGGTGTTTTCTGCTCCAGGAGTTGGCACTAGACAGGGTGTTCGATATGACCCTGTTGGCATGAGCTGAGGGCTATGAACAACAGAAACCCCTGCAGGTGACATCCGCAGGGTAACCATGGGCTTGGAGTAACTGGCAAAACACAAGAAGAGTCTGGGCATCAGAGAGAATCTAAATGGGAAAGGGACTTCCCTGGCTGTCCAGTGTTTAGGAACCCCTGCTTCCACTTCAGTGTGCACAGGTTCGATCCCTGGTCGAGGAACTAAGATCCTGCAGGCCTCATGGGACAGCCAGGGGAAAAAAAGTTTTACAAAAATAAAAATAAAGTAATGGGGGAGTGGTGAGAACCATAGCAATTCAAGGTTACCAGGTTAAACTTGAGCTGCTCCAACAAGCCGTCCAGTGTCTAGATCCTCCCTGCCACGTCCAGACCCATCCACTGATCTCCTCTCTCTACCTGAAAGCCCTGGTGTGAAAAAACCCCTCTCTCCCGAGAGGCCCCAATCTTTCTCCAGCTAGATTCCACCGTTGGCAGGTACTTCCTTCCATGAAGTACAAACCCTGTTGATCTTTCTCTCAGATCAAGTATTAATAAAATCCTGTGGCCTCCGAGCATCCTTCAATATGTTATCAGGGCTGTGGTTTGCCTGTCTCTCCGTCTTCTCTCCCCCAGGCCAAAAATCTCTCCAGGACTCCCCAGCTTTGCTCCAGGACAAGTCTCAGAGTCACTGCGCATCTCGGGTCCTCAGGAAGTGAAGGGAAGTCCTGGAGCCAGTGATGTTGGCCAGGCGGTGATCAGAGTACCAACCGGGGTCTGGTCCCACCGCCCAGCCTCACCCCCTCTAACCTCCGCTCCTCAATGCAGGGAAATAGCCAACAACCACCGGGAGCTGCGTCGCCTGGGCATCACGCACGTACTCAACGCCTCTCACAGCCGGTGGCGAGGGACGCCCGAAGCCTACGAGGGGCTGGGCATCCGCTACCTGGGTGTCGAGGCCCACGACTCACCGGCCTTTGACATGAGCGTCCACTTCCAGGCAGCCGCTGACTTCATCCACCGGGCGCTGAGCCAGCCAGGAGGTAGGAAGGGAGGAGAGCGAGGTGGAGGGGTGGACCCACAGACACTGAGTTAGAGCAAAGCCCAGGGCTCTGGGTGTGGAGAAAGAAAGAGACTTGAATGATGTGATAAGATGCTCAGGAAAGAAAACTCTTCTCTCAACCGTCTTTTCAATGCAATCCGTAAAAATAAGGAAATAATCCCAGATGTTGGGAGAGTGGCAAATTGCCCCTGGGCGGGAAGATTATGGGAGATGTATTTTTTAATTGTTGCCTTTTTTACATGTTTCTAGACTTTCTAACGATTCTTGCTTTGCCTGTCTTGCTTTAGTGATCAGAAAATATATATATATATATTTAAGATATAAAAATATTTTATTTTTTAAGTAAAAAGGATTTTATTTTAAAAATATAAGATGTATTGGGACTTCCCCAGTGGCTTAAGACTTTACTCTTCCAATACAGGGGTATGGGTTCAATCCTCGGTTGGAGAACTAGGATTCCCTCATGCTGTTCATTGCAGCGAAAAAATAAGAAAAGATTTTTTTAAAATAGAAAAAAATATACACTGATCACCCACACACCTCCTCCCCCCAGAGTGGATGGGAGCCTGAGGAAGGGCCAGGTTAGTCACAAAGGATTTTCCATGAATGCACTCAGCGAGCTTCAAGCAGAAACTCTACTTGGTACAAAGCTCAGTTTTGCATTAATGTTGAGTCTCTCCCTTCAAGCTCTTTTTTTTTTACGCTCTATGTTAGCTATGTTTTAAATATTTATTTATTTATTTGGCTGTTCTGGGTCTTAACTGTGGCATGCGGGATCTAGTTCCCTGATCAGGTCTTGACCCGGGGGCCGCATTGGGAGCTTGGAGTCTTAGCTCCTGGACCACCAAGCACGTCCCTCTTGGAGCCCATTTTGGGTTTATGGATGCTGAACTGCTGCAGGTTTTCCCGTGTCTTCCCGTCTGTGTGCCCCCGTTTGCCGGGTTTCAGATTCTCACCATCTCCCCATCTGTGCCTCCGAGCATCTCTGCTTACCTGTCTTCCTCCTCACCTGCCCCCAGCCTCCTCCAGCCCAGCGCACGGTCCCCCAGCCGCCTCTCTCCGTCTGTCTGTGTTCACAGGGAGGATCCTGGTGCACTGCGCCGTGGGAGTGAGCCGCTCGGCCACCCTGGTGCTGGCCTACCTCATGCTGTACCACCGCCTCACCCTCGTGGAGGCCATCAAGAAAGTCAAGGACCACCGAGGCATCATCCCCAACCGGGGCTTCCTGAGGCAGCTCCTGGCCTTGGACCGCAGGCTGCGGCAGGGGCTGGAGGCATGAGGGGTGGGGGAGGGAGGTCAGGCCAGGCCTGTGGGTCCCTGGATCCCAGCTGGACAGCAGAGGCCCAGGGGGCAGGTGGTGGGGAGACCAAGTGAACCCATTCTCTCCTTAGAGGGCTGGGACATGGCCCCAGACCACAGCTGCTATCTGTTGCGAGGGGATGGGGATGGGTGAGCTGGGCAGGGTGACAGTCACCTAGCAGGGAGCTGGCCAGGGAGGGAGGCAGCTAGGGTCCTGGATTCCAGGCAGGGTGGTCCCAGAGATTCAAGGCCCCTTCCCCTCTTTGTGCTCAAGTGTTCCCCTCCGTCTCTGATACGGACCCGCTCTGCCCTGTGCCCCTGCAGGGAGAGTCAGGGAGGCGGCAGGCATAGCTGTGATGATGTCGAGTTGTGTGGGGCCAGGAGCAGAGAGACAGACGGTGATGAGATGGTGAGAAAAGCTAAGAGAGAAGCCTACAGACTTGTTACTCCAAACACGGCAGGAAGAGGTGTGGGAGGCTTGGCGCCATGCCCGTGGGTGCTGGTCGTGGCCCAAAAACGGCAGAGGTGCATGACTGCGAGTCTGTCACTGATCACTTGCTTACTGGATCCAAGCGTCTCCAGGAAAAATAAAAATGGTGAAAACGACGCGAGCCTCTTGAATCACTGATGGCTTGTTTGAGTCTGCAGCTCTCTTCCTGAGGGCAGTCCTTGGCTCCCTCTTAAGGGTCATGGGCCCCCACTAGCCCTAATGCCTCCAGCGGTTCTTAAGGGGGATCATCCCTGGTGGCTCAGACAGTAAAAAATCCTCCTGCAATGCAGGAGACCAGGGTTCGATCCCTGGGTCTTGAAGATCCCCTGGAGAAAGGAATGGCAACCCACTCCAGTCTTCTTGCCTGGAGAATTCTGTGGATAGAGGGGCCTGACGGGCTACAGTCCATGGGATCGCAAAGACTCGGACACGACTGAGCAACTAACGTTTCCAATTTTTAAGGGAGTTTTCTCCCAAGTCCGATTTCACGTGCCAGCTATAAGGGATATCTTGTTGTTTTCATTTACGTCCACACGGGGACAGCAGAGGACCAAAAAGTCAGAGTTGCAACCTGGATTGGGACTCGGCACACTGGTATCTTCGAAGCTTAAAATAGGTCTCTGTTCACAAACTCCAGTGTGTAGGAAATACTGGGGTGGTCCAAAAATCCCGAACGAGTTTTTTGGCAAACACAATATAACTTATTTTCAAAAAGGCAGCTTGCTTTCTATATCAAGTCCCCCATTCTCGTGGAAGAGCAGAATATTAATCTTAAATCAATCCCAGCCCTAAATCATGGGTTGGGTTTTTGCCTCATGCCAAGAAATTGGAGATGAGGGGAAGGGAGGTGATGTGATTGCTTCCTCTTCTAATCTTTCCAGGTTTTCCTCCGAAGAGGGTAACATAATCCCCCTAGTAAATCTAGTCCAAAAATAGAGCCAACCACCAGAGCGAATAGTATGGTCTTTTTTAATATTCCAACTGCCAAACTGCCAGCCACCACAGCCTTCTCTCTCTTTTTTTTTTTCACCACATCTTTCTTTTTAAAAGGGTGTGTTTCCCAGAAACTCCCTGGCAGTCCAGTGCTTAGGACTCTGTGCTTTCACTGACAGAAGGCCCAGGTTCAATCCCTGGTCAGAAAACTAAGATTCCCGTGGCCAAAACAAACAAAAACGGGCAGTGTGTTCCCAGAACATCTGCATGAGTGGAAGAAGGGGATGGAATGTAAAAGGAAGTGAAAAATACAGGAGAAAAATCACTTAATATAACTAAAGTGTAGACTCTACCCCAAAGTACGGAAACTCAGAATCTCAAAGCTCAAAAACGCATTCACAGATGAACGATTTCCACTCTCTACAGGCATAAATAAATTGCCTTTTCAATAAGTCACTTGATGATAGTTATCAAGCATTTATTTGCTTGGCCATTTTTTTTTTTCTTTTTAACTGAAGCAAAGAGAGATTATTTTGATTTATTTATTGAACACACTGCAAGGCAGATGGGATTTTAGTTCCCTGACCAGGGATTGAATCCATGCCCCCTCCCTTGGAGTCTTAACCACTGGCCCACCCAGGAAGTCCCTTGCTTGGCCATTTTTGACGGTCGGGAATCTACATGTTACTAGCTCTTAGTGTTAGAAAGCTCTCGTTTGAAACTTGCATCCCATAATCACATTACAATAGTGGGAAGATGGGGCCAAAAGATCTGACAGCTAGGACCCTTGGCCCCAGCACACAGCCATGAGGGTGTTGGTGACATTAATTTACCTCTCTCCCCCTCCTCCTCTGTCCATGGGATTTCCCAGGTGAGAATAATGGAGTGGGTTGCCATTTCCAGGGGATCTTCCTGACAGATGGATCCAACCCAGGTTTCTTATGCCTCCTGAATTGGCAGGCAGATTCTTTACCACTAACACCACCTAGGAAGCCATATATATATATATACACACATACACACACACACACACATCTCCCATATATATGTATATATATGCATATATATCCCATATATATATATATATGTATGTGTATATATAGGTATATATGTGTGTATATATATATGCATGTGTATATATATATGCATATGTATATATATCTCCCATATATATATGTATATATTATTGTTATTTAACAGAAGCCATATTGTGGCTCTGGCCCAGGCACTCTTCTGTCTTTGCAGATATTAGGTCATTTAATCCTCATTAAAAATCATGTGAAGTGATTTCCTTGTCAATGTGTAGAAACAAGGAAATTGAGGTTAAGTAATTTTCCTAAGGATAAAGAATTTGCCTACAGGAGTTTGCCTACAGTGCAGGAGATAGGATAAAGACTTTGCCTACAGTGCAGGAGATGCCAGAGACATGGGTCTGATCCCTGGGCCGGGGAAATCCCCTGGAGGAGAAAGTGGCAGCCCACTCCAGAATTCTCGCCTGGGAAATCCCGTGGACAGTGGAGCCCCAAGCTCCAAGCCATGGAGGCCACGGAGCCCCAGAGAGGACTGAGCACACGATTCACACAGAGAGTAAGCGGCAGAGCTCAGACCCCAGCCCGGGAGCTCTGGCTCCAGGGTCTGCCTGTGTGGCCATCACACTGGCGTACGGCCCTCCACCTCCACCATTTAAGGGTACGTGTGTGTTTTGGGGACCTACAGGGGTCAAGAGACAGAAGGGAAGGGCACAGCCCAGTGACCACACAGAATCCATTCTCCCCTCCAGGGGCCTGAGGGGGACACCTGTCACGGATGGGTCTCACTCACACCTGCCCAAAATGAAGTCGCTCAGTCGTGTCCGACTCTTGGTGACTGCATGGACTGTGTAGCCTACCAGGCTTCTCCGTGAATGGGATTTTCCAGGCAAGAGTACCGGAGTGGGTTGCCACGTCCTTCTCCAGGGGATCTTCCCAACCCAGGGATCGAACCCGGGTCTCCCACATTGCAGGCAGACGCTTTATCCTCTGAGCCCCCAGGGAAGCCACCACCTGCCCAAACCGGCATTAAAAGTCCAGGCTCCCGGGACTTCCCTGGTGGTCCAGTGGCTAAGACTCCACTGTCCCAGTGCAGAGGGCTTGGGTTCAATCGCTGGTCAGGGAACCAGACCCACGTGCTGCAGCTAAAAATGCCGCATGCCAAAACTTAGACCCAGCACAGCCAAAGAAAAAATATATATATATATCCAGCCTCCTACATCCAGTTTTCGCACAATGAACCCGTTGGACCCAAGCATAGAACTTGAAAATGAACAGGAATAAACGCGCTCCTGTTAGACACAGCCTGTTCCTCTAACGGGCAGAGCTCCTGCCCCCGGGGAACTGTGACTCAAGCCTAAGTCATCATCCTCCCAGCCTGCCTCATCCAGTGTCGACTCAAACCCCTGGGGCTGGCCCCAGGGCCCTTGACGACTCTCGGGAGAAGGAGGAATGTTTGCCTGGTCCTTCACCCTGTGACTAATCCCAGCTGAGAAGCTGCTCAGGGAGCGGCAGTGAAGAGAGAGCTTCTGTTTCTGCGCACCACGGCAGCAGATGGAGCTAGAAAGCAGACTGGCAGCTGAAAATATCACTGCTGGAGAGCATGCAGCCACACCTCACTGAAGGGCCCCCTGCAAACAGACCCCTTAGAAAAAGGAAGCTTCGTGCACTGTTGGTGGGAATGTATATTGGTGCTGCATTGGAAACCAGTATGGGAGATTTCTTCAAAAAAATAGAACTACTGATGGCAACCCACTCCAGTACTCTTGCCTGGAAAATCCCATGGACGGAGGAGCTTGGAAGGCTGCAGTCCATGGGGTCTCGAAGGGTCGGACACGACTGAGCGACTTCACTTTCACTTTTCACTTTCATGCATTGGAGAAGGAAATGGCAACCCACTCCCGTGTTCTTGCCTGGAGAATCCCAGGAACGGGGGAGCCTGGTGGGCTGCCGTCTATGGGGTCGCAAGAGTCGGACACGACTGAAGCGACTTAGCAGCAGCAGCACTGTATGATCCAGCAATCCTACTCCTCTGTATTTACTGGGGGGAAAAAAATGAAAGCATTAATTCAAAAAGACACATGCACCCCAATGTTCATAGCAGCATTGTTTACAGTAGCCAAGATATGGAGACAAACTAAGTGCCCATCAACAGATAAATAGATAAAGAAGATGTAGTGTATATACCCAATGGAATGTTGTTGTTGTTTAGTCCCTAAGTCATGTCCGACTCTTTTGTGAACCCATGGACTGTAGTCTGCTAGGCTCCTCTATCCATGGGGTTTCCCAAGCAAGACTACTGGAGTGGCTTGGCATCTCCTTCTCTAGAAGATTTTCCTGACCCAGGGATCGAACCCGAGTCTCCTGCATTGCAGGCAGATTCTTTATTGCTGAGCCACCAGGGAAGCCCAATTAAAAACTCAGCCATTAAAAACGAATAAAATTTTTCCATTCACAACAACATGGATGGACTTGCAAGGTATTCTGCTAAGTGAAATAAGTCGGACAGAGACAAACAGTGTATGATTTCACTTACATGGGAAATCTAAAAAATAAACCAAAATAGTGAATATAACAAAGCAGAAACAGACTCACAGATCTAGAGAGCAAATTAGTGATTACCAGTGGGGAGGGGAAAGTGGGAAGGAGCACAGTAGGGCAGGGGCTAGGAGGTACAAATTACTATATATAAAATAATTAAGTTACAGGGTATATTGTATAGCACAGGGAATATAGCCAATGTTTTATATAACTGTAAATGGAATATAACCTTTAGAAATCGTGAACCCCTATGTTGTACACCTGAAATTTATATGATATTGTAAATCAACTATACCTCAACTAGAAAGAAAATAGAAAAAAAAAAAAAAGAAACATATTTTAAGGAAAAGAAAGCCTGAACAGAAAAAGAGTGGGCTAGATTATGCAGAAAGATAAACCCTATTTATCATAAGTTTCTGTCCTCAGAACTTTTTTTTTTTTTTTTTGCAGAAGAAGAAATGAGCAAACAATGGAAAAGTTTAGGGAAGAGCCTTATTGATTCTCTAAACCCCAGAATCTCTGAATATATTACCTTTGTGGCAAAGGGTATTTTGCACAAGTAATTAAAACCAAAACCTTGGGATCTCCCTGGTGGTCCAGGGGTTAAGAACCTGCCTGCCAATGCAGCGGATATGGGTTCGATCCCCAGTCTGGGAAGATCCCACATGCTATGAAGCAGCTAAGCTCTTGTGCCACAACTACTGAGCCTGTGCTCTAGAGGCCTCCAACTGCAACGAGAGAAGTCAGAGCAACGAGGAGCCCGAGCACCAAAACTAGAGAGTAGCTTTGCTCTCCCTGCTTACCACAACTAGAGAAAGCCTGTGTGCAGCAATGAAGACCCAGCACAGTCTTTAATTACTTTTAAAAACCCCGCCGCCTCACGGTGGGAAGATTCCACCAAAGTATCCAGTGAGGCCTGATCACATGAGTCCTTAAAAAGCACAGAACCTTTTCAAACTGAGCTGAGAGATTTGTTCTGAGGACCCATTGCTGTCTTTGAAGACAAGGATGGGAGCTGTGGTGTAAGGGATGTGGGCACTTCTAGAAGCTGGAATAGACGAGAAAATGGATTCTCTCCTAGATCCTCCAGGACAGAAGGTAGCCAGCTGACAGAGCTTGATTTTAGCCCAGTGAGTCCCATGCCCATTTTCTGTAAGATAATAAATGCTCATTGTTTAGCAGCAATTTGTTACAACAGCAATGGGAAACTGATCAAAGCCCCTTGACATGCCGTGAACTCCGCTTGCAAATGCCAGCACTCATCTCTGATTTGGATTAAAAATTGAGAACTAGTAGGATGTCCCTGGTGGTCCAGTAGTTGGGATTTTGCCTTCCAGTGCAGGGGGGTGCAGGTTTGATCCTTGGTCAAGGAGCTAAGACCTCTCATGCCTGGGGGACAAAAAACCAAAACATAAAACAGAAGCAATGTTGTAACAAATTCAATAAAGGGTTCACTTTTTTTTATTATTAATCTTTAAAAGAAAAACTAAGAATTGGTGACACACAGTCAGAGGGAGGAAGATGTGTTGGGCAAGGGCACTGCATCACTGAGCAAAACCCACCAGCAGAGGGTATTTTGTTTTCCATGCAACTTCTCGATAACCAGGAAATGTTGCACAACATTCAGATTTCCAGTTTCTCTTAAAATGTGGAAAGGCACCGTGGGCCCACATCTGCACATGGTGAGTTTGAGCAGGGGCGGTCCCAATGGGACAAGGATAAGCCTGCCCTCCAGTCATCGCTGCCCATAGCCTTTTTCTCACACTGGATCTGCCTCCCCCCTGGAGATTGTTTGCCTCCAACCCTGGGGGTAAATCGACCTTCCATCACTGTGTCGTAATGTCTTACCCAGAAATGTAAGAAGCCTAATAAGCCTGGGAAAGTCCACTGGCCCTCATCTTCTCCCAATCTCCACCCCACCCCAGCCACTCCTTTGGGTTTATTGCTTAAGTAGATGTCTATTTTTTTTAATTTTAATTTTATTGGAGTGTAGTTGATATACAGTGTTGTATTACCTTCAGGTGTACAGCGAAGTGATTCAGGTATACATATACATGTACTCATTTTTTTTTTTAGCTTCTTTCCTCACGTAGAGTATGAGTATACTCTTTCCAGAGTGCTGAGTCGAGTTCCCTGTGCCATCCAATAGGTCCTTATTGGGTACCTATTTTCTATCTAGTGGTATGTGTGTGTTTATGCCAAGCTCCTGATTTATTCCTCCCTGCACACCTTTGGTAACCATACATTTGTTTTTGATATCTGGAAGTCTGTTTCTGCTTTGTAAGTAAGTTCGTTTGTATATATCTTTTAGATTTCACATATATGCGATATCATATATTGTTTTTCTTTGTCTGACTCATTTCACTCTGTATGATAGTCTCAAGGTCCATCCCTGCTGCAAATGAAATGGTTACACTCTTATTTATTTATTTGGTTGTGCTGGGGCTTAGTTGCGTAGCAGGCAGGATCTTTAATTGTGGCGTGAGAACTCTTAGCTGCTGTATGTGGGATCTAGTTGCCTCATCAGGGATCACACCCGGGCCCCCTGCACTGGGAGCGTGTAGTCTTGGGAGCGACTGGACCACCAGGGAAGTCCCTCATTCTTTTTTATGACTGAGCAACATTCCAGAGGTCTGTCTAGTCAAGACTATGGTTTTTTCAGTAGTCATGTATGGATTTGAGAGTTGGACTATAAAGAAAGCTGAGCACTGAGGAATTGATGCTTTTGAACTGTGGTGTTCAAGAAGGCTCTTGAGAGTCCCTTGGACTGCGAGGAGATCCAACCAGTCCATCCTAAAGGAAATCAGTCCTGAACATTCATTGGAAGGACTGATGCTAAAGCTGAAACTCCAATACTGTGGCCACCTGATTCAAAGAGCTGACTCATTGGAAAAGACCTTGATGCTGGGAAAGATTGAAGGCAGGAGGAGAAGGGGATGACAGAGGATGAAATGGTTGGATAGCATCACCTACTCGATGGACATGAGTTTGAGTAAACTCTGGAAGATGGTGATCAGGACAGGGCGGCCTGGTGTGCTGCAGTCCAGGGGGTCGTAAAGAGTTGGACACGACTGACCGACTGAACTGAACTGAACATTCCACTGTATATTTGTACCACATCTTCTTTATCCACTCATCCATCAATGGACATTTAGGTTGCTTCCATGTCTTGGCTGTTGTAAACAGTGCTGCAGTGAACACAGGGCTGTGTGGGTCTTTGGATTATGGTTTTCTTCGGATATATGCCCAGGAGTGGGACTGCCCCGGCCATTCTTAGAATGCTGTTTGTGGACAGTGGTTACCAGCCTTCTGAATGGACTGGGATTGTTCCTTAAGGTCTCTGCCAAATTCCACTTCTTCTTCTGGAGCCAGCCTGGGAGAAGGTGGCTGACACCCCCAAATCTCTCTGGAAAGAACCTAGGAAGCAGGGAGGGGAATATTTACCCATGCAGGAGCCAGCTTTCGATGGTCATGGACTAAAAGAAAGGACCTCTCTTCTCCCTAGGTAACTTTCCCTATGGCAGTCTGTATTCTTGAGAATTCTGTGAATTGGGGTAGGGAAAAATCAGAGCAGAGAGGCCTGTCCCCTTCCAATCACTGAGGGTCACTCACAAACCAGACCAAAGCTGAGCAAGTCAGAGCCTGAGCTCCTAATTCAGCTGAGGCCAGTGACAGCCCAGAAGAGGACAAGAGGGTTAGAAAAAGCGTCAGCCTGGGATGGGAGGCTGCTTGCTCTGAGAATTTCCACGTCTCCATCTGAGGGGTGGACCTCAAGACTATCTGTGGTGTGCTGGCCTTCTGGATCATGCCTTCAGAGCTCCTCACTTAGACCCCTGGTCCAAGGGTGGGGCGGGGTGGGAGGACCCTCCTCACCCTTGGAGAAAGGAGAGATACATCACAAGGTCAGAAAAGGGATGAAGTGAGGTGAGGCTGGAGACCCAGGGCAAAGGCTCATTTCATCTTCCTCTACCAATACCTGCCAGATACAAGCCCCCAGCTGCCCAGAAAGACAGAGCTGTGATCCAGCCCAGGGCAGGGAACACAGGTAAGTGATCAAAGCCTCAGAAATACCAGAACTGGAAGGAGACCAGGAGAACATCTCACCTGGGGGCTTTCTGATCATGCCTTACAGACCTCTAATGCTTGAAACAGTTTTCTGTGGGCCCACTGATGGGATGGGGGAAAATCAGAGAGAAACTCCACATGATTCAAACAGATCAGTTCTGTTTTTATATCTCTATTGCATGCAGTGTCTGTTTTTAAATATTACTTAAACATTCTGGCATACACATACAAATTGAAAACCACCAAGCTTATCCAATCCTTCATTTTATTTTTAATTTTAAAAAACTAGGTTAGCTAATTGGGAAAAGAATTTGAAAAAGAATAGAGACAGGTATCTGTATAATTGAATCACTTTATTGTATACCTAAAACTGAAGCAACAGTGTTAATCAACTACTGTTGCTGTTTAGAAGCTCAGTGGTATCCAATTCTTTGAGACCCTGTAACCCACCAGGCTCCTCTGTCCATGGTTTTTTCCAGGCAAGAATACTGGAGTGGGTTGCCATTTCCTCCTTCAGGGAATCTTCCCAACCCAGGGATCAAACCCGAGTCTCCTGCACTAAGCGGGCGAGTTCTTTATTGATGAGCCACCATACTACAATATAAAATAAAAGGTTAAAAATAAAAGGTCAGTTAGCAAACATCATGTGCAATCATCTTCGTTTTTGTTTTTAGTTTATTTTGGCCCAGCCATGTGGCATGCAGGATCTTAATCCCCCAACCAGGGATTGAACCCCTGCCCTTGGCAGTGGACGCACAGAGTCTTAACCAACAGCCTTGGAAAAGTGTCACTACAAGGCACAGAGGTGCTGACACTGGGTTGAGCATGGGCAGGGTAGGTTGCTGGGCCTCCATCCACCCAATTCCATCCTTCATGTCCTCCTGTTACTACAGATCTGCCCAGAGCTTCAGGGCAATTGTCTAGCCTGAGACTCCATTCTTACAGGCTTCTTTGCAAATAGGTGTGACCCAGTGACTAAGCTCTCACCAGTGGAATGGGAACAAAAGTAAAACTTGAATTCCTACAAAGAAAATGCCGTCTTTCCTCTCTTCTGTCCCCTCCCACAGGGTTAGAACATAGGCCACGTGACTGCTCAGTTGGTCCCAGATGAACCAGGAACGTATCCTAGCGCGGGGTGGAACAGCGAGAGCCTGGAACCCGGGTCTCTGCATGGTTTTGTGAAGCAGAATTCACCTCCTCTCTTTGGAATATTCCTGAGACAGAAATAAACTGGAGGGTCAGAGCCCCTGCACTCTCACATCTCTTCCTGACAGTGGCTGGTGTATTTGTCTCTGGCTCAATAACAAATTACCCCTCAAACTCAGTGGCTTAGAACAGCAAACACTGGGTGTCTCCCAGTTCCTGTTGGTCAGGAATCCAGGAGCTGCTGAACTGTGTGGTTTTGCCTCAGAGTCTCCCAAGAGTCTGCAGCCAGGACATGGCCAAAGGCCCAATGTCCGCTCACACAGCTGCTAGAGAGACCGCTGTTCCCTGCCGTGGGACGTCTCCATAGGTGAGTGTTCATGGGACGTGAGTTCTGGCCTCCCCAGAGCAAGTGACCAGAGGGAGACAGACAGACAGACAAAGGTAGGAAGAGAAGAAGCAAGAGAGAAAGAAATCACAGTGAAGTTTTATGACCCAGTCTCCGAAATCAACGACTGACATCTCTACTTCACTCAGCTTGTTTCTAACAGTTACCAGTAAGTCCAGCCCGATCTCAAGACAATGGGAAGTAGGCTCTCTGTTCTGCTGTTGCTTTGTTCTGCCATTTTATTTTATTCACTGGGCTGCACCGGGCCTCAGCTGTGGCATGCAGGATCTTCTTAGTTGCCGTAGGTGGGATGTAGTTTGCTGACCAGGGATCGAACCCAGGCCCCCTGTATTGGGAGCATGTAGTCTTCGCCACTGCACCACCAGGAAAGCCTCAGGTTCCCCATTTTTAAGGGAGGAATATTTTAAAATGAATGGGTGAGGACTTCCCTGGTGGTCCAGTGGTTGAGACCTCAGTTTCTAATGCAGGGGGTGAGGGTTTGATCCCTGATCAGGGAACTAAATTCCAAATGTCTCATGGTGCAGCCAGAAAAAAAAGAAAAAATAAAAAATAACCTTACCCTGCGGGTTCTGGTGAGGAATCCATGAAAAAATGTGATGTGCCGAGTCCCAGGCGTGGCACGCAGCGGGTGCTCTGTCAACGGTGCTTGTCTCTCATCCTCTGTTTCATTCTCCAATCTCCACTCTCACGTGGGATGATGGTTCCGCTCTGGCCTAGAAGATTCCTTCGTTCCAGAAATCCTAATTCACAGCAGGGCTGTGAAGGATCCCTGGGAAACTAAGCTAGTCTGTTTCCTTCCAGCCTCCGTTGGCACCTGGAAACTTCATCAGGAATGATTAGGAGATACCTGGGGAGAGCATGGGCATCACCCCAGAACTGACAATCCTCTAAGAGAGAGAAAGGAAGCTTTGTTTCCAGGGTCACACCAAAGCCTTATTCTCTCTCTCTCTTTTTTTTCCTGTTTGGCTGTGCTGCAAAGCATGTGGGATCTCGGTTCCCTCACCAGGGATCAAACCTGAGTCCCCTGAACTGGGAGCTCGAAGTCGTAACCATTGAACCACCAAGGAAGTTCCCTTATTCGCTTTATTGGATTTCCCAGGGGAGTTGGGAGCTAGGGGCAGCACGTGGGTGCGTGCAAAGTCACTTCAATCGTGTCTGACTCTTTGCGACCCCATGGACTGTAGCCCACCAAGCACCTCTGTCCATGGGATTCTCCAGGCAAGAATACTGGAGTGGGTTGCCATGCCCTTCTCCAGGGAGTCTTCCTGAACCAGGGATCAAGCCCAAATCTCTTACGTCTCCTGCAGTGGCAAGTTCTTTACCACTAGCGTCACCTGGGAAGCAGGAGTGAGTGAGTGAAAGTTGCTCAGTTGTGTCTGACTCTTGGCGACCCCATGGACTATAGAATCCATGGAATTTTCCAGGCAAGAGTACTGGAGTGGGTAGCCATTCTCTTCTCCAGGGGATCTTCCCAACCCAGGGATCGAACCCAGGGGCAGGGACAAATTGCTGCTCCTGTACTACAGCTAGAGTAGACTCCACTTGTTGCAATGAGAGGAAAGCCTGTGCAGCAATGAAAACCTAACACAGCCAAAAATAAATAAATAAAAGGGAAAAAAAAGTTGCATCAGTCATCCTAAAGACATTCTGGTACGGAGACTTTCAGGGGAAGGCTGGATCTTTTAAGAATTAAATGAGGGAAAGGCCTCATTAGCCTGAATATATAATAAATAACTCTAAACTGCTTCAAAGAATTAAATATTCTTATGAAAATTGTTCTCTTAAAAAATGAAAAGACTTGTGGAAATATGACAATGTGTCTAATTGTGAAGCATGACATGTTTATTTGGGGTCAATTATCACTTTTTACTGGGTTTCCCGTTTAAAAAAAAAAAATCTGCCTGCAATGCAGGAGACATAAGAGACTTGGGCTTAATCCCTGGGTTGGAAAGAATCCCTGGAGAAGGACATGGCAACCCACTGCAGTATTCTTGCTTGGAGAATTCCTTGGACAGAGGAGCCTGGCGGGCTACAGCCCATGGGGTCGCAAAGAATCGGACACAACTGAAGTGACTTAGCCTGAGTATGAATCTTTTTATAACCAACCATGGTTAGCATTCTCTTCCACATTTTAGGGCTGGACATGGAGGCGGGTCGGAGAAGGCAATGGCACCCCACTCCAGTACTCTTGCCTGGAAAATCCCATGGACGGAGGAGCCTGGTAGGCTGCAGTCCATGGGGTCACTGAGTCGGACATGACTGAACGACTTCACTTTCACTTTTCACTTTCATGCATTGGAGAAGGAAATGGCAACCCACTCCAGTGTTCTTGCCTGGAGAATCCCAGGGACCGGGGAGCCTGGTTGGCTGCCGTCTATGGGGTCACACAGAGTTGGACACGACTTTAGCAAAAAAAAATAAAAAAAAGAGGAGGTGGGTGGAAGAGTCTTAGCAAAAGGTGAAATGATGGGATCAAGGTTTCTGGTCTCATGTTCCTCCACAGAATTAGCACTCTCTCTAAAATGCATTTCTCTACTGCTAACAAGGCCGTAAAGTGAACGGCCTTCTAGGGTTTGTAAGAGGATGCTGAAGGGGAACCTTGGAATTAAAGAGTCCCTGACTCCTCAGAAGATTTTCTGGAAGTTCAGTCTTCAGTATTACCTTTCTTGCTTGCTATGGAAGATTTAGAAACATAATTCTACTTCAGACTTCTTCAGACTTGGATGTATAAGCCATCATCTTCTTTACTGTCTCCATTTCATCATCGTGAAGTAACCAGACTTCTCTCCTGATTCACAAGAAGCTGGGCATCGTTGGTTGAGGTTGGGGGGAAGGTGAGTTATCTAAACTATACTGATACAATGTGAGAAATCAACTCTTTATGCTTTTTTAAAAAATTAATTTATTTACTTTAATTGGAGGCTAATTAGTTTACAATATTATGGTGGTCTTTGACCTGCATTGACATGTATCAGCCACGGGGGTACATGTGTCTCCCATCCTGAATCCCCACCCACCTCCCTCCCCACCACATCCCTCTGGGTTGTCCCGGGGCACTGGCTTTAAATGCCCTGGTTCATGCATTGAATGTGCACTGATCATCTATTTTACATATGGTAATATACATGCTTCAATGCTATCCTCTCAAATCATCCCACCCTTGCCTTCTCCCACAGAGTCTGAAAGTCTGTTCATATCTGCGTTTCTTTTTCTGTCTTGTATATAGCCTCATCATTACCATCTTTCTAAATTCCATATATATGCTGTATTGGTGTTTCTCTTTATGACTTACTACACTCTGTATCATAAGCTCCAGTTTCATTCACCTCATTAGAACTGACTCCAATGCATTCTTTTTTATAGCTGAGTAATACTCCATTGTGTATATGTACCACAACTTCCTTATCCATTCGTCTGCCAATGGACATCTAGGTTGCTTCCATGTCCTGGCTATTGTAAACAGTGCTGCAATGAACACTGGGGTACATGTGTCTCTTTCAGTTCTGGTTTCCTCAATGTATATGCCCTGCAGTGGGATTGCCTGGTCATATGGCAGTTCTACTTACAGTTTTTTAAGAAAATCGCACTTTTCTCCATGGTGGCTGTACTAGTTTGTATTGCCACCAACAGTGTAAGAGGGTTCCCTTTTCTCCACACCCTCTCCAGCATTAATTGTTTGTGGACTTTTTGATGGCAGCCATTCTGACCAGCGTGAGATGGTACCTCATTGTGGTTTTGACTTGCAGAAATCAACTGCATAAAAAATTTATTTATTTATTTTTGGCTACATCAGGCCTTAGTTGTGGGAATCTTTCCTTGTGACTTGCCAGCTTAGGTGCCCAGTGGTGTGTGGGATCTTAATTCGCCAACCAGAGATGGAACCCACATCCCCTGCATTGGAAGGTGGATTTTTTTTTTTTTTTCAAACAACAGATTTGTTATATTGCCAGTTTCCATTGTGGCTCAGCTGGTAAAGAATCCACCTGCAGTACAGGAGACCTGGGTTCTATCCCTGGGATGGGAAGATCCCCCCGGAGAAAGGAAAGGCTACCCACTTCAGTATTCTGGCCTGGAGAATTCCATGAGGTCACAAAGAGTCAGACACGATTGAGCAATTTTCACTTTCACTTTATCATATTACAACTCTGTAGGTCAGCAGACTGACACAGGTCTCCCTGGGCTAACATCAGGGTGTCAGATGGGCTGTCTTCCCTTCTGGAGGGTCTAGCGAGAATCTTGTTTTCCCACCTGGGTTGGAAGGGAAGAGGTATTCCTTACTTCCAGTCAGTTTCCTGTTCATAGGCTTGCCCTTCACAGGTGTGCCCTAGAGACACCTAGCAGATTTCCTCAATCCATCAGCTCACCTATCAACACCTTTCCCCTGAACCATTAAATAGAACTATTGGGTAAGTCAATGGCACCCCACTCCAGTACTCTTGTCTGGAAAATCCCGTGGATGGAGGAGCCTGGTAGGCTGCAGTCCATGGGGTCGCTAAGAGTCGGACACGACTGAGTGACTTCACTCACTTCACTTTGTTGGATAAGTAACAACACAACTATTTTGTCTTTTCAAATCCTCTGCACTCTGCCAAGATGGAGAAGAAATGGCAACCCACTCCAGTATTCTTGCCTGGGAAATCCCATGGATAGAGGAGGTTGGTGGGCTACAGTCCATGGGGCCACAAAGGGTCGGACACAACAGAGAATATGCACGTTCATGTTCAGAGACCGAGACCAGTTAGGAAGTTTTTGTAGATGTCCAATTAGAAGATGAAATCAGTTGGATCTGTACATGATGCCCTTCCAGAGTAGCTCAGAAAGAAAAAAAAAGATTGTTTTCAGACAACTGCATAAATAAGTGCTAACCTATTTTTGCAGACTGCTAAGTAATCTTGGCCAGATTCTTTGCTACCTTAGCCATCACGCTATTAAATGGCGGAGGACTCATCTGCATACTCTTATTTAGGTGTTAGAAACTCTCAAGAGTCAGGGAAAGTATTTTTCACCTTCCAATAGGACGTTAAGTTGAATAGGAAGATAAGATTGAGTCATTCTTTGTTTCCTTGCTTGTTCACTGTTTATCTTCTTATGCGATGTAAATCCCAGGAGAACAGGCTTGAGAACATTGATGGCTCTTCAGCGAAACAGTGCGTGTGCCAGAGTAGGCTCTTGGTAAATATATTCTGAGTAAATGAAAGATAGAAAGACAGACAAAGTAAGGAAAAAGGAGGCAGAGGAAGAGAGAAATGAGGGGAGAAAGGGGGAAGGAAAGAAAGAAAAAAAAAGAAGGAAGGAAAAAGGGAGGGAGGGAGGAAAAGAAAGGCAGGCAGGAAGGGAAAGAATGAGAGAAAAACAGAAAGAAATGATGGAATGTCCGGTAAAAGAAACCATCACATTGGACAGGGAATTAAGAGATTCAGTCTTTCTTCTAACTACTGTTTATTCAACACCTGTGCAGTGCTAAATGCTGAAGATGCTGCCCTTATGATATTGCCAATGTCGATGTCTGGGTTTGATTCTGCTATTCAGGAGCCTAGAGCCCTGCCAAGTCTACCTTAAGCTTAAACTGATAGGGGAGGGGGGAGTGAGGGGGGGAGGGGGGCAGGCTGAGAGGATAAGATGACAACTAAAGCATTTTTCAGATTTACCTGCTTTAAATCTTGGCTTCAGTCCCTCTTTCTCTTTTTGTTTATTTTGTTCTTAAAACCTTCATTTTTAATAGTCCCAAACTGGAGATAACTCAAAACATCCAACAACGGGTGAACAAAGAAGCTGTGATGCATTCACATAGTAGAATTCTATTCAGCAACTTTATTACTAGCTTATTTAATGATTTTATTGGAGTGCAGTTGATTTACAATGTTGTTACTTTCAGATGTACAGCAAAGTGATTCAAATATATATGTGTGTACTCTTTTTCAGATTGCTTTTCCATCATAAGTTATTACAAGATAGTGAATATAGTTCCTTGTGCTATCAGGTCCTTCTTGCTTATCTAGTTCATGTATCGCAGCATATTTCTGTTCATCCCAAAATTATAATTCCCTCCCCCTTTTCCTTTTGGTAACCATAACTGTTTCTGTGAGTCTATTTTATAAATAAGTTCATTTGTATCAATTTTTTTCTTTTTTTACAACCTGCATATAAGGGATATGGTATGATATTTGTCTTTCCCACTTCACTTGGTAGGACAATCTCGAGCTGCAATGCTCCCTCTTTTAGAGCGAGCAAAGAAACGTGAGAGCCCGCCACCTAAGACCGCGTTCTTGCCCTCTGGACAGAAATGGGACCACTCCCTCGAACTGGCTTTCTCAAAGAGCCAGAGAAATGCTAAACAGTAACCGATCTGGAGGAGGACAACAAGGTGGCACTAATTGTTCACCTTCCTCCAGGTCCCGAGCGGAGGAGGCTGGCTCGGGGCTGCTCGGGCCAGCGCGCCGCTCGATCGACTCTGGACTGAAGGTGAAGGGGAGGCGCCCAAGCCTCAGAGATGCTCCCCACACTCGGATGGGGCGGGTCTGCAAGTAATGCCAGGGGCCGGAGGAAGGCTCCCATTGGCTGAGGGCCGGTGACGGGAGGGGGAGGGGGCAGTATAAGGGAGGGGGTGTGCGTGCACCGTGTCAGTTTCGGAGTCCCTGGCGTCTCACCTCCGTGCGGCGGCGTCCGGGTTGCGCCTCTGCCTAGGGCTATTTCCTCTCCTCTGCCCACCCGGCGCCCCGCAGCAGCCCCCAGCCCCGGGCCCTTCCTGCCTTTCCTCCGCGATCCGTAGAGCCGGGAGACTTTTCCTTCTCTTTTCTCTTCTTTCCCCTTTGTGGCTCCAAAAACCCATCGCGGCGAAGCTCCCGGCTCCGGAGGGAGTTCCACTTGCAGGGGAAGGGCGGCCGCCCGCGCAGCGCACGGGCCCCTCCTGCGACCCCACGGGCCGGCGCGCCCACCCCGCCTTCCCGCCCCGCACCTGCCTTCGTTCGCCAGAGGAAGCCAGCCGAGAGTTCATTGATGCACCCCTTCCAGTGGTGTAACGGTGAGTACCGGGCTTTGGAGGGGTAGGGGGAGCGTCGGCGCTAGGGACGTGGGGCTGGCTGGAGACGAGGATTGCGGGGGGCGCCAGGTTTCAGATCGGAGGGCTCCTTCTCCCTCTCGAGCCAACTTTTTACTGCAATGGGACCGACGAGGAGGTGTCCTGGCGCTCAACTCGGCTCTGCACAGCGCGGAATTTGAAAGGGGGCGGGGGGGAGGCGGTGTGGGATCCAGGTTTCACTGCAGGACCGAGAGGGATCTCTCGGGCGGGCGGGGGTCGTGGGAGCCGAGGGGTTCCCGGCCTCTATGTGGCGGCTTCGCACTCATACCCGCCTCCCTCCTCGCCTTTGTGCGCTCAAACTCTTGCTCTTTGTTGTGGTCGTCGGCGGAGAATTAAATCCGCGCTCGGGCTCGGATCTCCTAGAGGGAGCTCAAGTTCCTGGTCTGAAACTTTGCAGGCTATTTTAAATATGTATACAGTGCAGCGTGCAGGACGGGGCGCGGGGGCGGCTTCCCCTGCGCCTTTGTTAGCTTCGCACCGGCTGCTCGGGGGCTTTGTGCCCAGGGATGACGCCGGATTAATGAGCTTGCCTTTATTGGATTGATAAAGCCGTGTAGATCTCCTGGCGCCCGGCTACTCTTGAATGCAGGGCTTGCCTGGGGATCTGTGCTCACTGGCCCTACGGCCAGACCACGGTACAAGCTCTTGTGCCTCGGTGGTGTCTGCGCCTCCAGACCCAGTCCCCCATCCCTCCCCAGCCTAGTTGATGCTAAATGCACCTCACATTTAGGCTTTTTAGCCGTTTCCGTGACTACAGGTTGGGCTTAGGGCTGATTCCTTGTCCAGGCTACCTGAAGAGACGCCCTTCTAAGCGGGTCAGTTCAAAACTTTGGCTGCTAATACCCTCCAGTGACCCTGGGATCTTGACTGCCTTGTTCTAATGCTTGGAGAGTTTCTGGAGAAAGCGGGGAAGAAGGGCGGGCAGGGCCGGGGGCAGGGAGAAAGAAGCAGCTGGCCTTATCTCTGAGTAGGGTAGGCTGGCTAGTTAGTGGGGTAGGGGTGGTGGAGGGGCGAGAATCCATTCTTGAGAGCAGACTCTTGCCAGATCTTGCATTAATTATTTCAAGAGGCTTTTGTTTTAAGGCAGGGTTTGGGCAGCCTGTGTATGAGGGGCTCCCATCCCCCTCTTCCTCTAGCTGGTAGGATCTAATTTCCTGAAAATGAACCTATGCATAGCTGGAGTGGGGGCGGGGGTGGGGGTGGGGGAGGACAGTGAACCCCCGCATCTGGGAAAGATTCCCGTTGGCTGGGAAAGAGAAGCATTTCCCAGATCCCCTGGTCGTTCTTGGCCAGCCCTTCTCTTGACGTCACTCCAGCTCCCAGCCCGCGAGCTGGGGGATGAGACATTCTGATGTCAAGGCTTTCATAGGTCGGGGGAAACAATGGAACAGACTTCAGGAGAAGAACCAAGGTAGCGAGCTGTCAGTGAACACTAGCCCTGTTTGTGGGCCGCCCCTTTTCATAGATTTTTAGACCAGCAGAGCACTTGCTGCTTCATCTTTCCACTTTTTAAAACATGTATTTATTTTTTGTTGATTTATAGTTGACTTGGGGTTCCCAGGTGACTCAGTTGTAAAGAATCACCCTGCCAATGCAGGAGACATGTGTTTGATCCCTGGATCAAGAAGATTCCCCTGGAGAAGGAAATGGCAACCCACTCCAGTATTCTTGCCTGGAGAGTTCCATGGATAGAGGAGCCTGGCGGGCTACAATCCATGGGGTCGCAACAGAGTTGGACACGGCTCAGCGACTAAACAACAACACAGTTGACTTACTAGGTTGTGTTTCTTTTTACTTCTTAAAGTGATGGAGAAAGGACTGTTCTCTGACTCCAGGGAAGAAGCAATCCCTCCCCAAACACCTTTGTGATAAATATCTGGAGCCTGTCATTCCTGGGGTTAAAAATTCTTTCCTTATAAGTTTAGAGAAAAAGCTACACCACTGTCAGCTTTTAACCCAGTGTATTTTTTGTCTACTTCTTTGATCAGAATGCAAGCAAATGGGCCGTCTCCTCTTAGCCATGAAGTTCTTCTCACCCACACCTCTTTATCATAGAAAGTCCCAACTCGCTGACTCAATCCTGGAAAGTGAAAGTGAAGTCACTCAGTCGTGTCCGACTCTTTGCGACCCCATGGACTGTAGCCTACCAAGCTCCTCCATCCATAGGATTCTCCAGGCAAGAATACTGGAGTGGGTTGCCATTTCCTTCTCCAGGGGATCTTCCCACCCAGGGATGGAACCCGGGTTTCCCGCACTGGAGGCAGACGCTTTAACCTCTGAGCCACCAGGGAAGCCCATGAGTCAATCCTGGAGCCCCAGAAAACCTCTTGGCAAGATCAGATGATCAATAAACTGATACACTGCTGAGGCCAGAGTGCCTTCAGAGTGCATACATGCAAACCCTCTGCGTTATCTATGGTCATTGCCATGCAAGGGAACCAAATGAGGCTCTTTGGGACCCTATGGATGCCAGGATACAGCTGAGGAAAGGTACATGGTGGAATTTCCCTGGTGATCCAGTAGTCAACAGTTTGACTTCCAATGCAGTGGGTGTGAGTTCAGTCCCTGTCAAGGAACTGAGATCCCACTTGCCTCCCAGCCAAAAAAAAACAAAACATAAAACAATACTGTAACAAATTTCAGTAAAGACTCTTAAAAAAAATAAAAAAGGTACCTGGAGAGTCAAGGCAGATGGAGGATTAGATTCTTACAGCATCAGCTGTTGATGAGACGGGGCTGGGGGAGATGTGCCTGGTGGGGAAGAAGCCTCTTTGGCATGGCAGAGTTACCTGGAAGACAATCCCAAACACTGTTTTCCAGAGTAGACAGAAAGTTGTTCCTGCCTGGCCAGTCCACCATGGTGTCTTCACGGAAAAATCAGTCTCCTTTGGCCCATAGAGATCAAATATTTGAGCGGAGGGTGAAGAGGTAGTGAAAACTTTCTAACCCATGCCGGAGGCTAAGAAGCAGGGTTTAGCAAAGTTTAGTAGCTAATTAATTTTTTCCCAACTTTAACCCAAAAGTCTCTCTGGACAAGAATTACTTTTACTTTTTGTTTCCCCACAATGTCTAGATCAGTGTATATAAGTCAAGCCAGCAAGCTGTACTTGCTGGTTGACTGGTCACCACCGGTCAGCTGAGGGCAGTTTCTGGGCAATTTTCCCAAACTTCAGTTTCCTTACTTTGAAGCGGGAGCTTTTGCCAAGAGGACTAGGTCGCCTTGAGAAAAATCAGGAATTACTTATCTGTTAGCCAGTTACTGAAAAAAAGCCAAACGTGAGGGTAAATGAAGTCGCTCAGTCGTGTCCTACTCTTTGCGACCCCATGGACTGTAGCCTATCAGGCTCCTCCGTCCATGGGATTCTCCAGGCAAGAATGCTGGAGTGGGTTGCCATTTCAGTCAAAGTACAAAAGGTTGCTATCCTCAGACCTAGGAGTGCTCAGACTGGTTAAGAACTCTCTGTCTCTGATCTCAGAATTGTATGTTGGTGTTCAGTCGCTCAGTCGTGTCCGACTCTTTGCAACCCCATGGACTGCAGCATGCCAGGCTTCCCTGTCCATCACTATCTCCCTGAGTTTGCTCAGATTCTTGTCCGTTAAGTCGATGATGCCATCCAACCATCTCATCAGTCCCACATCTACTATGTACCACACTTTCCACGATAGAAATCTCTGTGTCTGTCTTCTTCCCTAGACTGTAATATCATCTAGTCTTTCCTTTTTTCTTCAGTGTCTGTCATGGTCCTTGTCATGTAACCAGTGTTTAATGCATGTTTGAGTTAAATGAAGCTGATTCTAGGAACTGTAGGTAACCTAAGACAGTCAGCTGAGAGTGCTGGAGCCAGAACATGTGGTACAGGCTGTGAGCACTATAGAATTCGAGCTGGGGTCTGCCGGGGGTGGGGGTGGTGCATATCACAAAGACCAGCCTTGGGGGACTTTGGGAAGGGAGAGAGAGTTTCAGGCAGAGAAAGCTACATGAGCAAAAGTTTGGAGGCAGGTGAAGACAAGGTTGGGCGAGAAATAGAGAGGAGACTCGCTCACCTTGGGTGATGCTGGGGGATATTGAGTTGGGGAGGGAGAGAGAGGACCCAGCGCATTCTTGTTGGGAGGACTAGAAGCCTGAGTTTGGTAGATCACAGTAGAAAAACGGAGTGGGAGGATATGCCAGACATGTGGGCTAAATTAGAGGAGGGACTAGACATCAATTAATAGGGACTTGGAGTAGAACTGGGCTCCAAGTGTGTTTGGAATAGAGACTTGGCAGGAGAGTTGGCATACAGTCTGAAAGAGGTTTGGAGGGGGCTTGTTATATTGGTCACTAAGTTGATCTCGGGGATGAAGAGGGTGGAGATGTGTGAGGTCAGAGATGACTCCGGTCTTTAAAGTCTTTTTCAGAGTTGGGGTCGCAGCCCTAATTATGGTATAGCGTTCCAAAGTATATTAATGGCTCCTAACCACAATGGCAGGAAAGCAAGGAACCCGTATTGTCCCCACCTCCCCACGCCCCTCACCCCCACCAGGGACTGAACCTGTGCCCTCAGCAGTGAAAGTGCAGAGTGCTAACCACTCAACTGCCAGGGAAGTCCCCAGAGATCTTTGAAGCCAGGCCTTCTTAGCTGTTTGACTGTTGGTGTTATTTAATGATTGAGTCTTTTTTTTTTCAAACCCTGTGGAGAGGGTGGGCAGAGTACATTTCATGGTGATGTTATTACGAAGGTTCACTTGGTAGCATGAGATGTGTTTGGCTGGTAGCGTGTGTAAGGGCTTCCCAGCTGGCTCATCGGTAAAGAATCCGCCTGCCAGTGCAGGAAACTCGAGACCTTCGATCCCTGAGTCGGGAAGATCCCTGGAGAAGGAAATGGCAACCCAGCATTCTTGCCTGGAGAATCCCATGGACAGAGGAGCCTGGCATGATACAGTCCGTAGAGTTGCACAGTTGGAAACAACTGAGTGAATGAGTGCACACACACACACACACACACACACACACACACAAACGTATGGTGAAGTCTAGCCTTCCTGTCCCAACACTTTCTGAAATCCAAGACTCTGAGGCTTACCTTTCAGATCACTGATATTTTTGCCTGGTAGCAAGAAAAACCACTCACCCGATTTATGGTTAATTCCTTTTTCTTTTTTCTCCCTTATTACCATAATAGACAATTTTCTAACCCTCAGGACCAATGGTCCCATGAAGTAGCTCCAGGATTGATTTTTCCAGCCACTTGACAGACAACATCTTTCCTTCCTCCTCTTTCCTTGTCTTCTCTGCCACCAGCCTTATACTGAACTTCCCTCTTACCAGCTGTAACTTGGCTTCCACCATTCCAAATGCTTTGGAGAGATGTGACCCAAGAAAGGAAAAGCTTGTCTTTATAGCAGATGTTCATCTCTTTGTTTTTCTTCAGCCAGAACCTAATCACGTGCCTTTGTTGGTGGTGTTGTCATTTAGGCTCTGTGACCCCATGGACTATAGCCCACCAGACTCCTCTGTCCATGGGATTTCCCAGGCAAGATACTGGAGTGGGTTGCCATTTCCCTCTCTTCTCCAGGGGATCTTCCCTACTCAAGGGTTGAACCCCCATCTCCTTCTTTGACAAGTGGATTCTTACCACTGAGCCACCAGGGAAGCCCAATCACATACCTACCCCAACACCAAACCCTGGCAAAAGCAAGGTGATTGTCACCTTCAGATCAATCAGGATTTACTCCTTCAGATCAATCAGGATTTACTCCTTCAGATCAATCAGGATTTACTCCAGAGTCACGTGAATGAAGCTTCTAGTGGCCACCTGTGCGTCCACACTGAAGGGACCTTGTTAAAACGTAGATTCTGATTCGCTTTGCTGGAGATTGGCCTGAGATTCTGTGTTCTGCAAGCTCTGGGGATGCCACTGCCATTAGCAGACCGCATGGTGAGGCTTTGAGTAGAAAAGGGGAGGGTGGCCAGGAAAAATGAGCAGCGGCTCCCCCTCCCCCACCCCCGCCACATTCTGGAACGCGGGCCCAGACTCAGAGTGAACAATTTCTATTCTGGTCTGGGTGCAGCCTGGCTTCTGGAGCAGGTGGCTTAATAATGACAAATGACCTTTGCAACTTCGCTTTGCAATTTACAAAGCATATCTCTTACACCATAGTCTTGGGTCGCCTCTGCAGTTTGCTTGTTTTCCTGTGACAAAGGGGAGCTTCTCAGCAAGGTAATTTCTCAAAGGTCGCGTAGCTAGGGAGAGGTGGGACTGGAGCCTAGATGGATGTTTCCTCACCTGAGGCTCTCCGTCTTGCTAGTGCACCCTAGGGGCTGCTACCAGACAGAAGTGAGTTTTCCATTTCCACCCATTGCCCGATTCCTTGATCCCCTAGAAGGAGGTGCAAGTTGAAGTATCATGTGTAGGATCCCGTTTCCTAGATGATTAAATCATTTACCCAAGATCATGTCACTAGTGTTAGGACGAGGTTGTAAATGTAAGTCCCTGGAATGTAAATTGGTGCACCCAGTGTGGAAAACAGTGTAGAGGTTCCTTAAAAAACTCTAAGTAGAACTGCCACGTAATCTCACAGTCCCACTTCTGGGTATTTACCCCCCAAAAAACACGCATTCAAAAAGATAGTTGCACCCCGGCATTCATAGCAGCACTATTGACAGTAGCCAGGACGTGGAAGCAGCCCAAATGGTCACCAACATGTGAATGGATAAAGAAGATATGGGTCACACACACACACACACACACAGAGACACACACATATACACAGAGACATACACACACACACAGAGAGACACAGAGACATACACACACATACACACAGAGATACACACACACACACATACACACACACATACACACACACACTGAGAGATACACACACATACATACACATATACACACATACACAGAGAGAGACATACACACACACATACACACAGAGAGACATACACACACACATACATACACACAAATACACATACATAGAGACACACACACACATACACACAGAAACACACAGAGAGACATACACACACACACACACACATACAGAGAGAGAGAGACACAGACACACACACATACACAGAGACATACACACACACAGAGACACACAGAGACATACACACAGAGAGATACACACACACATACATACACACATACACACTGAGAGATACACACATACACACACATACATACACATATACACACATACACATACACAGAGACATACATATACACACACATACACACAGAGAGAGACACACAGAGAGACATACACACACACACACACACACACACACATACATACACATACATAGAGACATACACACACACACACACACACACAGAGGATATTGGGTTGGTCCAAAAGTTCATTTGGGTTTTTCCATACAATGTTTCAGGAAATACCCAAATGAACTCTTTGGCCAATCCAATATAATCATGGAAAACTACTCAGCCATAAAAAGAGAAGAATGAAATAATGCTCTTTGCAGCAACCTAGATGGACCTAGAGATTGTCATACTAAGTGCAGTGAGAAAGACAGATGCCATGCAGTATCACTTACATGTGGAATCTGAAATATGACACAACTTGTTTACAAAACAGAAACAGACACGCAGACATAGAAACAAAGAAGACAAGCTTATAGTTCCCAAAGGAGAAAAGGAATGAGGGAGGGGTAAATTAGGAGTTTGGGATTAACAGATACCAACTACTGTGTATAAAATAAACAGCAAGGACCTCCTGCAAAGCACAGGGAACTGTATTCAGTATTCTATAATAAGCCATCATGGAAAAGAAGAGGAGCAAGAATACACATATGTATCTGGATATCTGAATCACTTTGCCGAACATCCGCAGTGAACACAACGTTGTAAATCAATTATGCTTCAATTAGAAAGAAGTAAGTCCCTGAGTCAGAGGCTTGCCATTTCTTGCTGCATCCTTGCTCACGCCGAGTGGCATCAGCCTCGGTAGTAAATTTCCCACTATCGTAACACTTGCCCTCTCCTGTTCTCTGCAGGGTGTTTCTGTGGCCTGGGACTGGTGAGCACCAACAAGTCCTGCTCAATGCCCCCCATCAGTTTCCAAGACCTTCCCCTCAACATCTACATGGTCATCTTCGGCACAGGCATCTTCGTCTTCATGCTGAGCCTCATCTTCTGCTGCTATTTTATCAGGTGGGTGGCTCACTGTCTGACCTGGGGTCCCGGGGAGGGGGAGGTCCAGGAGGTGGCAGCCATAGGTAGGGTGAACCGAACGAGCCTCCTGTTGCAGAGTCACTAGCCTCCAGCCGGGGCTCCTTGCTTTGAGGACAAGACTTAGCCTGCCGTTAGCTGGGCCCCTGAGGCCTGCTGTTTCTATTTCCATCAGCCTATCAAGTTGTCCAGCGCATACAAGGCCAGCAGGGATCAGCCTGCATCCCGCCTGCTGGCCAGTTCCTCTCATGTTGCCCAGAATGACTAAGTAATATCATCAGTGGTCCCTCGCCATCTCTCTCCACCCACTCACACCTTCTGGGTGGCCAGGTCTAAGGGGGTATCATTCCACCAGTGGCACGACCCTCTGCCCTCCTGGGAAATCCTGTTATCATCCTTCCAGATGCTAATATTAGCAAGCTGGTGTCTGCAGAGCTGCCTGTTTGTACTGCCTCTTACATGTGAAGGAATAAAAACTGAAAACCATCCCTTCTTATTGCATAGGAGTCCAGGGAAGGACTGGAGCTTAGCAGGGCGAGCCAAACTCCAGGAACTGTTTTCTTTGCTTCTAGACAAGGGAATTGGTGGCTATCTTCTATGAAAAATGTAGGGCATGCCTGGTATTCAGGGTGGAAAATACAGTAGTGTTTCTGAACTAGGGCACCCTATGGGTATTAACAATTCCTCATTGTATGGGTCTGTCCTGTGCATTGGGGAACATTGCACACCCCTGACCAGCTCCAGCCAAGAATGTCATGGTTCCTTGAACCATTGTGATAAAACCAAGCCACACGCCCACACACAGACACACACACAAGCATATGATTACCCAATGCCTGGGTAGACCGACATCAGCTGGGGTGTCTAGTATCTGATCAGATCATCTAAACAGATTAAATTAAGATGAAGGCCAAAGGAGTTTGCATTCCCCACGGAGATATCCTGGTGGGTTTGAGTGGCTCGCCTGGTGGGAGGCTAGAGGGTTAGCAGATGCTTGTTCAGATTCTTCAGGCCGAGGAGCCCCTTCTTAAGAAGGGGAAGTGCCCTGCGGCCCTGCTTTCCTTTGCTTCTCATCCATTGCCTCAGCCCTCCTTTTTTTCTCTGGACTTTAAAAAGTCCCCGGGACTGGAATTTTCCACTTACAAGGCTTTTTGCAGACAAGGTAGTGGTTTATTTTCCCCTCTTGTACCACTGAGTCTGAAATTTGCATCTCATTAGTAAACTGAGGGTGTGGGTAGATTTCCGGTATCTCAACACCCCTTTCCACACCCGCCCGCCCCTTTCCCCCAGCTGAAGTTTTCTTCCTCAAACTTTTCGTCTTCCTGACCAACAACCACCTCGCTCTCCGCATATGAAGCCATGTATGCAACTCCCCGGAGACGGAAGATGGAGGCATACCTAAGATTTATGTGCGATGCTGGCAGGAGGCTGTAAAACCAGGCTGTGTCTGGCCCCTACACACACACACACGCATGCATGCACATCCCTGCCAGGCTGCAGAGGTGGTCAAGAGAGGAAATTCTACAAAATCACTCTGAGCCAGCAGGTGGGAGACCCAGCTTCGCTTCCCAGTTCTGCCACTAATAGGTGCGATCTTGGGGTTTAAGCTCCTCTTTGCCCAGGACTTCCTATTGTGCCAGGCACCGTGCTGACCACCTTGTGAAATGTTCATCATCCTTAGTCCTCAGAACTGCCCTCCAGTTTCAGTATTAGTCTACTTTGTAAATGAGGAAACTCGTGCTCAGGCGATTAAAGAGCTGCCTGAAGTCCTGTATCCGGAAAGATGGTGAGATGGGCTTGTCTGATGTCAGTTAGCGAGGGTCTTTCGGATTCCGGATGTTGGCCTTCCCAGATTCTTATTCCTTGAACGGGATCATGTGGGGCTCCCGTGGCCACCTGCTCGCAGCCAGACACCGTGGTGCTGCAGAAGAACAGGCTGGGAGCTCTGGGTACGGCAGGTTTATTTATTTTTTGCTTGGCTGGAGTTGGTGACCACATGATACCAGAAGCTTTCTCCCCGCTGCGGGGCTGCTTGGCGCCACCTGTTTTCCTTCTGCAGTCATCTGCGCCTTCGCACCCCGCCCTCTGTCCTGCAGCCCAAAGCCGGTGTGACCCTGGCGTCTCATGGTTCCCCAGCCTTGCTGGTATGTGGCAGCCTGGGAGCGCCTATATATAGAAAGACACACAAGCACAGAAGCCACTTCTTCTGCCTGCGTCTCGGTTTCCTCCTCAGCCAAAATAGGCCTGTGACCCCCTGCTCCCGACCTGCTGAGCTCATTGGCCCAACTCCCCCTCGCTCCGTCTTCCCTGAGCACCACCCCCCCACCCACCAGGAGCTGATCTCTGCCCTACACAGGATGGAAGGGGCCCCGTGAAGCACAAATCGGGCAGGAAAGAAACGACTCTTTGCAGGACTTGCCCGCATTGTTTGTTGCAAAAGGGGAAAAGCCAGGAAGCGCCCACTGGCAGTGGCTTGAAATGGGCTCATTGAATTCAGGGTATTTTTAGCTGCTTTGCTCACCCCAGCAGCTGAGAAGGCCACCTGTCCCGAGTTGTTGGCACTCCCTCCCTGCTGGGATGGCCCAAGATCTCTGCTTTTTTGCTCTCATTTTCCTTGCAACCCTTTTGGCCCTGTTTCATCCCAACCTCTACCTTCCTGATATGGAAATCTACAGGCAGAGTGAATCTAGAGCGTGACTCTGAAGCCCTCAATGTTCCAATTGATGGTCCTGGACTCTCAGAGTCAGCTTCTGGAGAATCCTTGGGTAAGACCATTAAATGGAGCCAGCCGGACAGAAGGGCCCCCCAGGCGTCTTTCGACAGAGCAAGCAGAAAGGCACTGCGCATACTGCCTAAGTGTAGCTCTGCTGCAGACGAAGTAGGCGAGGCTCCGGAGATGTGACATCCCCGCTTTCTGAGCCAGGAAGCCGGCAGGCTCCTTGCCACTTCCTTATTCTCTGTACATACCAGCTAAAAGAGCAGCAGTCTCTCCCTCAGAAGGCAGCTCTGGGCAGCCTGACAACGAGAGTGGGTTTCTTCTTCCCCAGATGAACCCAGTGTCGGGCGGGTGGCCCTTGATCATTTAAGTGCATCGTTCATTTTGAGTGCATCCTCCCCTGCCCCTCTCATTTAGAAGTGGGGACACAGCTGCAGATGTGTACAGGAACGTGTGCAGGTAGGGGTCTAACAGTGGGAGCGCTGGTTAGACCCTCAGCCCGTCCGTCCAAGGACCAGAAACCCCCCCGCCCATGAGGGCAGAGGCGAGGGTCGGCGGGGCAGGCAGCGGCGGGGCTGCCTTGCCCTCAGCCCTGAGGCAGAGGGACATTGTCCCCACCTGTCCCCTGACCTCCTGTTCGGAGCCGTGGAGGTGGAGGCCGCCGGATCTTATCTGCCCCAGCCTGTGCACCAGGCTTTCTGCATCCTCCTTTGCTCAGGTTCCAGCATCTCTGCGTTGCTCTTGGAGCATCTTACCTTGTGCCCTCCCTTCAATTAAGGCTAGTGATTGAAGATTCTCTTCCTCTAACTCAGACCAGCTTTTTTTTTTTTTTCATAAAATGCCAGCTATTACAGGCTTTGCGAGTCATATGATATCTGTCTGAACCACCCAGCCCTTCTGTACAGAAGCAGTCATAAAGTATAAGTGTGGCTGTGCTCCAGTAAAATTTTATGGCAAGCACTGAAAGTTGATTTTCATATAATTTCCACATGGCATGAAATATTCTTTCAATTCCTGCTTTCAACCATTTACGAGTAAGCACAGTTCTGTAACCAACAAGGCCAGCACACACAACTCTGCTCAGTGTAACGTGGCAGCCTGGATGGGAGGGGAGTTTGGGGGAGAATGGGTCCGTGGATATGTATGGCTGAGTCCCTTTGCAGTCCACCTGAAACTGTCACAACATTTGCTTGTTAATCTACTCTACCCCACGACAAACTAAAAAGTTTAGGTTTTTTAAAAAAAGAATAAGTAGAGAGCTTCCCTGGTGGCTCAGGGGTGAAGAACCTACCCGCCAGTGCAGAAGACACGGGTTTGGTCCCTGAGCCGGGAAGTTCCCACGTGCCGTGGAGCAGCTAAGCCCGTGCAACTACTGAGCCTGTGCTCCAGAGCCCGAGAGCTGCAACTACTGGATCCACGTGCTACAGTTGCTGAAACCCACGCACCCCAGAACCCATGCTCCACGACAGGAGAAGCCTGAGCATCCAAGCGAAGAGTGGCCCCCGCTTTCCCGCAACTAGATAAAAGCCCTCGAGCAGCAACAGAGCACAGCCAAAAATTAAATAAATAAAAGTGTATATATAGGAAAGTACACTTCTTCACTCCTGGGCCTTATGAAACAAATGGTTAGCTGGCTTTGACCCTCAGGAAACCATGATTGGCCACCCTGGTCATAACCTGGTGGTTCTCTGGTGTCTTCTTCCAATAACACAAATCTTTGGTAGAAATGATTCCTGGGAGAGAAAACTCTATCTGGCCCCCAGGTACAGGAGACCATAGAGCACCCTGCACAGTCCAGAAGGTTCCTCTCACTGAAAATAAAACAGAAAAAAAAAAAAAAAGTTATCAGTGCATCGTCTTGGTCTCGGCCATTGGCACAGTAAGCCTTTCAGAAAGTTGGTGGCTTGTTGATTGAGAGGGTGTTTCCCAAAACCCCATCCTATGCCCAGGAGCAGGGTGTGTGCCCCCTGACTGTGAGGCTGGCCACAGTTTGTGGTAACGAGCTCGGGCTCTGTCGTCAGGTCGACTTTGGTTAGAATCCAGGCTCTGCTGCCAGGCTCTCACTCAGCTCTGAAGTTTGGGCAAGTTACTTAGCTTCTTTGGACTCTGTGTTCCTTGTCTGCCAGGAAACACATCTCTCCCTCTGGAAGGTGTTTGAAATCCATGAGCACGGATATGGATCTATATCGTTGGATATCAGATATGGATCTATATCAGTAGAGATCGGCGCCTAGCAAATCCCCCATCACAGTTATGCTCCTGCCATTAGTAACGGCATGTTCTGGCCATTGTGTTCTGGCCATTGAGAGTCTGGCTGTATGCAGGCCACCAGCTTGAAACAAAAAGAGGAAAACAAAGAAGGGATTGCCTGTGTTGCCCTGGTGCTGTGAAGGGGGAAGCGTGTGCTCTGCCTCCAGAATACTTGTGTTCTCCGGGTGGAAAATTCCCCAGGCTCAACAGATGTTCTCCTGCTGCCCGGGCTTGGTGGAAATAGCCCTCTTAAGAGTGTCTACCTTCTGGGACTTCCCTGGAAGTTGAGTGGTTAGGGCTCCTCGCTTTCGCCGCTGAAGGGGGCAGGTTCGTCCCTGGTCAGGAACTAAGATCCCACAAACCACGTGCTATGACCAAAAAACAAAAACAAAACTAACTTTTGCACACTCAGCAAGCAGATGGTTGATCTGTCTAGTTGGGGAGCCCAAAGGAGGTGACCTGCCAGGAAGGAAGGTGAATTAACTTTTAGGGTGCTCTGTCAGAACCCCCACCCCGAGTTGAGGGTAGGTGACAGTGAGTTTTGAGGCAGTTGAACCTAAGAGTCTGAGTCCTTACCCCACGCTGGTGACCTGCAAAGACTTTTATGCATATTCCGTGTCTACGGGACGCATCTCCCCACCCCCAGAAGGAAGTCCCAAGCCACCGGCCTGTCTCTCCTGCTCTGAATGGCTGTTTGTGCAAAGACATAATGACTTCTTCTCTTCCCTCTTTCTTGCTCCCCCCAGCAAACTCCGGAACCAGGCACAGAGTGAACGATATGGATATAAAGAGGTAAATAAAGTCCTCAATTTGCCCTGAGACCTCTCCCCGCTCCACCACTACTAGCCCAGATAGAGATGGCCGGGGGAGGTGGAGGGAACAGGGAGGAGGCAAGATGAAGCTGGCCTGTTCTCCCCTCGTGCCTAGTGAGAGCAGTGGTCTCCCTGGGCAGAGCTGGGGGCTCCCTTCCTCGGCTGATACCACCTGGCCCCATGTTTGGTATCTTCTGACCCCAGGTCTCCTCTCTTTATTCCCAGGTGGTGCTTAAAGGAGATGCCAAGAAGTTGCAGTTATATGGGGTGAGTGCCCTAGGGCAGCGCATGGCGTGCCCATCGGGTAAGGCAAACCTTCTCCAGGTCTGAAGACCTTTTTAGGAACCTTCTTAGTCCCTGCCTTCCGGTCTCCTTGGGCCAAATAGAAGACACATCCCAAAAGGGGATCAATATGCAGAATCTGTTATGTCTGGGACTGGCGCAGGCAGAAAACAGAGGGGGTCACCAAAGGGTTTGGGTACATGGTGACCTGTCACCCCAGGAAGCCTGCTAGACGTAATCTTAACAGGGAGGGCAGTCTGACCATCCCGGGCCAGACTTCACTAACTTTCCCTGCTCAGTGCCCCCATCTGGGTCCGAAAGGGGTCCCCTCTGTGTGTGCTCTGTCCTGGCGACTGTGGGTCTGACATATGGGTCCAGCCCTCTAGTTCTCCCCTGTTCCCCTCCATTCCACTGCACCCCATCACCCCCACTTTCTGGGGCCCCTCAACTCCCGACTCTTTTAGGACTAGACCGTTTCTTCTTCCTTTCCCACCTGCGCCTTTGGGGTCACCTAACTCATGTTCCAAGACTTCTGTCCATAACTACAGGCACTCGTGCAGAGAGCGTGTGTGGTTGTCCGTGTGTGGGAAGAATCACAGGTCCCATCATGTGCAAGACTAGCCTGGACATGGCCTCATTTCATCTGTCTCTTTGGGGTCCATAGTCACGATGTCCCCAAGTTCTGATGTTTCTTAAGCTCTCCTCCAGAAGAGGAAATTCAGCTGGGATTGAGGGGTTAATATACTGGGATGCAAGGCTGGCTTTAAAGAATGGAAACCATACACCAGACCCCCCTCCTTACTTCTAACTGTTACGGATAAGTGCCCCCTGGTCGAAAGTCCTCGGCTAGAAAGACTATAAAAAAAAGGATGAAATAATGCTATTCACAGTAACGTGGGTGGACCTAGAGATTATCATAAGTGAAGTCAGACAGAGAGAGATAAATACCATGTGATAACACTTACATGTGGAATGTAAAATATGGCACAAATGAACTTATCTACGAAAGAAAAACAGACTCACAGACACAGAGGACAGATTTGTTGTTGCCAAGGGAAAGAGGGGTGTAGAGGGGCGGATTGAGAGTTTGGGATTAGCAGATACAAACTGTTATATGTAGGATGGATAAACAACGAAGTCGTATTGTATAGTACCGGGAACTATATTCAGTATGCTAAAAGAAACCATAGTAGAAAAGAATATGAAAAATAACATGTATAATTGAGTCACTCTGCTGCACAACAGAAATTAACACATTAATAACAATTAAATGCTTTTTATCTGTATTCTCTGGCGCGGGAGCCACTAGCCACACTGTGGTTGTTGAGCACTTAAAATGTGGCTGCCGTGACCGAGGAACTAACCATTTAATTTCATCTACTGGGGTCAGTTTAAACCTGAAGCAGTCCGCCGTGGATCGTGGCTGCCACGTGTCAGGGTTAGTCCTCTCTTGGGTGCAGATGGGGTGAGTGACTGAGGATTGGGGGGGGGAGGCTCCTCCCCGTCTCCTCTCACACGGCTGTCTCTTCCCACAGCAGACCTGTGCCGTCTGTCTGGAAGACTTCAAGGGCAAGGACGAGCTAGGCGTGCTCCCGTGCCAACACGCCTTTCACCGCAAGTAAGTGTCCGTCGTGGGGGTGTGTGTCCAGGTGCCTTGGAGCAAAGAAAGCAGGGAGCATCTTCTAGAGGGGGGCTTCCCAGGCCATACAATGGTAAAGAACCTGCCTGCCAAGAAGGAGACTCGGGTTCGATCCCTGGGTCGGGAAGATCCCCTGGAGAAGGACATGGCAACCCACTCCAGTTTTCTTGCCTGGAGAATCCCATGGCTGGAGGACCCTGGCGGGTTACAGTTCATGGGGCTGCAGAGTCGGACATGACTTGGAAAAGGAACAGTAACAACAGTCTTCTAGGGGCTGCAGTCTCTGACCTTCCCACACACCCCTTGCTGATGCCCTGCATCCTGTCTGCACACCAGGCAAGCTGGAAGGGTTAGGCCAGGGCAGGGGTGGAGAGGTTCTTGTCTTGAGAAGTGGCGGGGCTCTATGAAGGGGCACCCAGAGTACGCTGGTATCTTTTTCTCAGGGAGTAACAGGTCGGCTTTTGCCCGCAGGTGTCTGGTGAAGTGGCTGGAGGTGCGCTGTGTCTGCCCCATGTGTAACAAGCCCATCGCTGGCCCCTCCGAGGCCTCCCAGAGCATCGGGATCCTACTGGACGAGCTGGTGTGAGCGCTGCCTCTGTACCAGGCTTGGAGGAGACCTCTAGGTTCGTGGGTGCCTGGTCCTTCCTCGCATCCACGGTGAACAAGACTGGCGGGTGGTGAGGGTCCCGGTCACCTGGAGGGGAGGGGATGCCGGGCTGGTCTTCCACCGTCAGGGTGAGACCAGACTCGCCCACTGCTGCCTCCCGAAGCCTTCCTCCCTGTTACCCCGTGCCGATGGCCTTGCCTTGCCGGGACCGGACTCTGCCTGCGTTGTTCCTGCTCTGGGAACAGAAATCCACTCCTGTTTGGCCAAGAACTTGGAGCTCACCCTGCCTTGAGGGTTTCCCTGAGGAGAAGGAGCTGCCCTGACCTTGAAGAAGGGGTGTGATGAGCTGTGCCCCGCCTGTGATCCCCCCCACCTCCTTGCCGCAACTTCCCGAGAAAGGTTAGAAGGCAAGGGGGGGAAAGACGGAGGAACCAGGTGCCTCCACTGGAAGCCAAGGAGGCTCTGTAGGAAATCGGGAAGTGCGTGGACATGCAGAGGAGTCAATGTTTACACGGGACCTGCAGAAACAAAGGCTGGCCGGCCGGCCTGCTGACTACAGCGGGGGTGTTGGGGGGGTTGCTGGGGGGCAGCCCCGGCCCTCTCCTAGCGTCTGAGGTGCTTAATCCATTCACTGTTCCTCGGTTGATCTCAGAGCTTCCTATTCCATGTTGGGGTTTGAGCGCCCCTCCCCACCCCTCCCAGAGGAAGGGCTTTTTCTACACCCAGGTGGATTTCCCAAGGGTTTTTTTTTTTTTTTTTTCTAAAGGAGCAAAAAAGGGCCTGGGGATGAGGGCGCTGTCTGAAGGTTAAGGTTGCGACGGACACCCTCTTTTCCTTTGTAAATAGTATTTTTATACTTCATCCTCACCATCTCAGGCTTTATACATGGAATCCCCCAAATGGAAGGACTGGGGGCTTTCTCTGTTCCTCCCCCCAAGTGGGTGAGGGTGGGAAAAAGGTATGTATTTAAAGAAAATTAAATTTAATAACAAGTTTCTCTAACCTCCTGCCTGTGGTTGTGGCTTGTGTCTGTTGGCCCTTTGCTTCCAACAGAGGGAACAGAATCCTCCAGCAGCGTCCTCCCGCTTCCCCTGTGCTCAGAGCAGACATGCACACAATCCTTACCAAGGAGACTTGGTATTAGGTTAGTATTTGTCTGGGCTTCCCAGATGGCTCTGTGGTAAAGAATCTGCCTGCCAATGCAGGAGAGACAGGTTTGATCCCTGGCGCAGGAAGATCCCCTGGAGGAGGAAATGGCATCCCACTCCAGTATTCTTGCCTGGGAAACCCCATGGACAGAGGAGCCTGGCGGCCTACAGGCCATGGGGTCCCAAAGAGTTGAAAATGATTGAGCAACAGAGCAAGCTTTTTAGCATAGGTTAAGACTAACATCCGGAGAAGGCAGTGGCACCCCACTCCAGTACTCGCGCCTGGCAAATCCCATAGACGGAGGAGCCTGGTGGGCTGCAGCCCATGGAGTCACTAGGAGTTGGACATGACTGAGCGACTTCACTTTCACTTTTCACTTTAATGCATTGGAGAAGGAAATGGCAACCCACTCCAGTGTTCTTGCCTGGAGAATCCCAGGGACGGGGGAGCCTGGTGGGCTGCCGTCTATGGGGTCACACAGAGTCGGACATGACTAAAGCGACTTAGCAGCAGCAGCAGCAGCAGGACTAACATCAATGTGCTTGAAAACCTTACTGAGCCAGGCTCACTCAAGTGATCTCTAGTATTTTTTTTTTTTAAGCTGGGGTATGGCACCAGAGCATTCCAGCTACCAAGGCTTGTCATTCATAGAATTGTCCTTGTAACTCACTGAGCTCTTAAAAAAAAAAAAAAGCCTCTATGCTACCATAAAGACTTGATTTCTTTTGCTGGTAAGACTGGCTCAGATGGTAAAGTGTCTGCCTACAATGCAGGAGACCTGGGTTCAATCCCTGGGTCGGGAATATCCTCTGGAGAAGGAAATGGCAACCCACTCCAGTACTCTTGCCTGGAAAATCCCATGGATAGAAGAGCCTGGCTACAGTCCGTGCGGTCACAAAGAGTCAGACACGACTGAGCAACTTCAACTTAGCTGAGAATCACTGACTCATCCCAGCCTGCACCACATCTAGAAATACTATGTTGTTAACTTTTTAACAAATTTTATTTATTTTTGGCTATGCCGGGTCTTTGCTGCTGTGTGTGGGCTTTATCCAGCTGCGGCAAATGGGGCCTGCTCTTCACTGCGGTGCGTGACCTTCATTAGCTGCAGGCTCGGTAGTTGTGACTCACGGGCTTAGTTGCCCTGAGCCACGTGGGATCTTAGTTCTCCAACCAGGGATGGAATCCGAGGCCCCTGCATTGGAAGGGTGGAGTTTTAACCATTGGACCGCTCGCTTCCTTGCCACTTCTTCTTCACACTCAGGGTAACCACCGCTCCTTAGAGCCTCTACCTGCTGCTCATTGCTACCACGCTCTACAGGGTTGGCTCTTTTCTTCATTGAGAGCATCACTTCCTCTAGTTCCGCCCACTTGCTGTAGTACCGTGAATACAATGTATTTCCTGAGCAAAACAGGAGTCCTCCCCCTCACTGTTGCCTTAGCCTCCCGGTGGATGCATCAAGAGAAGGAGGTGGGAAACAGGTGGTCTCCAGGTGGGGGGTGGGGGGCGATCTCAACCTCTCTGGCTCCTCTCTCCCCACCCCGGCTTCATCTCAAGGAAAGCTCGTCAGGGTTGAAGTAAAACTGGAGGGCCAGCAGGGGAGTGTCTGTGTTGCCGATGTGCATAGCATTGTCCTGAAGTCAAAACAATGCTAGGAATGGTGAGGCATGACCTTCACGGGTTCCATGCAGCTTGGCAGCAGACAGAGATGGGGACGCCGGCTAGTTTTTAGCTGATCAGATGGGATGTGATCAGTAGCTGATCAACAGCTAAAATAGTCACAGGTCCCAAATCCATAGTCATAAGTGTGGTCTTGTTAGTTCAGCGTTTCTAGCAGATCTACTGCCTGGGCCAGTCTCTGTGTCAGGTGTTGCTGGAAGACAGGACAGCCCTGGCCTTGGGGAAGGGCCTAAGTGCACCGTGATTTGGATCAGGAGCTCGTCTGATAGACCCTTAGCTTAGACCCTGGTATGGAAGTCACTGCAGAGGTACCTGCAAGGAAACAGTCCTCAAGGTGGGGCTCGCCAGTAACGTGGAGAAAAGAATACAAGGGTTAATGAGCTGTGGGTGCCGGAGACCACACAATCCATGTGAAGCTGGGGTGAGGGAAGGCTGGGGGTGAAAAAGATCTCTCTGTGCTAGAAATCTGGGACTTGATAGTCTAAGAAACCTGAAGTTTCTTTAAAAATCTGGGCATGGGGTTTCCCTGGCAGTCCAGTGGTTAAGACTCCTCCTTTCCAACCTGGGATGCGTGGGTTCAATCCCTGTTTGAGAAACTAAGATCTCACATGCCATGTGGCATAGCCAAAAAAAAGAACCTGGACATCAGTTGGCCACAAAGTCAATGGTTTTCTGATCTGAGCACAAAATATTCATGGGCAATTACTGTGCTGAGTAGTTCCCATTACTGAAAATTTGCACCCTAAATGTGTTTCAAGGAGTTAAAGGAAGGAAGCTGAGTGATAATCATACATACCAGGATTATGACTTCAGTGAGTGTATCTATGGTGAGCAAATACCATCCATCAGTCAAAAGATAAGGAGCACTTACCTACTAAGTTCTTTCACAAAATACGTTTTGCTTTTCTTTCAACGTATATCCCTTTGAGTTTGGGATCAGGAAAGGAATGTTGAAAGTACATAATTTCGTACTCATAATTACATAGATACAAGCATCAAAACCAAGGCACAGACTTGAATCCTGCATATCTAAGCATCCTTGATTTTCATGCTCCGCATAGCTTTGGTAGCAGATTGCTTGCTATGAAGATACTCAAAAGGACCAGGTGTTTTTAGCTCCTGGGCTGATGAAGTCGTGGAGAACAGAAACTCCAGGTCACTATCAAATGGTTTGTGGATGTTTTGAAACTCTGCAATGGATTTCTTCTTTTAAAGAAATCTTATGGATCCACCATTGACAAAATGCATAATTAAACTCAGAGCAGAATTTGAAAAGCACTGACTTGGATGGGATGTCCTTGCAAGGGATGACTGATGTTGATGAATTGTACCCTCCCATCCCCGTCTCTCCCATCAGTTCTCCCATCCCCACTGGCCCTTTCCCCCTTCTCACTGGCTCCTTTGATGCCTGCTCAATTGTGCCATGTTTCCCCTATAAACCTAACGCAACCCCTACCTTTCACTCTGCCACTCTATTCTGTCTCTCTGGGCATCAGAATAACACCTGGAGTGCCCTTGACTGTTATCACTCACAGGTGAAGCTTCTTTTAAAGCCGTACACATGGTTTCAGAGTGACAGATGTGACCGAATTGGGGGCAAAAGGACAAACGGGTGACTAGTCATGCAAGCTTGTACAACAAAGCCATTCATGGGAAAAGAGGCAAGCTGTGTGCCATGCCCCAGGCCTACAATGGCATTCGATTCCTACTCATCCGATTTTATAAAGCATCATAGGCTTCCTCCTTGATAAACTGGCAGACTCTAGACAGGGAGGATGCCACCGATGTCACCTTCATGCTTTGTCATAGTTCTGGATCCTGTCTCCATATGACAGTCTCAGCTGCAAACCAGAGCCTGCCCTCGGCAGACAAAGTGGAAACGAACAGCACCTGGAGGCCCAAGATGACGGCTTCTGACCGGTCACCACCGCCTGTCAGCTTCCCACTGGTGCTGCAGCCCAGCCCAGCACATTCTCTTTTTCTTTTTGTCCATGCCTCTCAGCTTGTGGGATCTTAGTTCCCAGACCAGGGATCCAACCCGACCCCTTGGCTGTGAAAGTGCAGAGTCCTAACCACTGGGCCCCAAGGGAATCCCCAGCACGTTTTTCTTATCCATCCTCTCTTCTCTCTCTTTCCTTTCTTTCTCCCTCTTTCTCTGTTTGAGGCTTCCCTGGTGGCTCAGACGGTAAAGAATCTGTCTGCAATGTGGGAGGCAGATTCAATTCTTGGATCAAGAAGATCCCTTGAAGAAGGGAATGGCAACCCACTCCAGTATTCTTGCCTGGGAAATCCCATGGATAGAGGAGCCGGGCGGGCTGCCGTCCATGAGGTCTCAAAGAGTCGGACACAACTGAGCGGCTAACACTTTCCTCTCTTTACCCTCTTTTTCTCCATCCCAGCCTCTTCCCTGGTATGACACAGAGCCCCAGAGCCATCGCAGAACCCTCATGATGGGCCATTATTGTCATCAGTGGTTCAAAAGATACACCAGTTCTGAGGGGTTGACAGCCAAATGGTTGTGGGAGCAACCCCAGGGATCAGCTCTGAGTTTCTATGTATTTAATATTACATGTGTTCATTAAGTCTCAAGAAGGCAGCTGATAGCCTCAAAGATCCATGGCAATGCTGATAAATTAAGGACATGATGCAATGTGAGAGAAGTCAAGAAATCCAAACCCCATAAAAGGAAAAACCAGGCTTGCTTCAGTGGGAGACCTGGATCTGGAAACACAGTGGCTGTCAAGTTGGGCATGTCAGAAAAAAAAAAAAAAATCCTTACAAAACCGAAATGCAATAGTGAAGCTGTACACAGTCCGGGACTCATCCTCCCAGCCTTCTTCAGTATTGAGCAAATCTCTCTGGGATTACTTTGCTCATATTTTATGTCTGCGCAAAACCAAAAAAGCTATAAAAAGGACCATAAGAAAAAAAGCTGGAGTATTTTAAGTGTGGATGGATAAAGACCAAGGGGCAAGAACTTAGTGGTGACATTCAATATTATGTTGCAAGTATGCACCTCTATCATGGATTCTGACGTTCCAGAAATGTATTAAGTTATCTTTGACCCCGAGCCACCAATTTTCTCCCCATCTGCAGTGCTTGCCTTCCTCCCCAAATTATTTATGAATCAGTCTCACACAGATCAACCCCCTCCCTCCATCCTTCTGAAAAGATGATTTAACCACAGAGATGTCCATTCTCCGGTCCCCAGAGACCCTGCCTCCATCACCGTCGGTGTCCAGTTTGTTGTGTGTGAAGCTTGTTGGATGTTGAGAGCACCGTTTGTCCAAGTCCCACATAGCGGCCTTCACAGGCACCATCTCTGGAAGCTACCTGGGAACAAAGAGGCAGGTTCCCAGTAACCTTGGAACCGGCCACTTTGATCCTTTCCAGGCTAAACAGTCAGTTGTAGAATGAGTCACCTGCATTCCACAACAAACATTTTGCTATTTCTGTTTTATCCCATATCTATGCGTCTAGCCTTTGTTCAGTGATCAATGCAAAGAAATAGAGGAAAACAACAGAATGGGAAAGACTAGAGATCTCTTCAAGAAAATTAGAGATACCAAGGGAACATTTCATGCAAGGATGGGCTCGATAAAGGACAGAAATGGTATGGACCTAACAGAAGCAGAAGATATTAAGAAGAGGTGGCAAGAATACACAGAAGAACTGTACAAAAAAGATCTTCACGACCCAGATAATCATGATGATGTGATCACTCATCTAGAGCCAGACATCTTGGAATGTGAAGTCAAGTGGGCCTTAGAAAGCATCACTACGAACAAAGCTAGTGGAGGTGATGGAATTCCAGTTGAGCTGTTTCAAATCCTGAAAGATGATGCTGTGAAAGTGCTGCACTCAATCTGCCAGCAAATTTGGAAAACTCAGCAGTGGCCACAGGACTGGAAAAGGTCAGTTTTCATTCCAATTCCAAAGAAAGGCAATGCTAATAACCTCAGATATGCAGATGACACCACCCTTATGGCAGAAAGTGAAGAGGAGCTAAAAGGCCTCTTGATGAAAGTGAAAGAGGAGAGTGAAAAAGTTGGCTTAAAGCTCAACATTCAGAAAACGAAGATCATGGCATCTGGTCCCATCACTTCATGGGAAATAGATGGGGAAACAGTGGAAACAGTGCCAGACTTTATTTTTTTGGGCTCCAAAATCACTGCTGATGGTGACTGCAGCCATGAAATTAGAAGACGCTTACTCCTTGGAAGAAAAGTTATGTCCAACCTAGATAGCATTTTCAAAAGCAGAGACATTACTTTGCCGACTAAGGTCCGTCTAGTCAAGGCTATGGTTTTTCCTGTGGTCATGTATGGATGTGAGAGTTGGACTGTGAAGAAGGCTGATCGCCGAAGAATTGATGCTTTTGAAGTGTGGTGTTGGAGAAGACTCTTGAGAGTCCCTTGGACTGCAAGGAGATCCAACCAGTCCATTCTGAAGGAGATCAACCCTGGGATTTCTTTGGAAGGAATGATGCTAAAGCTGAAACTCCAATACTTTGGCCACCTCATGCGAAGAGTTGACTCATTGGAAAAGACTCTGATGCTGGGAAGGATTGGGGGCAGGAGGAGAAGGGGATGACAGAGGATGAGATGGCTGGATGGCATCACTGACTCGATGGATGTGAGTCTGAGTGAACTCCGAGAGATGGTGATGAACAGGGAGGCCTGGCGTGCTGCGATTCATGGGGTCGCAAAGAGTCGGACACGACTGAGCGACTGAACTGAACTGAACTGAGCCTTTGTTCATGTGCTATTCAATTGCATTTCAAAGCAAGCTTCAAATACCAGTACACTTTAACTAGAAAAAATTTTGACCACACCCTGTGGCATGTGGGTTCCTAGCTCCCCAACCAGGGTTTGAACTCTTGTACCCTGCATTGAAAACAGTCTTAACCACCAGACTACCAGGAAGTCCTCAGATAGCAGTATACTTATATTAAGTTGAATAGCCAACTTTTTTTTAAAAACAAGTGAACTGAGTATAATCAGAAATCTGCCTCGCATATGAAGAAGATAAGCATTTTCTGAAAACTGGTAGATACATGGTGATGAATGACTCTGACTCAGGCTGGTTTGAGAAATAACTCAGATATGAAATAATTTTATATGGAAAATGTGATCGTGGTCATAAAGCACCTTTCACTGCCTCAGGTAACATCTCACCTTGCTAAACTATACACTGGGTGTCCAGGCAAAAAGAGGATGAGAGACAGGACTATGCATCTAAAGTGTGAGACAGCCTTCTCTTCCTGCACATATTAGCCTTGCTTGCACAGTTACCCATGGAATATTCTCATTTTGGACTTTTTCCACACCCTAAATTTAGCAAGCTAGAATTATCTTTAAGGCGCCACTTGAAGCAACTCTTTTTAAAGGAAGAAGCTAGGGGGTTGGGGGGTGCGGAATTCTGCATTTCCTTGTGGTTAAGATGCCGCGGTCTCAATTTAATTCTTCGGCCAAGATTCAGACTCCTCCTTTATTGTATGCTGAGGATAGAGCAAAAACAGTCTCTCAGCAAATTCATTACAGGTTTGTAAGATTAAAAACGTATACATTCAGATTAAGAAACAGGCCGTGCATTCCAGGCTTTGTGTGTTCTGGCCATGGTGCACACTGAATTGAATAATTGCCTAAAGTGTGCCAGGCGGATTTCATTATTTAAAAGGAATTCTCTGTCTGAGTTTTTAATGCCTAAGAAAGTCTTTAAAAGGAGATCTAAGGACTTTCTCATTCATATACTTTGAAACACAAAAATCTTCATATAAAATGTTTTTTCTAAAGTGTGACATGCCTATAGAATAAAATAAATTAGAAGAAATTTCTTTAAAGCCTGGCTGACAATGCAGGAAGCTAGCACAAATCAAGAAAGAGCCGTTTTGAATGAACGAGTTTTGCTCATAGTGATTTGTTTTAAAAGGGGTAAGGGCTCAGGGGTTGAGAAACAAATGGTTGCCTGGCAAGAGTCAGCGATGAACTGGGGCTGTGTTTTAGGAAACCAGGGGTCCTCTCCTTTCTGCTCCTCATTATGAGGTTAATTTGTTGAGTGGAATAAACAGAGCCAGCACCGGAATCCAAAGAATGGGTTTTAAACCCAACTCTGCCTCTAATTAGCTGGGAGGCATTGGCCTTATTTCTTACTCTCTTTAAGCCTCGCTTTTCTCCTCTGTAAGATGGAGAGCATGGAAAATGCCTGGGAGTGTGGTTAGGAAGAGTACATAAAAGAACGCGTAATAAGGCTCAAAGTCACTTTCAAATATAAGCTCTTTATGTTTCTAAAGTTAAGTCTCCAGATAAGGGAACTAAGAGATAGATCTCTCAGAAATAAGAAAGTCTTGTGGATTTCTCCAAGTTGTCCTGATGAATACAGCATCCCTTACGGAGCATAGACTGTTGCAGGTGTCGCATTCATTTTTAAAAAATCGGGGTATTTTGCTTTACAATGTCATGTTAGTTTCTGCTCTACAGTGAAGTGAGTCAGCTCTTTGTATACATATATTCCCTCCCTCTTGGACCTCCCCCCACCACTGTCTGCCCCAGGCTGCCCCTCTAGGTCATCACAGAGCTGAGCTCCTCGCACTATACAGCAGGTTCCCACTAGCTAGCTATTTACTCGGGGTCGTGTGTATATGTCAACCCTAATTCCCCAGTTCATCCCACCCTCCCCTTCCCCACTGTGTCCATATGTCCATTCTCTACATCTGTGTTTCTCTTCTTCCCCTGCAAATAGGTTCATAGGTACCATTTTTCTAGATTCCACATATATGCATTGATATACGATATTTGTTTTTATTTCTCTGCACTCATTTTGTATAAAGAAGATTTGCTTTACTTCACTGGGCATAGCTGAGACCTATTGGATGTGCCACTTATAGCGAAGTCCTATGGATAATTGTACTTAGAGTCACATGTTGAAAAGTACAAAAAAGTCAAAAATTTCCTCTTTATTCAACTGCCAGTGCATATTGAGTGCCTCCCATGTGCCAGCCACTGTACCCTGTGCCAACCCACAAAACCAATACAGTCCCTGCTCCTAAGACACTTACAGTCTAACAGGAAAGACAGGGACAAGGCAAACAGCACAGGCACACACGGCACCCACGGCAACGTGCACGGCGCCCTCCCAGATGAAATGGGCCCGGGCTGTGGAGGGGAGGCCAGCAAGGCCTTTCTAAGCCCAGAAGAACGACAAGAGGTTGAGAAAGACCAGACAGAAGAGGATACGCAAGGACTTGGAGGCCATACAGGGCTTGAGTTATTGGAGAGCAAATCCAGTGTGGCTGGAGCTTCATGAGAAGTCGGGGAAGACAGTATAAAATGAGGCTGAAGGGACTCAGGGGTCAGATCACGTCAGGGCCGGGGTGAGGAGTTTGAATTTATGATAATGGGATTTAAGCGCAGAAGTGACTGACTTGAGGTAGTGGTTCAATGGAGATGCGGTGCTGGATGAGAATGAACGCCAGCGGCCAGGTGGGAGGGAGGGAACAAGCCCGGATGACCGTCAGGTTTCTGCCTAAAGGACTTGGTGGGTAAAGGGTTATTCAAAAGGAGCGAGATGATGGAAAGAAAAGCTTTGGAGAGGAGGATTCAAATTTTAATTTAGAAATGTTAAGTTTAGGAAATTCCCTGGTGGCTCAGTGGTTAGGACTCTCCACTGTAGAGGCCCCAGGTTCTAGCCCTGGTCGGGGAATGAAGGTCTCCCAGGCCTCCCGGCCGAAAAATCCAAAACATAAAAAACAGGAGCAGTGCTGTAACAAACTCAATAGACTTTAAAAGTGGTTCACATTAAAAAAAAAAAAAAGAGTCTGTGCTTCCACTCTAGTGGGCATGGGCTGGCTCTCTGGTCAGGAAACTAAGATCCTGCAGGCTTTGCAGTCCAGACACACAAGAAAGAAAGAAACATGTTTTTTAAAAAAATATTAAATGTACCCACGAGACCTACAGAAGGAGATAGAAGGGGGTAGAGATTTGAGTGTGTGATTCTGAAGGTCAATGGTGGGTATGGACATCCACAGTGGGGTTTGGACACCCTAACCCTAAGTTACAGGGTTGAAGGTTGTGGGCAATATGAGATCACCTCGGGACAGAGGGTCGGTGATGAAAAAAAAAAAAAAAAAGATACCTGATGAATTCTGAGAAACTAGAGACTGTCAAGACCAGGAAAAAGCAGATGATCCTGGAAAGGAGTGACAGAGAGACGGGAGGAAGACCAGGACGGGTGGGCTCCCCATAAGCAAGAAAAGACGATGCTAAGGAGAGGAAGGTCAAGAGCCGGGTGTTTCTTAGGAATCAGGTAAGAGGGAAGTGAAAGTGTCTACTGAATCTGGCCGTGAAGGGGACGCTGATGGCCTGAACAAGGGCAGTTTTGCTAGATTTAGCGGGATGCAGGCTTGGTTGGGAGAAGGCAATGGCACCCCACTCCAGCACTCTTGCCTGGAAAATCCCATGGACGGAGGAGCCTGGTAGGCTGCAATCCATGGGGTCGCTAAGAGTCGGACACGACTGAGCGACTTCACTTTCACTTTTCACTTTCATGCATTGGAGAAGGAAATGACAACCCACTCCAGTGTTCTTGCCTGGAGAATCCCAGGGATGGGGGAGCCTCATGGGCTGCCGTCTATGGGGTCGCATAGAGTCGGACACGACTGAAGTGACTTAGCAGCAGCAGGCTTGGTTGAGCATCTTGAAAAGTGAATGAGAAGCAAGAAAGAAGCTATTGTTAAAAAACGGAAAAGAAATAAGCAGATCTAAATGTATATCAAGTTGGTCACATAGCCATAAAAAAAAGGAAATTTATTTCAAGTGACTGGCATCTTGATGGCAGCTGATTGATCAGGGTGGTGGTGGCTGAAGGTTGTGGTGCCTGTGGCAATTTCTTAAAATAAGACATCAGTGAAGTGGCCCACATCGACTGACTTCCTTTCATGAATCATTTCTCTCTAGCAGGCACAGCTGTTTGATAGCAATCTATCCACAGTAGCACCTCTTTCAATCCTGGAATCAGTCCTCTCAAACTCTGTCTAACTGAGCTTATGTTGTGTTCTAAATCCTTCGTTGTCATTTCAAGCCTTCACGGCATCTTCACCAGGAGTGGCTTCTATCTCAAGAAACCATTTTCTTTGCTCATCCGTAAGGAAGCAACTCCTCAACCATTAAAGTTTTTTTTTTTTTTTTTCATGAGATTGCAGCAATTCAGTCCCATCTTCTGGCTTCATTTCTAATTCTTTGAGAATCACCAAAAGGGGATGCGGAGACACAAAGTGAACAAACACTGTTAGAAAAACAGGACCGACGGGCTTGCTTGACGCAAGGTTGCCACAAACCTTCAATCTGTAAAAAAAGATACTATCTTCAAAGTGACATTAGAAATTAGAAATAAAATTAGAAAATTACCATTTTGTAACCCCTAATAAAGCAGAGATCATCTATGGCTGCTAATGCCACCGAGGGAGAGGCTGATAAGGAACTTTATGTCAGATGTTTCTCTCTTATCAATAATAGTGGGAAGTGACGAGCCTCCTGCAATACAGTCAGGACACAGCCCTGCCCCCCACGACTGATCCTGGCTGTAGTCCTGCCTCTAGATCTAACTAGCTCTTCACAGGAAACGGGGGCGATAGAGGAACAATTTAAATGACGCCAAACAGAAGCAGTCTGCCAAATTCAGAGCTCTGGTCCCTTTACAGGAAGAAATGGTCCTTCTTCTTCAATGGCTTTTTATATTTTGTAAAGAGAGACAAGTATTATAAAGTATTAAAAACTTAAGGGATACAACCAGATGTGAACTTTTCATAATTAAAAAAAAAAATCTGAGTGAATGTTAAGTGGGGAGTTGGAGACAATATGAATAGGTTTGTTGTTTTCTTTTTTTTGTAAGATATTTTGCTGAGGGACTTCCCCGGTGGTTCAGTGGTTAAGACTCCACCTTACCCACTGAAGGGGATGCAGGTTTGACCCCTGGTAGGGGAACTAAGATCCCACATGCCATGGAGCAACAAAGCTCACCGCTGCAACTACTGAGGTGGTGAGCCACAGCTGGAGTCTGTGCATAGCAACGAATGATCCCCCGGATGCAAAGAGGATCCCGAGGGCCCCATCTAAGACCTGGTGCAGACAAAGAAATAGACCTTTTGCTAAGCAGAGAAATTGGGTAGCTCCAGGGGAATATGGCATCAGGGAGGACGGTTTAGCAGTGGAATAGAGTGAGCCTTTTGGAAACTAATGGTAATGATGGAGTAGGGAACATAGGGAGATCATGCCATTGGAACGAGGTCCTCGAGGAAAAACAAGTGAGCGGGATCCACACCCTTGTGGAAGGAACAGCATGTGGGGAAGATGTTCTTTGATCATATACCGCCTTAACAAAAGAAATGATTGTAGACATATTACACCAAGAGCACAGGCACAAAAAGGAGGCCAAGTGAACCTCAAATTTTAGGAGGGAGAAAGGTATGTCAATTCACTTAGTCACATTTTCAATGTGGCTACAACTGTTACTTTGATGGATGTTCCATGTTTATGGACTTCCCTGGTGGCTCAGACAGTAAAGAATCTGCCTGCAATGCAGGAGACCTGGGTTCAATCCACATTTACAAGACTCTTTTGCTTTATAGTTCTCTGTAATGTTATGCTTTTTTCAGTAGTCATGTATGGATGTGAGGTGGACTATAAAGAAAGCTGAGTGCCAAAGAATTGATGCTTTTGAACTGTGGTGTTGGAGAAGACTCTTGAGAGTCCCTTAGACTGCAAGGAGATCCAACCAGTCCATCCTAAAGGAAATCAGTCCTGAATATTCATTGGAAGGATTGATGCTAAAGCTGAAACTTCAATACTTTGGCCACCTGATGTGAAGAGCCGACTCATTGGAAAAGACTCTGATGCTTGAAAGACTGAAGGCAGGAGGAGAAGGAGATGACAGAGGATAAGATGGTTGGATGGCTTCACCAACTCAATTGTCATGAGTTTGAGCAAGCTCCGAGAGTTGGTGATGGACAGAGAAACCTGGTGTGCTGCAGTCCATGGGGTCAAAAAGAGTCGGACACAACTGAGCGACTTAACTGAACTGAATTGATACTGTTTCAAAAGAATTTTGGTTCATTAAGAGCCCTTTGGTGCTTGTTCTACAGGTTTTATAAAAGTATGAACTTTCAAAATAATTAGTATATTCTTAGTCCAAGAGTTATAGTCGTAATCAATGTTAAAATTTTTATAGCCTTATATGCAAAAGGATATAGTGGTTGCCTCACTCTCCGTGGGTATTCAAGGGTTTAAATATTATATTATCTTTTTCTATTTGGCCCTATAAGCAGAAAAGTCTCTCTGCGCAAGCAGTTATTATCTTACAGTGTGTTTCAGAATCCTGTTATTAACCGTGTTTAGACCATCCAAGCCTTGAAAGACGTAGTTGGAATGCAATCAAGCTGTAATCACATCAGCTTTTCAGTTCAGTTTAGTTCAGTTCAGTTCAGTTGCTCAGTCATGTCAGACTCTTTTCGACTCCATGAACCGCAGCACGCCAGACCTCCCTGTCCATCACCAACTCCTGGAGTCCACCCAAACTCATGTCCATCGATTTCGGTGATGCCACCCAGCCATCTCATCCTCTGTCATCCCCTTCTCCTCCTGCCCCCAATCCCTCCCAGCATCAGGGTCTTTTCCAATGGGTTGACTCTTCTCATGAGGTGGCCAAAATATTGGAGCTTCAGCTTCAGCATCAGTCCTTCCAATGAACACCCAGGACTGATCTCCTTTAAGGATGGACTGGTTGGATCTCCCTGCAGTCCAAGGGACTCTCAAGAGTCTTCTCCAACACCACAGTTCAAAAGCATCAATTCTTTGGTGTTCAGCTTTCTTCACCATCCAACTCTCACATCCATACATGACCACTGGAAAAACCATTGCCTTGACTAGACAGACCTTTGTTGGCAAAGTAATGTCTCTGCTTTTCAATATGCTATCTAGGTTGGTCAAAACTTTCTTTCCAAGTCTTTTAATCTCATGGCTGCAATCACCATCTGCAGTGATTTTGGAGCCCCCCAGAATAAAGCCTGACACTGTTTCCACTGTTTCCCCATCTATTTGCCATGAAGTGATGGGACCAGATGCCATGATCTTTGTTTTCTGAATGTTGAGCTTTAAGCCAACTTTTTCACTCTCCTCTTTCACTTTCATCAAGAGGCTTTTTAGTTCCTCTTCACTTTCTGACATCAGCTTTTATACTTAGTTTAATAAATGGGAGCAAAAACTTCATTTCCACTTTAAGTCGTCAGACCTATGGTCTTGGAAAACCTGAGAGGCACTACTAAATGTTTAGCCACAAAATCTCTGGAATTTACTGCATTCTTCCATTTCTCCTTAAAAGAAAGGTTTAAAACTCGAATCTCTTTATATACATAACCACATTCATACATAATTTTACTTAAGTATATAAATATAATCACATATATGCTTTGTAAAAAGATGTAGTCATTTTTTCCCCTTTCTGTTTTGGTTTTCTCAAGCTCATGCATCTTCCTCTGCTCCTTCTTTACCCCATGTCAGCATCCACGGTCATCCGTGCAGAGACTCTGGGATATAGACTGGCATATGTCTTCCTTATGCAAATATTCTTAGACCTAAAGGCATTAACCTTAAAGCACTGTCTGATAACTGGGAGATCATACCATCTCTTGCATCTTACACTCACCACTGCACAACACCTTGCGGAAACCCCTCCTGCCTGGTCCTCTGGTTTAGCTCTATTTCATTCTTTTAATAAATGGCTGGGGAATTCCCCAGTGGGGATGTGTCTTGATGAATGTTCATTTTGTTTTCAGGCTTTTGCCTTACAAACAGTCACACAAGGAACCTACTTGTTCCTTTGTGGTCTTAAACCCATATCCTTATATTGAGTTATTTGTATTTGATGGAGTCTTAAGACTACAGTTGCCACTGAATTCAGTTAGTCTTTCAAGGGGTGTTGCCAGATTGCTTTCCAAAAGCTGGGGGAGGAGAAAGAGTTGAGGAGAGGGAGGCAACGTGGACAGCATGCCTACTCCAAGGAGTTAAGTTGTATAGATTGAATGAGGGGACAGGTGGAGAGTAAAGACCAGCCCAGTTGACATTATTATTAGTTCTTTTCCTAGAGACTGGGGGCTCCCCACGTCACTACTACCTGGGCTTCTGTCGAGGGGGCCCATTCACAAGGTACACAGTGGTAGTGACATTCCAGGATTGGGTACCCCACCCCCAGAGAGGGGCTCTACAGAGAAAAGGAAGAGCCAGGAAGAGCAAAGGCTTGGGGATTTATCAGATCCAGTTTTAATCGCATTTTACCACTTTCCACTGTGAGATCTTGGGTAAGTTTCTAAACTTTGACATTTCAAAGCTTCAGTTTCCTCATCTGCAGGACAGGGATAATGATGCCAGCCTCATAGTGTGACTGTGAGGAGGAAACATCAGCTTGAGGCCCCGAGCAGAATGCCTGGTGCCCCCTAAAGGTGCCACTTTTTCTCAAATGCCTTCCTTATAGCTCATCCCCCAGCAGATGAAAAGCTGTTGAAGGCAAGAACTTCCTCCAATTCACCTCTGTATCCTTTTAAAAAAAAGTATCTATTTCTATTTTTTGACCAAATGGCATGTGGGATCTTAGTTCCCTGACCAGGGATCAAACCTTCATTCATCCCTTGCATTGGAAGCACAGAGTCTTAACCACTGGACCACCAGGGAAGTCCCAAGATCTTTTATTTTTCAAATGTGCACCACTTTTTAAAGTCTTTATTGAATTTGTTACAATATTGGTCTTGTTTGGTGTTTTGGTTTTTTGGCCGAGAGGCATATAAGGTCTTAGCTCCCTGTGTGTGTGTGTGTTCAGTCGTGTTGACTCTTTGTGACCTCATGGACTGTAGCCCGCCAGGCTCCTCTATCCATGTAATTCTCCAGGCAAGGATACCGGAGTGGGTTGCCGTTTCCTATTCCAGGGGATCATCTCGACGCAGGGATCAAACCCACGTCTCTTGCGTTTCCTGCATTGGCAGGTGGCTTCTTTACCACTAAGCCATCTGGGAAGCCCTTGACCAGGGATCAAACCCACACCCTTTGCTTTGGAAGGCAAAGTCGTAACCACTGGACTGCCAGGCAAATCCCACATCTTTGCATCTTTACCTATCCAATCCTTCACTTGGTTTTCTCTCCTACCAACTGCTTTAAGGTCTTTTGTGCAGTAGTGTGTATGTGTGTGTGTGTGTGCGCACACACACTCACGCTCAGTTGTACCTGACTCTTTGTGACCCCATGAATTGTAGCCTGCCAGTCTCCTCAGTCTGTGGGATTTCCCAGGCAAGAATACCAGAGTGGGTTGCCATTTCCTACTCCAAGGAATCTTAATGACCCAGGGATCAAACCCAAGTCTCTTGTGTCTCCTGCATTAGCAGGCAGATTCTTTACCACTAGGGCCACCTGGAAAGCCCTTAAACCAACACTGATTAAAATAGGAGCAACAGCACATCTGTTATTATGGAAAATTTCAGACTTATATTAGAGAGGCTGATAAGAACACCCATGATCCACTACCCAGATTCAACATGTTGATAATCTTGTTTCATCTCTCCCTCAATCACTTCTTCCCATCACCCCTCATTCTGAAGTATTTCAATGTGAATCTTAGATATCAACTGATGTCAATTGTTCATGCACGAGTGCTCAGTCGCCTCAGTTGTGTCCGACTCTTGTGTGAATTTCCAGGTGCTGTTCTCAGAGTATGATCTGGAGCCCCCTGAGGGTTCCCAAGACTCTATTAGGAGGTCTGCCAGGTCAAAACTATGTTTATAATAATATCAACATATTGTCTATCTTTTTCATTCTCATTCTTTCATGAAAATATGATGGAGTTTTTCCACAGACTGGATGCAGCAGCAGATCTAAGAATCCAGCTTTCTACTATTAAACCAGATAAGACAGCTGAAAATATTTACAGAAATGTTTACCTAAAAATGTGGGTTTCCCTGGTGGCTCAGACAGTAAAGAATCTGCCTGCCACGTAGGAGAGGAGACTTGGGTTTGATCCCTGGGCTGGGAAGATCGCCTGGAGAAAGAAATGGCAACCCACTTCAGGATTCTTGTCTGGAGAATCCCATGGACAGAGGAGCCTGGCAGGCTGCAGTTCATGGGGTTGCAAAGAGTCAGACATGACTGATCAACTGGCACTTTCACACTTTTTCACTTTTTACAAAAAGGTAAAGATTTTTACGCTTCTTGATTTTTGTTTTATCTTGACAAATAGAATTGATTTTCATAAAAACAAATTTTAGTTAACTTATAATGAATGGGGTTATTATTGCCATATTTTAAGCAATTCAATGGATATATGAAAATTTTGTCAGTTTTCATTTCTTGCATAGAAAAATATATCTATCAAAATACTATCTAACATAAAGAAAAGCAATGTGGAACCCTCAATACTTTTTAAAATTAGTTTTTAAATTGATATTTAATTCACATACCATGTTGCTCAGTTGCTTCAGTCATGTCTGACTCTTTGCAACCCCGTGGACTATAGCCTGCCTGGCTCCCCTGTCCAGGGGATTCTCTGGGCTAGAATACTGGAGTGGGTTGCCATCTCCTCCTCCATCACATATCAGAGGACTGGCCATTTAGAGTATATAATTCAGTATATTTTAGTATATTTACAAGTTGGGCAACCATTACCACTAGTTAATTTTAGAACATTATTATCACTCGAAAAAGAAACCCCATGGCTGTTAACAGCCACTGTCAATTCTCTGTTCTCCTCAACCAGATTTTTTTTCTTGGCTGCACTTAAGAGGCATGTGAGATCTTAGTTCCCCCATCAGGGATCAAATCTGTGCACTCTGCATTAGAAGCACAAAGTCTTAACCCCTGGACCACCAGGGAAGTTCCTCCTTATTTTCTTTCTGACTTCACTGATGTGTCTACCCTGGACATTTCATATAAATGAAATCCATCAGTTCAGTTCAGTTGCTCAGTCATGTCCGACTCTTTGCGACCCCATGAACTGCAGCATGCCAGGCCTCCCTGTTCATCACTAACTCCAGGAGTTCACCCAAACTCATGTCCATCGATTCAGTGATGCCATCCAGCCATCTCATCCTCTGTCGTTCCCTTCTCCTCCTGCCCCCAATCCCTCCCAGCATCAGGGTCTTTTCCAATGAGTCAACTCTTCGCATGAGGTGGCCAAAGTATTGGAGTTTCAGCTTCAGCATCAGTCCTTCCAATGAACACCCAGGACAGATTTCCTTAGGGTGGACCGGTTGGATCTCCTTGCAGTCCAAGGGACTCTCAAGAGCCTTCTCCAACAGCACAGTTCAAAAGCATCAATTCTTTGGCGTCTGGCTAATTTCATTTAACATAATGTCTTTAAAGTTCACTCATATTGCAGCAGATATCAAAACCTCATTCCTTTTTATGGTTGAATCGTGTTTCATTGCATGTACATACAACATTTTGCTCAGCCAGTGGATGGGCTTTTAAGTTGTTTTCATTTTTGGCTGTTATGAATAATGTTGCTAGGAACATTTGCATCTAAGGTTTTGTATGAATACATGTTTTTAGTTCTCTTGGCTACATACCTAGGAATAGAGTTGCTGGGTCTCATATGATTAATTCTTTGTTATTCTATATATAGGGGGCTTCCCAGGTAGAGCTAGTAGTAAAGAACCTGCCTGCCAATGCAGGAGATGTAAGAGATGTGGGTTCATGTCAGGAAGATCGCCTGGAGGAGGGCATGGCAATCCACTCCAGTATTCTTGCCTAGAGAATCTCATGGACAGAGAAGCGTGACAGGCTACAGTCCATAGGGTCGTGAAGAGTCAGACACAACAGAAGCGACTTGGCATGCACGCATGCATGCAATCTATATTTAACTTTTTGAGAAACCATCAAACTGCTTTCCACAACAGCTGCACCATTTTACATTTCAACCACCACTGTGTGAGTGTTTCACCATCTCCACATCCTTACCAAAATTTATTTTCAGTCTTTTAGATTCCAGTTATCTTTGTGAGTATGACTCAATAATTTTTAAAGCGTGTAAAGGCTTCTGACACTAAAAAATTTGAGGATTGCTTTACTAACAAATAATTTTTTAAAAAACATAAAAGCATTTTTATAAGTAACAAGTTCATAGAAACAGGACAGATGGGTGATTGCCAGAGGCGGAGAAGGGGGCAGACGAAATGGGTGAAGGTGGTCAAACGGCATAAACTTCTAGCTTTGAAATAAATATGTTCTGGGCATGTAATGTACAGCATGGTGACTATAATTAATAAACACTGTATTATTTATTTGAAAGTTGCTTGGGTGAATTTAACTCAGATGACCATTATATCTACTACTGCAGGCAAGAATCCCTCAGAAGAAATGGAGTAGCCATCATGGTCAACAAAAGAGTCCGAAATTCAGTACTTGGATGCAGTCTCGAAAATGACAGGATGATCTCTGTTCATTTCCAAGGCAAACCATTCAATATCACAGTAATCCAAGTCTATGCCCCAACCAGTAACACTGAAGAAGCTGAAGTTGAACGGTTCTATGAAGACCTACAAGACCTTTTAGAACTAACACCCAAAAAAGTTGTCCTTTTCATTATAGGGGGCTGGAATGCAAAAGTATGACGTCAAGAAGCACCTGGGGTAACAGGGAAATTTGGCCTTGGAATACAGAATGAAGCAGGGCAAAGGCTAATAGAGTTTTGCCAAGGAAATGCACTGGTCATAGAAAGCACCCTCTTCCAACAACACAAGAGAAGACTCTACACATGGACTCACCAGATGGTCAACACCGAAATCAGATTGATTCTATTCTCTGCAGCCAAAGATGGAGAAGCTCTATACAGTCAGCAAAAACAAGACCAGGAGCTGACTGTGGCTCAGATCATGAACTCCTCCAAATTCAGACTTAAATTGAAGAAAGCAGGGAAAACCGCTAGACCATTCAGGTATGACCTAAATCAAATCCCTTATGATTATACAGTGGAAGTGAGAAATAGATTTAAGGGCCTAGATCTGATAGATAGAGTGCCTGATGAACTATGGACAGAGGTTCGTGACATTGTACAGGAGACAGGGATCAAGACCATCCCCATGGAAAAGAAATGCAAAAAAGCAAAATGGCTGTCTGGGGAAGCCTTACAAATAGCTGTGAAAAGAAGAGAAGCGAAAAGCCAAGGAGAAAAGGAAAGATATAAGCATCTGAATGCAGAGTTCCAAAGAATAGCAAGAAGAGATAAGAAAGCCTTCTTCAGCGATCAATGCAAAGAAATAGAGGAAAATGGAGACAGGGATCAAGACCATCCCCATGGAAAAGAAATGCAAAAAAGCAAAATGGCTGTCTGGGGAGGCCTTACAAATAGCTGTGAAAAGAAGAGAGGCGAAAAGCAAAGGAGAAAAGGAAAGATATAAGCACCTGAATGCAGAGTTCCAAAGAATAGTAAGAAGAAATAAGAAAGCCTTCTTCAGCAATCAATGCAAAGAAATAGAGGAAAAGAACAGAATGGGAAAGACTAGAGATCTCTTCAAGAAAATTAGAGATACCAAGGGAACATTTCATGCAAGGATGGGCTCGATAAAGGACAGAAATGGTATGGACCTAGCAGAAGCAGAAGACATTAAGAACAGCTCCAAGGCACTGTCAAAAGACAGCAGAGTGAGTGGTTCCCCAAAGGTTGGGATGATCCTCCCACTCATTAGCATATGAATTCACCCAGCTTGCCAAACCTAGCCAGACTGAATTCCTTGGTGGAAGCACTTGCTCTCTGCGATGGCCCACACTCTGCAGAGTGTGCTTCTCTCTAAATTCTAACAAATCCACCTCTGACCTATTGCTGTGTCTCTCACTGAATTTTTGCAGTGAGACATCAGAGCCTGAGCTTCATTAGGTCCTGAATCCAGGCATCATGGGTTTTGGCCAGGTTCAAGTCCCAGGAGAGAGGAGCTGAAGGACGAGAGGAAAAAGCAGTGGAAAAAACGTGCCAAGGAATCCCCTTCATAGCCTGCCAGAAAATCTGCTGAATACCTGACCTGTGCTCACAGTTTTCATTGGCTTGATCCTTGGCACAAAGTGTTTTGGCCAGGTTCAAGTCCCAGGAGAGAGGAGCTGAAGGACGAGAGGAAAAAGCAGTGGAAAAAACGTGCCAAGGAATCCCCTTCATAGCCTGCCAGAAAATCTGCTGAATACCTGACCTGTGCTCACAGTTTTCATTGGCTTGATCCTTGGCACAAAGAAGATTAAGGAGAGAAGAACGCCCACCAGATTGGGTAACAGCTACTGGGGCTCAGCAGAGAGTGGAGCCTTTGGGACATACTGAGATGTAGCCTCTCCAGGGTCCCGTACTTGTGCCCACTGCCACTCGCCTGTTCGTGGGGGGGCGGGGAGGGGAACGAGGAAACAAGAAACGAGAGATTTTAATGGAATTAAGATTTCGTTAGGCATATATCCCTCCAGCCATAGCAGCGAGGGCCTCCTACCTTAACCAGAGGTCTTCTGCAATCTGAGACAGCCATGTGAGCTTTCTGCTGAGTTAGTTTTTGGCTGTCCCGGTGTCCAGCATGCTGGGCTTCTTGTCCCTTCCCCTGCGCTGGGTTTTCTTCGCGTTCCGCTTCCACCATGGGAGCCTTCGCTGAGTTGGGCTCCTGCTTTGCTTGGCCTCCTCCTCGTGGGGGGCCGCATTGAGGCTGTTTCAGCCAGGTTAACTCCGTCCGAGTCATGGCACCATAGATGTTAGGGGAGTGTGTCATTTCCTCGGTTCTATCGTCACAACAAAAACTTGAAACGATGGACGTTAAAGCCCTCGGCGCTTCACAGCTCTCAGACAGTGTTGCAGCTCAGTTTTATTTAGAAAATAAAGGAAAATACATCCTGGAGGTATGAGGGCATGCCAACCCAAAAGATGCGAAGTGAAGAGAGAGAGAAGAGCGCACGGGAAAGAGAGCGAGTGCTCTGGGGAGAGAGACCCCTGGCCCTTTGGTTCCTCTTACATGTTTCTTCCTCCCCCTGGGCCTGCCCAGTTTTTGGGCTAGCCAGGAGTGCTATTTGGTCTGAGGTCCTCACTCCGGTCCTCGGACCTTCCTTTGTTCTATTTTTGTGGGCTTTCCCCTTCCTTGTCTTTCTGCCACCGCCATTCTGGATTCCTTTTTCCTATTCTACCTACCTAACATTTCCACACCAGCGTTATTGGTTTCCAACTCAGTGTAATCCATTGGGAGAAAAACATTAAGGGAAAAAGAAACTCCTATCTCTGAGGGTCCCAGATAATCGATTTGCTTATTAAATATCTCATGGAATCCTAGTGCTTTATGAGAACTAGTTTACTTACTACAAACATAAACCCTGAGCTTTGCTACTTTGTGACTTTTGGCGAATTACCCAACCTTACCAAGCTTTGGGTTTCCCACTTGTAAAAAGCTGCTGCTATCCACAGGCATTCCTAGCACTAAGATCCTAATAGTTTTCCCTAGGCCATTTTTAATCATACCCTAACTCTGTGTGTGCTCGCCTGGTGGCTCAATGGTAAAGAATCCGCCTGCAGTGCAGGAGATGTGGATTCAATCCCTAGGTCAGGAAGATCCGCTTGGAGAAGGAAATGGCCACTCATTCCAGTATGCTTGCCTGGAGAATTCCATGGACAGAGGAGTTTGGTGGGCTACAGTACAGACCATGGGGTCGCAAAGAGTCAGGCATGAGATTAAACCACCACCAGCAACTCTGTGTGTATGTTCATGTATCTGTGTGTGCAAGTGTGTATACACACGTATACACTTAACTTCACTTGAAGCCTGGATAACAAGAATATGTGTTGGTAACTGTTTATATTAAGTAATACAGAAACTTTAAAGCTATGCAATGTGAATAAACACAAATACAGTAAAAATGCTAAAGAAGGATATTTTTTTCACCTGAATTCTTGTGACAAATTCTGCAGTCACTATGAATAAGCATGGTAGTAGACATTGGTCTGTTTAGATTTTACATTGAATTTGTGCCCCTCAAGTGCATTTAATCACCAAGTATTTTTGGAAGTATCTCAGCTTCATTGTGCATTAGCTGTTCATGAGTTTACAGGAATTATTTAACCTCTCTAAACTCAATTTTCTATTAATAACTCAGTTTCCTAAATAGGTCTTCCTTGGGGTTTTGTGGACACAGATTTAATTATTCAATAAATGTTAGCCATTGTAAATACTGTGAGGTTAACATTTGTCTTTTGGAGAGTTTTATATTTGCAGATCTCAAAAAGATGGTAGTAGGCAATAGGAGTGTTCCAATCTTGAGTTTAGTTGGAGGGATCAGTGAAAATTGCAGTTTTCTCAGACTACACATTAGTGATTGGTGGGTGACACATAACCTTCAGTCATATTTTATTGGAATATTACCATCCGGGTTGTACAGATAACCAGTGGTTTTGGCATTTTTTATTAGGGCAATGTTACCAGATTTATCTCTTTGTTGTTAAATTTCTAGTTATTTTATCTCATGCATACTTTATTCACGCACACACTCTCACATACATTGTACAGACAGGATTGCCCTCTGTTCCCAGATCTCAAAGAAAGCATCTGTGAAGCTTTTCTGCTGGAAACAGAGCCTTTATTGATGGGGTTCACATGAAAATCATTTGTTTTAATGCATTATGTATTGAGGCATAATCAGCTTTACATATTTTAACATTTTAAGTGTCTGTTTTCAGTGTGGCGCAGCTGGGATTATATGGAAGTATTATTGAAAAAGAAAATACCTAATTAATAAAGCAGACTGCATGTTGCTTGATCTAGAGTGTAGGCAGTGTCAGAAAAAAAATCACACTCCTTCATTGGTGGGCAGCACTCAGGTTATACCTGAGCAGGAAGGAGTTATGGTTTAGATTTTTTTGTGGATTATTGAAAACCTTTGTTGTTTGCTTGATTGTGATTTTTTTTTTTAATAAGAATTACTTTGGAGCTTTCCTAGTGGCTCAGTGATAAAGAATATGCCTGCCAGTGCAGGAGATAAGGGTTTGATCTGTGGTCCAGGAAGATCCCACGTGCCATGAAATAGCTAACTGCGCTCCCACCCCCTCCACCCCACTACCCCCGCCGCCGTATGCTAACTACTGAAGTCTGTATGCATCTAGAGCCTAGCTAGAGTAGCCCCTGCTCGCCACAACTAGAAAAAAGCCTACGCAGCAACGAAGACCCAGCACAGCCAAAAATAAAAATAAATAAATAAAATTATATATTAAAAAAACAATTGCTTTGGCTTTGTCAGGCCTAAGTTGTTGTTGGTTTCCTATAAAAAAGTATCATTCTCCACTTTTTCTTCCTAAATTGACTCTGTTCTTTAGTTAGAGACACATTTGAATAGAGTACTGCATATCTGTCTAATTTAAGGTATTTATATTTGTCTTGTCCCATTTCCCTCTAGGCTTCCTTGTGTGATCAGAGTCTTTTGTTAGTGCCAACTCGGGTAGTACTGACTCTAAATGGCATAAATTTGAACTGCAAGACAGAAAATTGAAAATTATCCTGACTCATATAGTATGTGCAAACAAAGGTCATTTTCTCCTAGTTATGACTTTTTGCTCTTTTTTACATTTCTGTGTTATACAAATGATTCCCCTCCCAATTTTAATTTTTGTGCTTTACCTGTCATTGCTTCCAGACGCCAAGGACTTACTGTTGTTCTAACACTGAAGACTTGGAGACAGTCATTCACCACGTTCACAGTCTGTACCCTTCTGCTCCATTTCTGGCAGCAGGAGTGTCAATGGGAGGGTAAGATTTTTCCTTTCTAAAATGTCCTAGAGGGAAGTGGTCCTAATGCCTGCCTCTTTCTGATGACCATAAGCTACATGGGCATTTAAAAGCAAATGTTTGGGTTTCTCATATTTCATCGCATGTGGTTGGATGAAAATCTTAGTTACTCAGTCGTATCTGACTCTCTGCGACCCCAGGGACTGTGTGTAGTTCACCAGGCCCTCTGTCCGTGGTATTCTCCAGGCAACAGTACTGGAGTGGGTTGCCATTCCCTTCTCTAGGGGGATCTTCCCGACCCAGGGATTGAACCCAGGTCGCCCTCATTGCAGGTAGATTCTTTACCACCTGAGTCACCAGGGAAGCCTAGCCTCATTGGTGATAATCTTTTGTGTGTTTGTTTTTTTGTGTGTTTTTTGTTGTTGTTGTAGTAATTGTGAACTTTAATAAAAAGCAAAATTTTTATTTTATGGCATTTTGCTGTGCTTAGAGGACCTAAACCATTGTCCAAAATCAGCAAACACATGGAAACAGAAAATATGTTTTCTTAATTTTATAGTCAATTTATCTGTCAATTTTCAAAATGTCTTGGGAGCATGCTTACTTGAAAATGAACAGCTTTACAAATGATAGGCTCTGAAAGACTGGCTCTAACCATAGTTTTTTAGATTCTGATAAACATAAAACTAAGAAGGAAAGAATACGTTTCTTACATTAGCATGGAAGGTCGGACTTGACCTACTAAAAAGGAAGAAATCTGAATCAGTGCAGAAAACCCAGACAAAATCTGTGAATCGTGCTTAAAGGAAAGTATTTCACTTTTTCCTTTGCCCCATAATGAGAACCTTAAAGGACAGGGTGGCAGCTGAACTTTCTTCCCTTAATCATATAAATTCTTGAATTTTTAAAAAGCCAGACTTTATGTAAACAGGCCCTGATTCTTTATTCAGAGGCTCCAGGGAAATGCCTATTCTTGTCGAGTGCCTGAAGGCAGAACTTGACCATTAGCCTTTGCAGCTGGTTGAATATTAATGTCTTGTAAATTGTTGAAAGGGAAGTCCCCTTTCTAGTTGCCTAGCACTGTGACATGTTCCCAAGAGGGTTTACCACTCTGGGATGTGGTTTACAGCTTGACACATTTTTTTCCTTATGGAGATGCAGCAGACAAAAGCATCTAAGACCCTTATGCCCAGACTGGGTAATCCCCACGCCTGTTATGCCTGGGGCCAAGCAGCAGTTTGAGCCAGAACTAAGTCTCACCAAGGAATCAATGCTGCTCGAGACCTGGTCACATTCCAGTCTCCCAGTGGGTTCCTAGACTAGCTTTAAAAATGTACAGAAATTTCCAAGTATATATGAGTAGAAAGAGTATAATGATTCCTCATGTATCTTCATCACCCCAGCTTCAATAACTGTCAATTCAAGGATAATCTACCCTCCATTCCTTCTTAACTCTGATTACATTAAAATAATTTTCAGACATCATTTATAGAGATTTATGTGTCTCTGACAGGTAGAGTCTCTTAAGAAACAATAACAACAACCCACCACAGTATATTATTACACCTGAACAAAGCTAACAGTAATTCCTAAATGTCATCAAATATTCGATGTCAGTATTTCATTTCACTGTCAATCTGTTGGCTGGTTTTTACAGTTTGTTTGAGGCATGAGCCAGATAAAGTCCACATATGGACAGATTATGTCTCTTAAATCTCTTAATCTGTGAGTTCTTTATCTTTTCTATCTGCCTTTTTTTTTCTTGATGAAAAAAGGGAGTCTTTTCCTTATCAAAGTGACACGGCCTTTTTATGGGGTGATGTGAAGTCGTTCAGTCGTGTTCGACTCTTTGTGACCCCATGGACTATAGCCTATCAGGCTCCTCCATCCATGGGATTTTTCCAGGCAAGAGTGCTGGAGTGGATTGCCATTTCCTTCTCCAGGGGATCTTCCCGACCCAGGAATCGAACCTGGGTCTCCCGCATTGCAGGCAGATGCTTTACCGTCTGAGCCACCAGGGAACCAAGAAGTGTCCCACCCACTTGGTCACAGCTATTCTTGGGGCCTGCTGCTCCTACGAGGTTCGTTTCTAGCTCTTTCAATTTGCCCATTACACTGGCCGCACAGAAACCTCTTGACTGGCAGCCAAAGAATTGGGCCACCACAACTAGACACTAGAATGACCCCTTTGCAGGAGAGAAGCATTATCCCTTAACTAGCTTAGGGAGCCATGTACTATAAAAAAAGGAATGCAGTCATTATGAAGAGTTGTTCTCAAAAGGGAAATCTCCAGCCTGAGGTCTCTGCCCTGGATCAGGAAATCACTGAAGGAGATTCTGACATGATGGAAATGCTGACGCTCTTGGTTTTTGGCATCTGTCCAGCCTGCAGGTCACTCAGTCTACAGATGGGATGAATTTCAAACCACAGTGTGGAGCCATTTGTGTCTTTCTGCTGTTAACATTTCCAATAAACCTCGTCCAACAACAGCAGAAATACCCCCAAAAACAGCAAACCCTGAAATCTCCATTTTTGATCGAATATCTTATCTCATTCACTCTGTAGTCCATCTGCGTTGGAAAAAAAAGAATGAGAGAGAATTTTTACTCATTTCAGAACCTGAGAAATTGGAGAAATAAAGGATGGAAAATAGGAGAAACAGAACTTATACTATTATCCTTTCTCATAGTTGTCAATGTCAAGCTTGGATTTCTGGTCTACTGTGTTAAATTCCATGCTTGTCCCTTTTACCAAAATAAAACTAGAGTAGAACCTGGAAAAATGATAGAACAAAGGAAAAGAGGAAAATATGTGAAAGGAGATAGGGACAAACAGCAGGAGGGAGTAGGAAAAGAAAACAAGTGACTTTAGGGTTGATTGCTCTGCCACAAATGAGGAAGTCTAACTCTAGACAAAGAAGTCAAGAAACACCTGGAGTAACAGGCAAATTTGGCCTTGGAATGAAGCAGGGCAAAGGCTAATAGAGTTTTGCAAGAGAACGCACTGGTCATAGCAAACACCCTCTTCCAACAACACAAGAGAAGACTCTATACATGGACATCACCAGATGGTCAACA
>SJYT01084078.1:138267-210713 GCA_006410635.1 Cephalophus harveyi | reverse complement strand
GAAGATCATGGCATCTGGTCCCATCACTTCATGGCAAATAGATGGGGAAACAGTAGAAAGTGTCTGACTTTATTTTTGGGGGCTCCCAAATCACTGCAGATGGTGAATGCAGCCATGAAATTAAAAGACACTTACTCCTTGGAAGGAACGTTATGACCAAACTAGACAGCATATTGAAAAGCAGAGACATTACTTTGCCAGCAAAGGTCCATCTAGTCAAGGCTATGGTTTTTCCAGTGGTCATGTATGGATGCGAGAGTTGGACTGTGAAGAAAGCTGAACGCCGAAGAATTGATGGTTTTGAACTGTGGTGTTGGAGAAGACTCCTGAGAGTCCGTTGGACTGCAAGGAGATCCAACCAGTTCATCCTAAAGGAGATCAGTCCTGGGTGTTCTTTGGAAGGAATGATGCTGAAGCTGAAACTCCAGTACTTTGGCCACCTCATGCGAAGAGCTGACTCATTGGAAAAGACTCTGATGCTGGGAGGGATTGGGGGCAGGAGGAGAAGGGGACGACAGAGGATGAGATGGCTGGATGGCATCACCAACTCGATGTACATGAGTTTGAGTGAACTCCAGGAGTTGGTGATGGACAGGGAGGCCTGGCGTGCTACAATTCATGGGGTCGCAAAGAGTCGGACACGACTGAGCGACTGAACTGAATTGAACTGAACTGACCTCTGGGCAAGAAGCCCTGGGACACTGCTGTAGGGAGCAAGGCGTGCAAGTGTGCCAAGTTGCTTCATTCATGTCCAACCCTTTGTGACTCCATGGACAGAGGAGCCTGGCAGGCTCCAGTCTCGAGGTGAGACCCAGAAATCAATCAGAGTTTTTAAAACTCCTCAGGTGACTTCAGTGTGCAAACACATTTGAAAACCACTTGTGATCTTTCACCTGTGCCAAGTATTGGCAAACGACAACCCGGAGGCCAAATCTGAATGGTTATTATATTTTTCAATGGTTGGAAAAGAAGGATTTATTTCATGACATGTGAAAAGTATATGAAACTCAAATTTCAGTGTCCATATATAATATTTTATTGAAACACAGCCATGTCCATTCCTTCATGCATGTCTACAGCTGTTTTAAAATACAGTCACAGGGTTAAGTATTGATGGTTGTGACTAAGATTTTAGGGCCACCAGAACCCATTTGCTTTGTGGCCCGTTATAGAAAAAGTTTGCCTAAAACACCCCTCCCATAATAAGTTGAATACTCAGCTAGGGGGTGGTGGTGGGGGGGCAGGGAATTGCAACTTTTCCAATATAATTTTCAAAAAAGAAAAAGAAAACTACTCTTATGATGGATTTTCCTGATATTTTACCTCCAAGAAAGATACACGTGTAACTAACAACTGTATGCTTTGTCCCGTTCTCAAATTCTCTATCCGTATTTATCCATTCTCAATCCATATTTATCCATTCTCAAGATAAATATGTGAACAGAAGGAAAGAAAGATATTTTCTTGGTTTTCCAAGATAAAGGGGTTAGACACACTGGTTTATATGTTTCTTCTCTGTAATTAAAAGTCCACAATTAGAAATAGGATGTCTTGTGATATAATCACTGTTTTGTTCTTCCTCATTTTAGAATGCTGCTTTTAAATTATTTGGGCAAAATTGGACCAAAAACTCCTTTGAAGGCAGCTGCAACTTTTTCAGTTGGTTGGAATACCTTTGCTTGCACGGAGTCACTGGAGAAACCACTGAACTGGCTGCTTTTTAATTATTATTTGACAACTTGTCTCCAGTCTTCCGTGAATAAGTAAGTCATTTTAAACACCTAATGTCTCCGAATTTTTTGGAGTAAGTGCCACAGTAAAATGTTTTAAAGGACAACACTGCTAATGTATATATATATTTGTTATATGCACTATTATGTTATATACTGTAACAAATTAATCTTTCTATTATCAATATGTACAAAAATAAAAAGGTTTTATGTATAAGCTAAAAATATAGATAAGAACTCTGATGTTTTCTTTCTGTACCACGATGTACCTTGTACAACCTCTAGTCTCTGTGCCCCATTTTGTAGATCACCATTTCATCACTGTTCTAAATTATTCTAAAAGAATAAAAACAATAGTATTGAATATGTTGAATAACTATGGGCTATTTCCCTGGATTTTCTGCTGCTGCTAAGTCACTTCAGTCGTGTCCGACTCTGTGCAACCCCATAGACGGCAGCCCATCAGGCTCCCTGTCCCTGGGATTCTTCAGGCAAGAACACTGGAATGGGTTGCCATTTCCTTCTCCAATGCATGAAAGTGAAAAGTGAAAGAGTCGTGCCCGACTCTTAGCGACTCCATGGATTGCAGCCTACCAGGCTCCTCCGTCCATGGGATTTTCCAGGCAAGAGTACTGGAGTGGGGTGCCATTGACTTCTCCGTGGATTTTCTACTTGTCGCTTATCTTATTAGTACCTAATTCTCCCCTGGGTAGTAACTAATATGTTAAGTGTTTTCAGAGCTAAATAATATGTTTTTTAAAGCTTGTGTTATAAACATAGTATGATTTAGAGGCTTAGGAGCATGCCCCTAAAATATGGATATTCTCAGCCCCACAATTCTTAACATTACCAAAATATTATCTGTGAGTTAGTTTTTTTCTGAAATTGTTTCAGTTCAGTTCAGTTCAATCGCTCAGCCGTGTCCAGCTCTTTGCAACCCTATGAATCACAGCACTCCAGGCCTCCCTGTCCATCACCAACTCCCGGAGTTCACTCAAACTCATGTCCATCGAGTTGGTGATGCCATCTAGCCATCTCATCCTCTGTTGTCCCCTTCTGAAATTGTTTATTTATCTTCTAACAGTTAAACTGTATGATAACAAAGAATATGGGATGTTTCTGTTTATTTTTTGATGACTGTTACTGTGCATTTTAAAGTGAATTGACAACTTTAAATAAAAAGTAAATTTGCACATAACTTAACTGAAAACCATTGTTACTCTGAAAGTTGACATGAGACACTGTCAACTTTTGGGGGAGTTCCCAGGCAGTCTAGTGGTTAGGATTCTGTCTAGTGGCACAGCCCAATTTTTTTTTTTTTTAAATGAAAGAACAACGTACATACCTTAATTAAAAATTACTTGATTTAAAAAATACTTAACCTATTATTTTTTTAAATTAAAAAAAAATTGAAAGAACAACCTCTTTGTTACATCACGGATGTTGACTATAAAATATTGCTAGAAATACTACAGAATCGTATTTTTATTTATGGTCAATGAAATGGAGGACAGTAGCAAGAAAAGTGAAAAGAAAGATTTGGATTAAAATGTGGGTTATACAAGAAAAATGACCAACGTTTAAAAATAGGTACACAAAAATATAATCCTAATTTTCAGTACACCAATTTAAAGAGTACGGTAAATCTTCAGTTGATTTACCCAGTTGAAAGCTTCTGGCTTCAGCGGGGGCCTTTTTGGCCAAATTGGCTTCATAGCATCAGTGTGTTGGTACAGTTTGTTATGAAACGACAGTTTTGTTTATTATTGCACAACTGGTCGCTTCTTCCATAATTACAAAAAAAGTACCTTTAAAAAAATGTCTTCAGGTGCTTCATATACTGTATGGTATCACTGATGTGTGAAATCTAAAAAATACAACAAATAGTGAATAAAACAAAAAAGAAGCAGACTTACAGATAGAGAACAAACTCATGGTTACCAGTGGAGAGAGGGATAGAGGGAGGGGCAATACAGGGGTAGGGGATTTTTAAAAAGATGCAGGAGACGTGGATTCAATCTCTGGGTCCAGAAGAGCCCCTGGAGGGGGAAATGGCAATCCACTCCAGTACTTTTTCCTCAAAAAAAATCTCACAGGCAGAGGAGCCTGCAGGCTACAGTCCAAAGGGTTGCAAAGAGTTGGGACATAACTGAGCACACACAGTATTATATAGAATGAAATCATATGTATGAAACTTTTCAAAATGGTAAAGCCCTATAGAATTTAAAGATTCATTCAATAAAAGAAATAATCTTTAAAAAGAGTCTTCAGAACAATTACCAATATATTCCTGCTATGTCTGATTAAGTAAATATTAGTATTTTGTTGTTGTTTATCATTATTTAGTTGCTAAGCCGTGTCCAATTCTTTGCAACCCCCTGGATTCCTCTGTCCATGGGATTTCCCAGGCAAGAATACTGGAGTGGGTTGCCATGCCCTCCTCCAGGGGATCTTCCCGACCCAGGGATCAAACCCCATGCCTCCTGCACTGGCAGGCAGATTGTTTACCACTGAGCCACCAGGGAAGGTCAATAAATATTTTATTGAGTAACAACTTTATGTCCTGTGCTCAATTACTTATTATTAGGTGTGTTTGAGATGGGAATGACCTTAATTTTTTTTATTTTTGAAATTCTGTTTCCAGGCACCGACATATGTTTGTAAAACAAATCGACATGGATCATGTCATGAAGGTAGGAGAGAAACTTTATGTAATGCTTTTATTTCCTCTTTTGATTCCAGGAACATAGATAGTTGTGTTCTGTTTTTCAGGCTAAATCCATAAGAGAATTTGATAAGCGCTTCACTTCTGTCATGTTCGGCTACCGGACAATTGATGACTATTATACTGATGCCAGTCCGAACCGTAGACTGAAGTCAGTGGGGATCCCGGTGTTGTGTCTGAATTCTGTGGATGATGTTTTTTCACCCAGTCATGGTAAATTAACATCTGTGGATACATTTTGACATGAATCAACTGTTTACAAATAATGTTCTTTGTGGGAAAATACAATAATAAGAAACAAAGTGTCACTCATATACTGTTTTCCACTGTGATAAACAGAAACAAAAATAGCTTGATACTCATAATTTAGTATCTAAATGCTTCAGATCACTTTAAACATTTTCCTATATTCTTCTCTAGTCTACTGTGAGAGCCTCAGAGCAAATTATGGCTCTCAGTGTTTTGCTTATATTCATTTGTACGACCTCTCTTTCTTATCAAATATCTGTTCTTTGGACAGGCTATGTTACAGTACCTTTACCTCAAGAGTACATTGACATAGTTGGCCTTTTCTTCCTGAGGTTCTTATACAGGAAGCTTTGTAAAGGGGAATTATTACTCCCCTTTTAAACTTAGAAGAGAGCTTGAGACTTTATTAATAAGATGTCCTTGGATAACTCAATGAATGTAGCACATTCAGACAATAAAGTCATATTCGAAGGGAAAGAGTTTTTTTTCCCCTGGAAACTGTATAGAAGAAAATTATGCCCAAGTTAACTTCCTCACTCTCTTAATTCAAGATATACAGAATTTTGTAACAAAAATATATGTGCCTGTGTTCATACATTAAAGCAATGTAAGATGCCTATCAGTAATCATACCTATCTTAAGGATAAATAGATTTGACTTCTAATTTTTTCTAATGAAACTTCACAAAGCTTCTTATAAAACTTTTTATTTCTCCCCAAGTACTTTATTAAAATAAACTATTCTGAGTACAAACACAGCACATATGTATTGCCAAAATTTCATAAAATCCCCAAAATTTAAAAAAAAATGTCACTTTACCATCTCTCTATGGGATATCATGGTGTGGTTTATGATTAAATCAAAGTAGTTTTAGACGGCTGGAACTCTTGGCCTTTGACCACAAATCAGAAAATTAAACTGTGAAATTTTTTTTGACCACGTTGTGCAGCCTTATGGGAATTTAGGTCCCCAAACAGCAGTGAACCTGGGTGCTTGGCAGTGAGCACGTGGAGTCCTAACCACCGGACTACCAGGAAATTCCCTAAACTGTGAACTTTAATATCAGTTAAAAATCATGCAGATTGTTTAGCCTATTTTCATTGGATTAAGGAAGTCTAGTATTTCTCCATCTGTTTTTATATTTCACAGGCCCTTCTTCCACCAACAAAAATTTCCCAGCATTTAACTTGTTTTGACCTTGGTTGAAGTGTAGACTCATTATTTCTTATTCTTTCCCAAGCCACACTGAATATAGTGGACAATTGTCTGCACTCTGAGAGCACAGGCAGCCAACATCTTTCACATGCCTCCCATGGCCCAGCCTTTTGTTCTTCTGACATGACTGTAACTATCAGTGTGTTAGAAATTCCTGAGTGTATCCAGAATGTGAAAGTGGGGCTCTTAGTAATTCCATCAGAGACAAATGAAGCACTTTACATCTAAGCCCTTAATGTAAGATGAAAAAGGAAAAGCAAAAATAGTATCAAGTCATTTCATCTGCCCCTCCCCTTAAGTTCTCACATCTGATCCCAAGATAGATGTTCTGTTTTAGGTGTAGCTGGCTGGATAAGGATCTGAGTTCAGGACCCATTTAGGACAAGGACTTGGCTTCCTAGGCCTTGATTTAGGGTCTCTAGGTTTATTCTTCAAAGAATGTAGTGAAAGGTCAGTTTAGAGTATCACCTAAACAGGCAGTTGGAGTCCTGTTGGCAGCCCTTTCTTGAACTGGTCTCAGTTGTCCTACAGTAAAATTACCTTCCGTTTCATTGAAGGGTGTGAAGTAGGGAGAGCTTAACTATAAATAAAAATTCAGAGAAGAAAAAATATAATCACCAATGTTTTACCACCCAAAGATAAACACTGTTACCATTGGGGAGTATTTTATGCCATTGTTTTTTTGCTCTCTATATATGTTTTTATAAATCCTGTCTTTAATTTTGGATTCTTAACACAGCCACCAATTGGCCTCAGGAATCTAACTTCATGTAAAGTTAACCAAAGTCATACATAGTGAATTTATAACTCTCACAAAGGTAATAAGGTTTGTTTTTTTCCCCTTGGTGTAACACCTAAGTGGGACTCTTACAGCATAGTGGAAGTATTCACCATTTCTTGAATTATTTAATTTCTCAAAAGAAGACTAGGCCTGTACTTTTGTTAGAACCAATCGATTGATTCTTCCAAAAATGATGATCCAGTACATGAACGTGAACATGAACTGTTAGAAGAATATGGGTGGTTGATATAAATTAGACTTATTTGATTAGCCATACCCATTATGAATATTTAATGGTATTTTGGTTTAAAATGATTGGAAACGATAAAGTTGCACACTTTTCCTAACAACAGTTAATATATATTTTTCTCTCTCCTTCCCCTCTCTTATCCACCCTCCCGCCCTACCATCCCCCATTTCTCATCAAGCTATTCCAATAGAAACCGCTAAGCAAAACCCTAATGTTGCTTTGGTCCTTACTTCTTACGGAGGCCATATTGGTTTTCTGGAGGGAATCTGGCCAAGGCAGTCCACCTACATGGACCGAGTCTTCAAGCAGTTTGTGCAGGCCATGATTGAACACGGACATGAACTCTCAAGCATGTAGTTCTTCAGGTGCACTTTGTCTGAACTACCGTAGATAAAGGCAGCTAAGCTTAGTGCACAACTCTTGACTACTGTATATAAAGCAAATAAGCCAGCAGGTGGTGAAGAGGTCCAGAATGACGTGCAAAGACTACTTTTTTGGAGAAACAAACAACTTTGTTGCAAGAAATAAAATATAGATTTAGATGGTAATTTAGGTAGATTTTATTTTTACTATGCCTTACCAAGTATGACCTTAAATAAAGTAGTACAAACATGGAATTGCACTTAACCAAAACTATGGTGTATGTAAAAAGATTTTAATTCCTCAGGGTTTTAATTTAGGCTAGTATTTTTTTAGATTACTTATTTTAGGTGATTTATCCTACTTTAATAATTGTAATAGGACTTTGGTTATTTGAATGTAAGTTATAAGTTGGCACATTCCTAAGGGTATTTATACCTAATGATAGTAATATGAAAATTGAACATAAAATACAACGTGCTAAATCTTTTATGTATCTTAACTTTGAAAAGCTAATGCAACAATGTTTAGACTGACTTTACATGCTCTTTTACTCTGATAATATTAAGGCTGACTTATGTTTTATAATTATAGTTCACATGATTATTTTTTAAATAGTATATGTGCATACATATATATCATTATATGAAATAAATTCTACCATTTTAAATTGTTTCTTTGTGAGTTTTTATCCACCGAAAAGTAATCCCGAGAATGTAATTTATGATCATTTCATAAGTGTGCTAGTAACAAACATTAAAACTGTTTTGTTTCACTGATTCCAGAATATTGGGCTCCCACCATTTCTTCCAATTAAAAGTACTTTCAACTACAGGAAACCCATCTGACACTGATTTGGGAATAATGATATTTAATTATCTTCCATCACAAGAAGTCTCCAGGTAAGCAGGGCAGGGCTGATACAGATGTTCATCAGTGTCATCAAAAAAACAGGCTCTTTCTGATGCCATATTCCTGGCAGTCAGGATAGCTAGTTATCTCCTAGACACAAGATATAAAGTGAACTCTAAAATTCATATGTAGGCAAATGACTGTGATACACTCAAGCTACCAGACCTTAATGTTGGGCTTCCCAGGTGGCACTAATGGTAAAGAACCTGCCTGCCAATGCAGGAGACGTAAGAGATAAGGGTTCAATCCCTGGGTCGGGAAGTTCTTCTCCTGGAGGAGGGCATGGCAACCCACTCCACTATTCTTGCCTGGAGAATCCTATGGACAGAGGAGCCTGGCAGGCTTTAGTCCATAGGGTCGCAAAGAGTTGGACACGACTGAAGCAACTTAGCACACAGACATAGGTTGGCAGCTCACACATCGCGTTTGTATTGAGACAAAAAAGGCAGAAGGCGTGGGGCCAGACACATTAAAATACAAGAGAGACCATGTTGAAGAATCTATCCTATAGAAAAGCCAGCACAGGTATGTAAAGATATAGACTTGCTGCAGCGTTGGACATTCAGGATAACCTATTTCGTAAGGGAATGGGCAAATTATGACACACCCACATGGTAGAGCCATCAAAAATAATGAGGTGGCCCTATATGTAATAAAGATATTTCTGATAGGTTATTTAATCTAAAACAATCTGATTCATATATATAGGGTCACATTATGAAAAAATGCAAACTTTGTGGCCAGTCCAATATAAACAAAAATAAAATATAGTTCTACATGCATGCGATAGTGTGTGTGTTTTTGTGTGTTAATCATAATGAAATGAGCATTTTTAAGTGCTGATGTGGAGGGTCACATTCTCTCCAGTATCTCCACACTCTAATATGCTCTGAGAAAGAAAGGCTGTAATTTATTTCTACATCCCAAGCACTTAGTATATTGCCTGGAACAGAGCAGATCAACAATTGCTGAATAACAGAGGTTTGTATTAGAATGAAAATACTACCGTGTAAGCCAGATCTCTGATTTGAAAAGTTAATTTGAAGTATACCCTGAAATTCTTTCTAGCCATCTCCTCAGTTTCTGTTGGTTATTATCATCATTAAACATTTATTCAAAGCCTCACAGAGCATTGTTTTAGAAATAGGGATACAGAGGATACACTGGCTTTCTTTTTCTTTCATTTTTGACACTGTCCTACACTACACATTTTGTTACATCTTGAACCCAGTGCTAACACATATATTTTGTTACAGATCCTCCCCAGCTGGTCCCCAAAAAGGCACCTTCTGCCTGGTGTCTTTTGAGCCAGTAGATCAAGACCAAGTGTGGTTCAGTTTGCTTCCAAAGGAAAGTTTTAGTCTTTGATCAGAGAGCCAGGAGATGCAGGTTCTGCCCTGAGAGGAGGGGTTTTTACAACCTCATTCCAAATCAGAACATCTATTAAAGCAGTGTCTGTTTCCCCTGCAGACTTCAGTACTAAAATGGCAATAAAAAATCTCACTGTTGCTCTGAACCTAAGCAAGTGCTGGTCATGAGGTAAGCACCTGGCTTCTTGGAACTTAATTTGGAGTCAGTGAGGCCAACCTACAAGGTCAGGTGATAAAGAATACTTAGGAAATATGCTATTTTAACTACAGTTCTAACTTAAAAGAGTCTTTCAGTCCTAACCTTTTCTACAAACAGGCCAACATAGACAATAGAAGCTGGTGTTTCTTGTCCTAAAATATGTTATATAATCTTGTCCTAATGATATATTGTTGATATCAATATTGATACCTAAAGAGGTAAAAATTGTTGTATATTTGATTTTATTCTTTTAAATTTTATTTCTAAATATTTATATATTTAGAATATACAATATTTATATATTTTATTTCTTAAATATTTATATATTCAAGGCCTTGTGATAAAAAAGTTTTCACTTTGTCACGTGTATTACCAAGCTGTGAATTATTCAACCGTGCTGTTTATTCTAAAATTAAGAGAAGCTTCTTCCAGTTCTATCCTTCAACCACTTAAATGTGGGAATTACTTTGAAAAATGTAAATGGTGAGAATTTGACAAGACTAATTTACCTCACTGAGTATCTCTTTTAAATAAAGACAGTAATTTGGACCAAGTAAGAAAGACTTCACTGTCAGTTAAGACCATGACTCAATATTAACTTATTACAGGACAACTGTTTATCTGTGCCCTCTATAGAGGGTTGTCTTCCCCCGGAGTTAGATACTGGTACCCAAATTTTGCAAGCAGTACAGTAATCATATCTACACCATCTGTACTTTCAGTTTATTGTGAATTATATTATCAAGCATTCAGTACCAGCTGCATATGAATAGACAGGCTGTCAGAATATTAACAGAGCAGAATGATCACAAAAGAGCATTACTCTCTGTTAAACTGTCAACTTACTAATTGGTTTCTGCAAATTTTAAATATCTTATCTGCTTTACTCTACCTATGGGCAGATAGTTTCAGATTTTTTCCCCTATCTTTCCAGCCTAAAATGGAACATGCATAGTGCTTAATTCCTGGACTCTGATGGTATTTTTTTTCCTTCTAATGCCATATAGAAGTGACCCAGTATGGTCTTTGAAACCTCTAGGTTTTCTTACTAGAATTAAAGGGACTCTGAAAAATATGACAAACAATAAACTATCATATATGTTTTCATGATATATATTCTAGAATATATGAATAGATATAGATAAGATACATAAATATCAACATATGAAGTAAAAATGCCTAATATTTTCTATATTTACCTAGAGCTCTTTATAATCATTAACCATAGTTCCTACTATTTTTAAGATCATTTCTTGGGAAAGAAGTTTGGGCTTGAATTCAGAGCACATGAGGTTGATTCTTGGCTCTGCTATTAATTCACCATTTGACCTGAAGGAAATCATTTGTCCTGTCCAGACTTTGATTTCCTCTAGAAAATGCAGATGGTTAAAAATATATATATAGATGGAAATATAAATGTTACAGTTATTATGAGGATTAAAGAAATATTAACATGTGAAAATACTTTATGAACTGTGACAGTGCAATATATAAAGTAGTATGTTGCTATGAAAAGGTGTTTACTATTATAAACCAAAACCAAATAACACTTTATTACTAATACAGCTTTCTCTATCTAATACGCGTTGGGTTTAGGGTAGGGGAAAAAGTACATGTTGATCTCTGTGGTGATATTAACCTTGATCCCTTGGCTAAGGTGATGTCAGTCAGGATTCACCACAGAGAAGTTACTGATTTTTCCTTTGTAATTGATTCAGGAGTGGGGTGGGGAAGGCAGGCGGGCCTATTTTGAGACTATGCAAATACGCTGTTTGTTTACATTTCTTTCTACTCACTGGTGGATCTTATCTTGACTGTAGCAAGGTATTGTTGTGTTCTGATGGTCTTTTCCTATTTCTCAGGTTCCCTCTGTGTTTGCAACTGAAATCCTTATGAAAGAAAATGCTGTCACTTTTCTCCCCCACTGGCCCCATTTCTTTGTTTAGGTGTTGACATCAGTATAGATTCATGAGTAGTTTTCTTTGGCTTGTAATTAAATATCAATGCTATCCTTATTTTCTTGTTCACTTTGTTTCAGTTGGGGCATTCTGGATGGCTTCCATGTCCCTTTGATATGCCTTTTTTATTTTTAAGTGGGTTGGCACTACCAGATGCCCTAGTCTCATCTTTTATTTTCTCTACTCCAGTCCTGGAATCAATACAGTTCTTCAAGGAGTCCTGATTTCTTTTATTAAAGAATGGCATTTAAAAACCAAGATATTGGGACTTCCCTGGCGGTCCAGTGGTTAAGACTTTGCCTTCCAGTGCAGGGGTTGTGGGTTCGATCCCTGGTCAGCGAGCTAAGATCCCACATGCTTCAAACTGCCCCACCGCCAAAAAAAAAGAAAACCCCAAAACATAAAACAGAAACAATATTGTAACAAATTCAATAAAGACTTTAAAAATGGTCCACACCAAAAAAAAAAAATCTTAAATAAAAAATAAAAATAAAAATCTGGATGTAGATATGCTCATTGCTACAGGGATCCCAGTGCTTGTAGCCCTTTTCAATGGAGGTAGGAAAAAATTATATGTAAATATAATGCATGCACATGTCTATATTTATCTATCATCTATAAGTAAAGGAGTCCATCCATACTGACACCTCTGACTCCAATTCAGCAACAGAATGCATTCGCATTTCTTATTTGTAATTTCTTTCTCTAAGTTAGAAACCTGGCTCTGATGGTCTATAATATATTTACTTATTTACTGAACAGTACAAATAAAAGTAGACAAAGTCGTTTCAGAATTTCTAACCTACACTCCTGTGAAAAATTTACTTAACTTCACTCAGTGTGGTTATGTGACTCATTTGTAATACACTTAGATTCATTTGTCATGATCTGTTATTCCATCCTTCTTACCACATCCTGGTGGATTTTAAAAAATATATGTAAAGTTTACTCTTTGTGATGAACAAGTCCATGAGTTTTAACAAATGCACAGAATTGTATGTCCACTACCACAGTTCCCTATTCAAACTTACTATCACCTGCCTAATTCCCCCGTGATACACATTAATAGAAACCGATTCTCTTCATCCCCACAGACTCTGGCAACCACCAACCAGCTCATATTTATTAGCTGTGCTAAGGCCAAAGAAAGGAATTAATTTATAGTAACTTTTTTTTTTTTGCCATGACACATGGCTTATGGGATCTTAGTTTCTTGACCAGGGTCAAAGCAGTGAAATGCCAAGTCCTAATCATTGGGCCACCAGGGAATTCCCCAAGACTTTGCCTTTCAATCACTGAGTCATACTGTTTAAGAAGCTGTGAAAAACATAGCAATGAAAAAGAATACCATCCATGAAAAATTATTGAGAAAAAATTAAACTCGAAGCAGGTGAACTTCAAACTTCTAGTTTATAGGAAGTTCAGGGGTCAAAGGAACATGTTAAGAGACCAAATGGGGTGCAATCAGTAAAATGAAGAAGTCAGGAAACTTTACAAGTTGCATGGAAAAAAGCCAAAATGGGGTAAGAAAACAAATCAACTGCAAAAATATCATCTGTAAAACTTTATTTTCTTTTGCCACACCATGTAGCTTGTGGGACCTTGGAAACCTGACCGGAGATTGAACCTGTGTCCTTGGCAGTCAAAATGTGGAGTCCAACCCTAACAATGATCCTGTGGTTATATTTTTAAAAACTGCCCTTATTTTTCAGGAATACACACAAAAACATTTATAGATGAAATATCTCACATCTGCTTCAAAATAATCCAGTGGGTCATGGCAGGGGGCAAGCGTCGGGAGATGGGTGGCAGTATAGATGAAACAAGTTTGACCAGAGCTGACAATTGTTGAAGGTGGGTAGTGACTATATGGGAGCTCAGTGTACCAGTCTATTCTGCGTGTTTGAAAGGTCAAACAGAATGAAAGTGGAATATAATTCCACTAGGAAATACTTACTCTAAGATGAATATAATCAATTACTATCTACCAAACTACTTCAAAATCCTGCTGAGAGTAGTCAGTACAGCAATACATTGCAAACTATTAATCAAGTAGAACATTCCTGGTTTTTAACAGGTGCTTCATTCCTTAAAGCAATGGAGGATACACTGTGACAACCAACTTGCCCAGCTATAAATTCACAGGCTCTTTGTCACAAATATAGACAGGCCAAATTACATTTTAAACCTCTAATAATGTATAGAATTGTTACCTTTACAATTCATCCTATCCTTACCAAGTCAACTGAACAAAGCAGGAATAATTTTGTAGCACAGGGGCTAAGCGGTCTCTTTCATTAGAAACTGTATCCCACAGGAATGGCATTTGGCAACAGATAATACAAAAAGCAATTTACTATAGTTTGTTCTAAAGTAGTATTTTTTTCTTGCAGAACAGTAAGTTCAGGGGAAGACAGTTGCTGGCACTGGTTAAACATCTTAAGACTGTGAAGGTCTAGGTCTTTAATTCTCTTGGACTTTTCCTCATTGTAAAAAATAGCTGCCTTAGCTCCAGTTATCCCATCTGTGTTCCAGGGAAGAAGGTGGAAGGGATATAGAGTAAAAGACCCAAGACAGATGATTCTTTTTTTTATCTGAAAAGAATAGCTTTTCCAGAATCCCTGTAAGAGATTTCTATTTACATGTCATTAATCAGAACCAGGCCAAATGGATCCTGATAAGCCCAAATTGAGTGAGAAAATAAAGCTTTTAGAGCTCGACACATTTCTATTCCCCTGAAAACTGGGCTCTTGTAAGAGTAGAGCATGAATATTGAGTTCGTGACTAACCATGTATGCTACCAAACCCATTTAACCCGAGGTCTTCAAAATTTCAGATTTTTAAAATTTCAAAGATGACCATACCTCATCTCTGGGTTTTGAATAAAACTGAGAAGACAGGTAGGTTCAGATTACCTACTTTATTAGTGGTTAAGACAGATTAAAGAACAAAACTTGGGTTGGAAGATAAAAATTAATGCTTTTCTTCCCCCGAAGCACACTTAGAACAAGCTTATGGGAATACAGAGCACTCTTACTCAGTCCATGGATCACAAATAGAAGAGGAAGTCATAGGGTGGAGGACCTCTTAGAAGATGCCTCCAAGGAATGTCAACAGAACAGTCTTCCTTGGGGAGGTAATCAAAACGGCCAGGCCTCTTCTACCCTCAATATCTGATGAAAGTGTTTGTTGCTCAGTCTTGTCTGACGTTTTATGACCCAAGGACTGTAGCCCACCAGGCTCCTCTGTCTAAGGGATCTCCTAGTCAAGAATACTGGAGTGGATTGCCATTTCCTTCTCCAGTGGATCTTCCCGACCCAGGGATCAAACTCCTGCATTGCAAGTGGATTCTTTACTATCTGAGCCACCAGGGAATCCCAATGGCTAATATTTTATGGACCCAAGCAGGAATATGGAGAGAGGAAGAAATACCCTACCCCTATATGAGAGAGAAATCTTTAGGTTTTCATTTTCAGGGATACTCCCTGAGAGTTATCATTTTATGAGAACACTGAGTAAAGGTTGGCAGCCTATTACAAAATATGATTAGGAAATTTAAGCACATTATTTCTTACTGAAAGATAAATCTGAAGTAAATCACAGTACAAGATCCTGGTTTAAATAAACCTACTTCTCACTGAAGCACAGTACGTTCTAAGCAGAGTATTTGGTTTTTCTAAGTTGGGTGCCAACAAGAACATCTACATGTGGACTTTATCAATGTTACCCAAAAGAAGTATAAATATACACAGAAGATAACTCCCAAAGGGAAAACTACAGCTTAATGAACGGGAGAAACTGGATTAGAGGTGAGGCTGACTAGCAGGAAGGAGTAAATACTAATGTGAGAAGATGATTAAGACAGTTGTAAAGCCCTGTTCTCATGAGGTTGATTTTATGTGTCAAATTGACTGGGTTATACACGTGTGGGTATTTGCCTTAACATTGCTCCTAGGTGTGTCTGTGAAGATGTTTCAAATGAGATTAACATTTGAGTTGGGGGACTGAGTAAGGCAGATTGCCCTGTCCAGTTTGGGTGGGTACCATCCAATCTGTCAAGGGTCTGAACAGAAAAAAGTAGAGAAAGACAAGAGTTTGCTCTGTGACCTGGACTGACTGATATGAACTGATCTTCTGCCCTCAGACTGGAACTTCCAACCATCAGTTCCCTCCGTTCTCTGGACTTGGACTTCCACCGTTGATTCTTGGGCTTTGGGCTCAGTTGGGAACTTTCTTGGGTCTCCATCTTGCAGAAGGCTGATCATTTCTGGCTATCTGTCTTTATAATTGTGTGAGCCAATTCATTATAATACATCTCTTTGTATATGTAAATATCTTTTAGTGGTTCTGTTTCTTTAGGGAACACTAATACAGTTTCCCAAGAAAGATGAGTGGTTTCCTTTCACCTACAAATGCATTGAGATTCCTATCAGCCAAATCCCTCAGGTGACATTTGCTATTTCCGGTAAGGAAAAACAAAAAGCAATTGTCATAAGCTTTATCTGTGTACAGTTAAGGGGAAAATACCCAATAAAAACAAATGGGAGACCCTGGCTCAAATCTTAAAACTGCAGAATGAAATACACATTCAGATTGTGCAAGCTGTAGATCAGTCTATGACGCAGAGGCTCTTACTGGGCAAAAGCAGCAGCCGAGGGAACATTAACCGGCCCATGGGTCAAGACACAAAACCGAGGCCACTGTCTTGGAAGTTCCTGTCACTTGCCTTTGTATATTTTATTTTGGCTTCTTTGTTGTTTAGTCACCAAGTTGTGTCTGACTGTTTTGCGACCCCATGGCCTGTACGTAGTCTGTCAGGCTCCTGTGTCCATGGAATTTCCCAGTCAAGGATGCTGAAGTAGGTTGCTATTTCCTTCTCCAGGGATAGAACCTGGGTCTCCTGCACTGCAGACAGATTCTATACTGTCTGAGCCACCAGGGAAGCTCTTTGTAAACTAAATCTCATATTATATACTAACCTTACTCAAAATATAGGAAATACACAGAACTTTAAAACTTTTACTTAGGGGAAAGACTGATTCAGATAAATGGAACACTACCATGGTCCTGCACAGAAAATAAAAAAAATGCAAAATTTCTCTTCCTTCTCAAAAGTACACCTCTTATTTTGTGAATCCAACAAGAACTTTCACATTAAATAAAGACCAATATTAGACATATTCTTTTGTTGTTTTAATGGGCATGTCTCCAGAAATGTCTGTTGTTGGTTGAAGATAGAAAATTCTTCCTCAACATGATAAGCAAAGTCCGTTTTAGGTTTTCAGGAATGACTATTGTGTTATTAAATGTTATTCTGATACATTGGCCACCTGATGTGAAGAGCTGACTCATTGGAAAAGACCCTGATGCTGGGAAAGACTGAGGGCAGGAGAAGAAGGGGATGACAAGAGAATGAGATGGTTGGATGGCATCACTGACTCAATGGATATGGGTTTGGGTGGACTCCGGGAGTTGGTGATGGACAGGGAGGCCTGGAGTGCTGTGGTTCATGGGGTCGCAAACAGCTGGACGTCATGACTGAGCGACTGAACTGAACTGATTCTGATATTATGGAAGACCATGTGAATTTTGTTCGATATTTAAATTGTACTAAACACATTATTTCCAACCAGTCCATTCTGAAGGAGATCAACCCTGGGATTTCTTTGGAAGGAATGATGCTAAAGCTGAAATTCCAGTACTTTGGCCACCTCATGAGAAGAGTTGACTCATTGGAAAAGACTCTGATGCTGGGAGGGACTGGGGGCAGGAGAAGGGGACGACCGAGGATGAGATGGCTGGATGGCATCACGGACTCGATGGGAGTCTGAGTGAACTCCGGGAGATGGTGATAAACAGGGAGGCCTGGTGTGCTGCAATTCATGGGGTCCCAAAGAGTCGGACACGACTGAGCAACTGAACTGAACTGAAACACATTATTACATTTCAAATTACTAAACCATCCTTGCTTAACCAATCTGTTGCTGTTGCTGCTAAGTCACTTCAGTCATGTCCAACTCTGTGTGACCCCATAGACGGCAGCCCACCAGGCTCCCCCATTCCTGGGATTCTCCAGACAAGAACCCCTGGGGTGGGCTGCCATTTCCTTCTCCAATGCATGAAAGTGAAAAGTGAAAAGCAAGTCGCTTAGTCGTGTCAGACTCTTCGCGACCCCATGGACCGCAGCCTACCAGGCTCCTCTGTCCATGGGATTTTCCAGGCAAGAGTACTGGAGTGGGGTGCCATTGCCTTCTCCAGCTTAACCAATCTAGTTGTAGTAAAACAAAACACGCTGTGAAATATAATTTCTCTATTAGCTCACTTACAGTTTTCTATATAAACTCATTAATTTCTTTAAACAAACACCCAAATTTCACAAAATCTTAAGCTTTAAAAGATATCAAATTGGGAATTCCTCAGCGGTCCAGTGGTTAGCGCCCTGTGCTTTCACTGTTGACGCCCTGGGTTTGATCCCTGGTTGGGGAATAAAGAACTCACAAACCAAGTAGTGTGGCCAAAAGGAAAAAAACCCACCCCAAAACATAAAAACAGAAGGCAATCCTTTTTGTAATACCACATGCCTGGTAAAGCCTGCCCTTGAAAACCAAAGGGGACAGAACAAGGAGGAAAGTTCTACAGTCCAACTGGCCAGCTTCACTTTGAACCCAGTTACTTCAAACATCTGGAGATGAGGGTGATGCCTATTGGTTATCCAATAGGAAGAAACCATCTGTTGTCCCCTGGGGAGCCCAGGCAATCAGAAACTGCAGTTACCCAACCAATGAGAGGCCTCTTCCTGCAAAAGACTCCGCTTACTGCCCCTCCCCAGGCCTCCCTGCCTCCCTCCCCCACTGCCTATCAAAAAAGGCCTGCTTCCTGGTTCTCTGGAGTTTCCTGTGCTCGGCCAGTTTGCTGCCAATTGCAATCCTGGCTATTCTCAAAGTCACTGTGCTGATAGAATAACTGGCTATTATTAAAGTTGACAAATTCTATCCAGTACCCAGTAGGTTTAGCCTTATATTTAAACTCTGTCCCCAGACTGATTTCACACTACAAACTTTGAAACATTCAGTTCAGTTCAGTTCAGTCGCTCAGTCGTGTCCGACTCTTTGCAACCCCATGAATCGCAGCATGCCAGGCCTCCCTGTTCATCACCATCTCTCGGAGTTCACTCAGACTCACATCCAGAGTCAGTGATGCCATCCAGCCATCTCATCCTCGGTTGTCCCCTTCTCCTCCTGCCCCCAATCCCTCCCAGCATCAGTCTTTTCCAATGAGTCAACTCTTCGCATGAGGTGGCCAAAGTACTGGAGTTTCAGCTTTAGCATCATTCCTTCCAAAGAATACCCAGGACTGATCTCCTTCAGAATGGACTGGTTGGATCTCCTTGTAGTCCAAGGGACTCTCAAGAGTCTTCTCCAACACCACAGTTCAAAAGCATCAATTCTTCAGCGCTCAGCCTTCTTCACAATTCAACTCTCACATCCATACATGACCACAGGAAAAACCATAGCCTTGACTAGACGGACCTTAGTGGGCAAAGTAATGTCTCTGCTTTTGAAAATGCTATCTAGGTTGGACATAACTTTTCTTCCAAGGAGTAAGCGTCTTCTAATTTCATGGCTGCAGTTAAAACTTACAAAAGACACAGTTAAGGGACTTCTGAAACTCCAATACTTGGGCCACCTCATGTGAACAGTTGACTCACTGGAAAAGACTCTGATGCTGGGAGGGATTGGGGGCAAGACGAGAAGGGGACAGCAGAGGATGAGATGGCTGGATGGCATCACCTACTCAATGGACGTGAATTTGAGTGAACTCTGGGAGTTGGTAATGGACAGGGAGGCCTGGTGTGCTGCAGTTCATGGGGTCACAAAGAGTTGGACATGACTGAGCGACTGAACTGAACTGAAGGGACTTCTCAGGCGGTCAGTGGTTAGGACTCCATACTTCCACTGCAGAGGGCAGTTTTGACTCCCTGGTCGGGAAACTAAGACCTTGCCCGTCATGTGGCTCAGCCAAAAAAATTAAAAAATAAAAAGGCACAGTTAAACCATTTTTTGCTTATTGGCATTTGACTTAAAATAAGCTTCCACAGTTTTCAAAACAGACAAGATAATACCAAGTATTATCAGCGTGTTCAGTTTGCAATTGTGTGTTTCCCTTTCAGCCTGTTAGTGCCGTGAAGTCAGGAGGCGCATGTTTTAATCACAAGTTGGGCTTTACAGTTCATCCTCTCCTTGATGAACAATGGGTCCCTTTGCCTTCTGCTTGCATTCAACTAATAGGCACAAAACCAGAGGATGGAAAAGCATGAGATGCGCACACACACACACGCCACCCACAAATGCTGTTGCTCTCTCAATTTACCCAACTTCCCAGAAGGCCTAAATCTCCTGTTTGGCAACAATCTTTGCAGAATATCTCTTTCTTGTTAAACAAACACACACATACATGATTAAATGAAAATACAGAATCTAGTTCACTCCAATCCTCAGTCAGGTTTTCATCTTAGTATATAAACAAACAGCAGTAAACTAGCTTTGTAAGAAACTGTGTACTGAGACGTATGTTCTTTAGGGTTTCCCTGAAGGCTCAGTGGTAAAGAACCCGCCTGCCAATGCAAAAGACATGGGTTTGAGCCCTGTGTCGGAAAGATTCCCTAGAAAAGGAAATAGCAACCCAGTCCAGTATTCTTGCGGGGAGATCCCATGGTGAGAGAAGCCTGGTGGGCTACAGTCCATGGGGCTGGCATAGGAGCCACATACAACTTGGTGACTAAAACATTTTTCTCTAAATCTAATCTATTAAAACAATTCAATAAATCCTTATTAATGATCGGAAAGAATCCAGTTTTGCTGGCAAATAAGTCAGTCGCCTTTTTTTCATTCTTAAAGAACTACTTGTAAAAGTATTTGTTACAGGAGCCAATGATAGGTATATTACACATTTACAAGTTTCAACACTGCTTACAGTTTCAACACAGAGAATGTAAAACAGAGACCTCCCTAGTGGTCCAGTGGTTAAGACTCTGTGCTTCAAATGCAATGGACATGGGTTTGATCCCTGGTCAGGGACTAGGATCCCACACATTGTCTGACAACCCCCCCCAAAAAATCCCCATTAACAATGACAACAAAATCAACGACTCCTGATTTAGAAGATGAGCATCACCTTTTACTAAGAAACTACATCTCCATGGACCAAAACTCAGGAAAAGGAGAATCAATTTTAGACCCCATTCCACAGGGCCTCAGTTTCTGAAGTATCAAAAAGGACTTATTTTAAGTGTAGGAAGATTCCACGGAAAGGAATCAAGGTAAAACAAAACACGCCAGTGCATGTGAAATAAAAAGGTATATATTCTATATACATTCATAAAAGAAATATTTTAGTTCAAAAAATGAAAAGCCTGATCTAAGACTGGAATTACTGTAGGATGACCTAGTAGTAATGCTTAGCTCTTACTGTGTTGATATCAAGTATATACACATGAACTTTAAAAACTTAATATGATATAGTCAACAGACAAATGTGTTACATTTATGTTTATTAAAAACTGCTACAAACAAACAAAGCCTGTACAAAAAACTTGCAACATCCACCCCTGTGAAACAGTAAGCTCCAGCAACATTATCGCTTAGGACTTCATATTCTCCTGCCTTGGCCTCATAGTCTTCCTCTGTCACGTGTCCGTCTTCCTGCCCCACCTGCCATAAACAAAATCAGGACAAAAAGCATCCCATAATTCTTATCACTCTGAAACAGTAATCGCGAAAGACACTATCACTCGGGATCCCCTCTTTCTCTGCCTTGGCCACGCCCTCTTCCTTGGCTGCCATAAATGAAACTTGTACCAAAAAACATACCGTAATACTTACTACTTTCTTGAGAGACATTATCGCCTAGGACCCCCTCTTCCTCTTCCTCGGCCTCGGCCTCGTCCTCTTCCTCGGCCTCGGCCTCTTCCTGCAACTGAGGGCAGAGAAAAACAAAGTAAGGTAAATTCTCTTCTGTGCTGATGTGACCTGGCCACCGCCAACAGCACCTACAGTAAAGAAAACTTTAACTCAGCTTCTTTCAAAGGTAACCTCAGAGTCACCTCTTCCGATACTTTATCATATGGAACCAAGAACTGCTGGCCTAATACCTTAATATTTGTTTCATTTGACTTTATTTATTGAAAAATTCATCAAGGTTTAAAATATTTTTTTTTTGTATCATGCCTCAAATTCATCACAAAATGAAACACAAATGATCTGAACTTCACATAAGATTAAACAGAGTTCATATTAATGGAACAGAACACAAACACTATGTGCCAGTTTTGCTACTGAAGAGAATCCAAGTAAGTTAATTCACGTCAAGAAAGTTTAAGATACACTGCATCAAATAACAACCTCGTGATTTTTCTGAATCTTAAGTCGTCTGACCCAATCATAATTTAGTACTTTAATACAGTAACAATATCCTTGTTACCTGGTCATCCTAGCCCTGAGCTTCCTATTTTCAGGTATCTATGAATGTTTTTAAAACCCTGACATTTCTACTCATCGTTCAGAGTCTTATCATTCAAAGCAATAGAGTAAATCTAGCACTTCTCTTGAAACAAGGCAGATTAACCACACTTATCTCCAATTCGCTCAGAGGTTCTATTCACGATAGAAAAGAAAGAAAAATGGCAAATATCCATGGAGCAAGGGCACAGAAAAAATGCAGCAGTTTAAACATCTCAACAAATTTCTAAGTCAGAAAATAGACTGAGAACAACGAATTTTTAGTAAAGGAAGAATAACCTCAAAAAGACCTAGGACCTTAGAAGCCAAGGGTAAGGTGAGGCAGGAGGCTGAAAACATGGGGAAGAGGCTGCCAACCCTTGTGTGGGGCAGCAGACTGGCTAGTCCTCTTCCCATCCTGCAACGCTGATGCCTATTTCCCTGACAGGTAGGCAGGAAAGGAAAGAGAAAATTAACCTAAAGATCTTGAAGCAGAAAGGGTTTGGATTTGAAAACAGTTGCAAAGTGGATGGCAGCAAAAGTCACAGAGCCAGAGGGACGAAGAGAGGGATCAAGTCAGTGTTTTTCGAGCTATGTGGTACAGTCTGAACGTTTTTTTTAACTGAAAGAGAATAGGGCAGGAAACTTAAGGGCATCTGCATGTATTAAGACTAAACAGTTCTTTGTGAAACTTTGAATGAATAGGTCATGATGCAAAAAGTGTATTTCTTAGTGTGGGTGGGAGGAAAAGTCTCAAAATCATTGTGCTAAGTTCAGTATCAGTCCCTTTCTCCTGTCCTGCTCCTGTGATGCTGGTTGCCAGACACGTCTCCCAGGTGACTAGAATCTTTTTCTGAGAAAACCAGTTCCAGAAAAGATTTCCACATCCTAAAATTTGGAGTTGCCTCGGTGGAGAAGCCAATTTACTTTGAATCCACCAGCGAAGGAGTCCAGCCTCCCTTCCCAGAAGTTCTCTTTCCAGGGTCGTTCTTAAACAATGGATGCCCAAAATGCAAGATACTACAGTAACGCCTTCAACATAAACAGCATATTAAGAGGTTAAATAAAAAGAGAAACCAGAGAAAACACCACCAAGTTTAGAATAAAAGACAGAGAGAAAAGTAAGAGAAAAGACTCAGAGTCTTTTCAGAAAACTCAATTATTAAGAATTCCAGGAAGAAAGAACAGAATAAGCAAAACAAGAAATTTATCAAAGGTACACAAGTAAATTTCTTAGCTCTAAAATACAAGAATATCCATACTGAAAGGGCCCACCAAGTACCCAGAACAATGAAATGGACAAAAAACTAAGTCATTAAGAAATTTCAGAATAGCAGGAATAAAGGGTTCATCCCCAAATGTTCCCAAGTGTGCAGGGAATGGGGGACCAGGCCACACACAAAGGACCAAATAACACTGGTCTTTTGAACAGCAATACCAGGAACCATAAGAAACACTAGGTGTACTCATGGCAAGTATAGGCAATTAAAAGCAACCAACCAACCTGTGTTGTTTGCAGATATAAAGATATTTTGAATAGTGGATTAGGGTATAAATATACCATACACAAAAATGTTTATAATCCTTCAAACTTACCAGCTTCCCTTTTCTTAGACTTCACCTTTGGCTCCACATCCACGAGTAGTGTATCCAGAGGTAAGCTGTCTGGCAGAATAAAATACCGAATGTTATTTCCTCGAATACTCAGTGTTTCCAGCTGTACAGGTTCTCTGTTCTTCAGGGTCATTTTCACTGCTTTAAGATGTGTATTCATACTGACATCTACACCTGGAGGGAAAAAAGAGGGCAATTATTAGCATAAAAAGGAAGGCAACCAATTTATCTATCAGGCCACAGTTGGTACTATATTAGATTTATGAGCTCTATGTTCCAGGAACGGTACGCTAAGGCATTTTAGTTTAATCCTCAATGTCCCTATGGTAGATGGTAAGATTATCCCTACTGTGAAGACTAAAATATATAGCCAGGATATAAGAAACATAACAGTGGTTGAAGGTGAGGGGAGAGAACTGGATTTTTACTAGATTTTGCTCCCCTAATTTACTAAATTTTTATTAAGTGCCTACTGTCTGTGAGGCAAATCTTGCACTGTACTACTTTTGTCTTCTTCCACCATTGTATTTTGAATTCGTAAAAAGCAGGAAGAACACTCAGCCTCCTCCACAACATGTAACACAAAGCTCAGAAGTGAAAGTGAAAGTTGCTCAGTCCTGTCTGACTCGGAAACCCCAGGGACTATCCAGTTCATGGAATTCTCCAGGCCAGAATACTGGAGTAGGTAGCCTTTCCCTTCCCCAGCAGATCTTCCCAACCCAGGAATTGAACCAGGGTCTCCCACATCGCAGGTGGACTCTTTATTAACTGAGCTAGAGCAGACTAAATCATTGTTTAAAATCACAGAATTTTAACAGCAAAATTATACTTCCTAATACGATCAGTATGTATCAAAACCTTATACTACATGGACTTCCTTTCACAGCAATTGGTGTTGCAAAGTTCTAGCAAACTCATAAAAATCACCAGTTATGTAAATATTTCAGAGAGTAGAATGGGGCCATCTGCTATGATAGCATTTTCTTTCATCAATTCTTTTAAAAAATCTGCCCTTTGGCAGGTGTGTGTGTAACATCTACTATTAGTGAAGAATCATAGTGGCTTTAAATATAAAACTACATATCAAACATCTTACATCACTAAAGCAAAGAGACATCTAAGAAAAAAAGACAAAGAAAATACTCAAAAATGTTATGCTTAGGTAAAATTATGGTTCCCCATCACCCCCTCTCCATTTCCCATGTATGTTTTACCCAAGATAATCAGATATGGAAACCCTATCCTCTATCTTTAAAGACTTTACCATTGAACAGGGGACACAAAATTCTAATAAAAGTAATATGTGTTTTGGAAAATGTAACACTCCAGGGGGCACATACAGGCAAAAGTGGATAAGGCATAAATCAAGAAAACAGTGGTTACACATAGGATAACCTGAATCCAGTCTGGTACAAGAGCTTAAGGGGAGACACATGTAAGGTGCATGTAATACTCCAGACAAAAGGAATGAGATTTGTACTAAATAAATGTTATTAATCAAACAAAGAATTCTGGCCTGCAGGTCAGAGACAGGGGGAAAAAAAGTGTTATAAATTCAGTCCAACCTCCATACCTGTGATTGTTCCATGGACCTGTGTTCCATTCTTTAATTCAATGGTTACAGTTTCGTGACTCAATTTCATCAAAAATCTATAAAGACATTAAGAATAAACAGTAAGTTTTTACTTTTACTACTCCAAAAACACGTTAATGAAGTCAAAGTGAAATTTCTAGATGTAGAAAGCGTGCTCTGGATGCTGTCTGCACCCATTCCCGTTAACAGTGTGCACTATATTTCCCTAGTTGTATAGAAAGGTGCCTCAATAACATTTACTGAATAGTCATCCAATCCTCACTTCATCTATTCTGTTCTCCAACTTATTATGAAACAATGCAGAGGAAATCGAAGAGTTCACAGATTCACAACCACACCTAGGAAAGTGAACAATAATCCTACAGTATGATCTAATATGCAACTCATATTCAAAATTTCTGGTCTGTAATATAGTATGTGCTCTGTATACTCTACCACAGCATCCATCACAACTGTAGGATTCCAACAACTGGAGGATTCCCTATGTCCCCACAGCGAGAGTCCATTTGAGGGGTGGGATCAGGAGTTTTATATCTAATCCTGGATTGTAACAAGCACTAAGAGTTGGCAAAAATGTTTCCACAATTAAAGGGAAGTCAGCCTTAAAAATGTAACTTTTTAAGAGGTATAGACAGCCATCAAAAAAGCGGAAACTACTTGATCTTGTATAAAAGCAAGTCTCAAACCTGCTCTCATATAAAGAAAAACCCATGTGCTAAATCCCTTCCCTTTCCATATCTGCTGTCAAGGAAAAAAGTCTCTCTTAATGAACTGAATCCAAATACATTTTATCCAGTCCAAGGATATTTCTTTGATAAATAATACATGCCATTCTATATTACCTGGTACTCCCTGTGCTTGGTAATGAGTATTAAAAGTGAGCAAGACTAAGCCCTCAAGGAGTTCAAACTCTAGGAGGAAGAAGAGACATATAAAATAATTTTTTAAAGTAACTACATAGATTTAAAGCACTATGGAGATACGCACAGGTTTTTTTTTTTTTTTTTAATGAATATAATGTAGCATGAGTAGGAAGGAATCAGATCTTAGTGGACTTCTAGCAGAAGAAGTCTGAAAGGTTGGTAATATATGCAGCAAGAGAGATAAAAGCAAAGACATAGTAAGAAATAGCACAATGTACACAGAAACTATAGGTATTACTACTGGAATATTAAGTCCAAGAAAATGAGTAGAGAAGAGTTTCCTTTCAGAGGATGCCCCAGCTCTGCTAAAGAGTTCTCCTACAAGAACAACGGAAGGGTTTTCATCAATGGAGTGGAGCACCACATTAGATGACAAAGTAGGGGTCTTCTAGAGAGCAATATAGAGATTAAGGTTTACACAACTGAGAAACAGAAACAACAAACCAACCAGTGAAACAGAACAGAGACCAGAAGTTCGTTACCCAGATAGGGGTGCGGATTTTACAGGTGTATACACTTTTCAAAATTGGGAAATGCATGCTAAATTTCACTGTATGAGACATTTACCTTCTAAGAAGTGAGATTTAAAAACCTGGGTGGGGAAAAAAGGAAGTCTGAACAGCTTAGTGGTGTCACGGGAGTGGCAGGGAGGGTTTATGGAGGGCAGGAGAAAGAAACACTACCATCCAAGCCAGGAACCAAACAAATTAAAATCATTTTCTGATAAATCTTTCACTATCTGAATTCCTTCTGCTTACTGAAATTCAGATACTCAGATAATACTTAAATATTCAGGTAAAATGGGATCCTTCAGTATATCACTGAAATGGCATCCAAACCCACACTATTAAAAAATCAAAGAAAACAGAATAGTGAAAGATACTTATTAGGTACTGAAATCTGCCAAAACCTGGCAATTTATCAGATTATTAGGATCATCAAGAGGAATAAGTCATGGATGTCTCCCAGGTTTTTGATCAGGATGACAGTAAAATAATAATGATGTCACCAACTGAGATACTGAAAGAAGTCAACCAAATCTGCAAGCCATTTAAACAACCATTTTTCCTGGTGCAAAATACATTCTTCAGGTATTATAAATTTTGTTTCTATAGTCTAAGACACAGAATAGGATTCAGTACATTCATTAAAATTTATAGAAATACTCTGTCACTGTCACAACACGGACTGTCTTTAAATGAGACAAACTGATTTCAAAGAGTATTACATAAAACTTAACTATAGATTCAGGTTGGCAGGTATTGACCACACACCAATTATATCTCAATAAAACTGAAAGGAAAACAATGTACAAAAAGTTGACCTGAAATGCACTCTCTAAAATGCCACCCTGATTATAACAATGAGCATTTTATATGTTATTTCAAATGTACTAGGAACTATCTACTTGTCTGCCTTCACCACAAAACATAAAACTCCAACAAGACAGGGACCCTGCCTGGAAAAAAAAATAAAATAATCTATTATGAACGTACAGTGTAACAGGTGGCCAAAAACTAGTCGACACTGACAATCCTTGACTGAAAAGACAGGAAACAAGCTAAGTTAGTTTATAACTGCCTGCTAAGATATAAACTTAGTTATCAGAAACCTCTGCTTCTATGTTCCACCTCTCAGTCTCAAGCAAAACCACCAAACCCAATCTATTTGCAGGGAGTACAGAATGAATTACTTCAATCAATAAGCACGTCTTCAGTATGCAAAACTAACCGGCCAAATTTAAACAGACACAAACCACAAGAAATCTCGAGTGTCTGTGTAAATAGTCAAAAAATACAGCAAAGAGACTCTTCCTAAATCAAAAGCTTATTCTACAGGGAATTAATGCAGACTGTATAACGTAAAGTCTAGGGAATAACAACAAGAGGGGAAAAAACACACTAAGAAAACAACTTCCGAAATCAAAAAAGTCTGACTTTTTTGATTAAAACATTTCGGAATTGGGTTACATTATTTCTTAATAAACCTCTGCTGCATGCTGAGACGAAACAGAAAAGTAACCCAGACTAGAGCGCAAGTTCGACGCCAATCAAAGTCTACCGACTTTCACCCAGAGCTAAGAGCTTGGGAGCCTGGCGCTGCACCTCTAAGGCCTCTATGACTCTAGGTGGGAACACCCGGTCCGGCCTTTATTTCCACCTCTAGGAAGACAGGGAGGACCCCGGCACGAGCCAGTCTGAAGCCCAGGCCCGAGCGCCTGCGGAGGCGCGGGCCAGACCGGGCGGCAGTGGCGGGCGCCGGAGGCCGTTGGCAGGCCGCGCGCGCACGCGGCTTTCGCGCCTCCTGCATCGGTAGCAGCCCGGCCTCCCGTTCCGGGCCCCGATCGGCCCTCCCGAGCCCCTACTCCGCTCGGTCACCTCCTCACCTCACGAGCTTCATCCTAAAGGCGCCGTCACCCTTTCGGCCCGATAGTACACGAAATCCGACCACCGAGAGCCGAGGTTGGGCGTATGAATGGCCGGAAACACTTACTCTCGGGGCTCCGACGTAGACACCGCGCCGAGCGCAGGGACGCACGGCGGAAACGCTGCGGCCGTGCTTGGGCTTCTCCCTTCCGGCTGCGCGAAGCGCCACGGCGGCCCCTGGCGGTTGGAGGTGTGCCTCGCAACTGCTGAGGGTGTTTAGGGCAGGTTTAGGAGACTTTCAGTATGGAGATTTGAGATTACATCCCCTTAACGGGCAGGGCAGGGCAGGGCTCCGTGTATTATGCAGCACCAGATTTACTCGTAATGAAAGTTAGTTCTGGGAGAAGTCCAGAGGATTATGCTAATTCTGTTCCAAAAGCAGGAACTTCAACATTACTTTATGTGCCATTAGAAAATCACACAATTTAACTGATTTTTACTTTAAATTATGGCCACAAACCTCAAAAGGTGCCCAGAGATCTAGAGATCGTGTTACGCTTCTCTAATGGATACTTTCTCCTTTAGTCCAGGTGATCTCCAAAACTAGGGCTTTATTTTGTAATCTCCAGCTTGGACTTCATCCCTGGTCATCAGAATTCCTGAATATTGTGAGGCATTGCTCATCAAACATCAATGTCATCTGCAGGAAATGTTAGAATGAAATTCTGTCAGCATGGGGTCTGAAATTCGGCACTTCTAACAAGCCTTTTTATTTTTATTTATTTTTACTAACAAGCCTTCAGTTGATGAAGATGCCCCTAGTCCATGGATCTCAATTTGAGTAGCAAGACTGTAATGGACTTATGTGTGCTACCTTCTCAACATCTATCCCCCTGTCTTCCCAACAGCTCCTAATAATCTCCTGGCGATCCAATGTGGACCAAAGGGCCATCATTTTTATTTTTATTTTCTAACTTGAAAAATTTTAAGAATTTTTACTCTCTCATAGTATAAACTGGCAAGAGTCCTGAAATAAAGTCAGCAAGAATGGAGCAACAAAGAAAAAGCCTTTATTTGCTGCTAGCTGGAGGGTCAGTCTGAAAATGAGACTCCTCTGTCTTCTTGGAGTTAGCTGAGGTTTTGTATGTTACAAGTATTTAGATTGGCCATGAGAAAGAAAAGAATAAGGAAATGAGAATGCAACCAGCAGGGCAATACAGCTGTTCCATTAATTTTTAGAGGCGGATGTCTTAAGGATAAGGGCTTCCCTGGTGGCTCAGTGGTAAAGAATTCATCTGCCAATGCAGGAGGCTCTGGTTCCATCCCCGGGTCGGGAAGATCCCCTCAAGAAGGAAATGGCAACCCACTCCAGTATTCTTGCCTGGGAAACCCCATGAACAGTGGAGCCTGGCAGGCTACAGTCTTTTGGTTGCAAAAGAGTCAGACATGATTTAGCAACTGAACATTAGCAGCATGCAAACCCTCACCAAATTCACTTATGCAAATCTTCACCAACACTAATTGTCACCAATCTTTTTATGGACAATTTGATAGGGGTAAAATTAGACCAACAGGCTACAGTCCATGGGGTTGCAAAAGAGGTAGACACGACTTAGCAACTAAACAATAACAATGTATCAAAAATAAATACATATGGTTTTATATGGTGTAACCTTTGTAAGGATTCCCATGTTCCTGATTGTGGCCAATACAAATACAGCGAATACAGAACTAATAAGCAGAGGCTCTGGAACTTCCCTGGTGATCCAGTCGTTAAGACTCCATGCTCCCACAGCAAGGGTCAGGGAACTAGACCTCCCATGCAGCAGCAAAAAGATCCCACATGCTGCAACTAAGACCCAGCATGGTCAAATAAATATCTTTTTTAAAACACAAAAGCCTATTTTGGGGGAATGGAAACCTGTAAATATGGTTTGTGTAGGTGTGTATGTCAGATTTTGAGTTATTACAGATAAAGTGGTTTACACATACAAAAAATTGTGTCTTGACAATCTAAAGGTGAAGATAAATGTATTAAAAAGTCAGATATTTTATCAGTAGTAGATAACCAGCTTTAATCAGGTTGGCAGTCTACTCCTGGCATTAAGGGCACAGACCCTCTGCTTAGTGGAAAATCCATGCCTAATTTAGAGCTCCCCATCCATATCCTGGGTCCTACAACCTCCCAACAATCAGTTGATAATGACTGTTTACTCTTGTATTTACTACTGGAAAAAAAAAAAATTCCCGTATAAATGGGTGTGTTTAAACTTGTGTTGACCAAGGGACAAATGAATGTGTTAAGGATTGGGGATGTGGGGGTGAGGGGCGGCAGATAGGTTTTTGCCAATTATGAGAAGATATGGGGCCAATGGCTTCACCCACCAAGACCTCTCATTTTGGTTTTTAAACCATAGCACCTCTCCAGACTAAACTGACAGGCAGCTCTATATAGTTTTATGGAAGATGATGAAAAAAAAAAAAAATCAGGTTTCACCACCTTAAGAGGGTATATTGGGGTGGACTTGGCTTCAAAAAAGGAGGACAGTAAGAACCATGGGGAGAATCCACTTATGATCACCTCTTCAGATTCTCAAAGGCAAGAGGACTCATTTACCCATCCTCACAGTCCTACAAATAAGCAAAGAGAAGCAGAGAGGGCGTGTTCAAAAGCAGGGTAGAATCAAGAATCCTAGGATCCTGGATTCACTCTTTGGAGCCCTTTGTCTCAACACATGCCGTGACTAAATTTGGTGGAACTTCCTACAATTTCTTGTCGACTCTTGTGCTCTGATGCCCAAGAGGAAAGTGTGCAAAGAGACGCTGAAGCCCTGCATTTTGGGGAGACGCTGGAGTGCAATGCCGGGAAGGAGGGAGAACGCATCAGTCGCCTCCCCTTTTTTGTACACTGGCTCGTGTGGAAGATGAGAGGTATCTGAACTTGAAGTCGCAGAGAGCAGTACCTGCAACCAACAGAAGAACCGCTGGCGACAGATCTTCAAGACAAGCCTCCACCGCTGGGGGCGTGGGTGGCTTTATTCCGAGACGACCTGGGGGAAACAAGGGAAGCGGCCGCCGGTCGGGTACAAGGCGCCCACCCGTGGAGGCGCGCACGCGAGGCCTCCCACCGCGCCTGCGCTGCGGCCGCACGCGGGCTCGCCTCTCCCCGACGCCCCGCCGTCCCGGCCGGGGGGGAAAAACGGAGTGACACGCAGCGAGCGTGGCGGCCATCTTCAGCCTCTGGGCACGTCAACGGAGCGGGTGCGGGCAGAAGAAGAGCGTTGCGCAAGCGCGCCCAAGACGGGCCCAGGTAACTCCCATCTGACGGGCGAGGCGTCGCCGTCGCCGCCGGAAGTTTGGCGTTTCTGTGCCGCGGGAGAGGAGGCGGCAGCGGCAGCGGCAGCGGCAGCGGCAGAAGCAGCTGAGTGTCTCCCGGTACCCGGATGTGAGGCGGTCCGCTGGCTCGCGTCGGACCCTCGGCCGGGAGCGAGGAAGGTAGGCGAGCGTCCCGCCCGCCCCGCCGCCTCTGTCGTCCTCGTCTCCCCGCGGCCAGCCCCTCCGGAGAGCCGGACGCCTCTCCCCTTTCCCGTCCCACCCTCGGGGTCGCGTCGCCTCGCACGCCTTTCCTCCTCCTAGGGTCCCGGCTTCGGGCGCCCCCGGGAGGCAGTGGGCGGTTCCGGGACGCGGTCGCCGGAGGCGGGCAACCAACCTGCGCGGCTCGGCTGCCTGGCCGCCGCATCACCTGCCGCGGCCCGCTGGGAGGTCGGAGGTATTGAGGGGTCGTGGCCAGGGTCTCGCCGGGGCTTCTGGAGCCCCGTGGCGGCGTGCAGCCGTTGCGGCGGCCGGGGCGGTGTCGGCCCGCAGGTAGCCGGGCCTCGTCCCGGTCTTCTCCCCCGAAGCCTCTGCTGCAGCCCCGGCGGAGCTGCGGTCCTGCGGCTCGCTCTGCTGCCCGCCGCCCACCCGCTGACCCGGCGTGAACCCCGAGGCCTCTGCAGTCTGCGGGCTGGGCCGTGGGGACCCCGGCTTCGCGATCCTTAGCCTGGGAGGGGAGCGGTGGCCTGGGTCCAAGGTCAGAGAGGGGTCCTGCTTGGACCCGAGGATCTGGGCGCAGGCCAGGCTGCTCTGGAGTAGAAATTGGGTTTGTTGAGGGCCATCGCGAAGTTTGTAGAGATAGATGCGAGCAGAAGGGAGTTGAGTCCTCAATTTTGATCCCTGTTCATAAGATTATTTTACAACGGGGGTTGTTTTCCTCGGGCAGAATGGGAGAGATAGCTAGTCCAAAAGCTGGAGAACACTCCCTCTCCCACACCCTCAAGCTTCCCCTCCCCCATCCCCCATTTTTTTTTTTTAATTGAAAACCCACCTCATACGGTAAGGCTTCTCTGGTGGCTCAGATGCTAAAGAATGCCTGCAGTTCAGGAGACCCAGGTTCGATACCCGGGTTGGAAAGATCCCCTGGAGAAGGGAATGGCTACCTACTCCAGTATTCTTGCCTGGAGAATCCCATGGACAGAGGAGCCTGGCAGGCTGCAGCCCATGGGGTCGCAGAGTCGGACACGACTGAGTGAGTAACACACGCACAGTATTTTCCAGGAGACGGGGCGGGGGAGGAGGAAGGAGTAAGCCTTGAGGTTTGAAAAGTACTGTGAACCTTGTTTTCCGGTAGCCTTTGGATGGCTGAAAAGGGATTCTTTCTGCAGGAAGTAATTGCAGCACAGAGTATTTAGATAGTATTATCAAATGCCGTTTCAGTAAATAGCCTTTGCAGGAACCAACAAAAGAATGCTACTTAGTAGAACAGTAGGATGAGGGTGTACTTTGTTTTTTTCCCACCTCAACATTTTTTTAAAAGCAGGGTAAAGCACGAGTACAGTTTAAAATATTTTGAATGTCGTGAACTAATGCTATATTCAGCGACTTCTGATCAGGTCTTTAGTACGCCCGGCACCAGCGGCAATGGAACTGTGTTAAATTTGAAAAACTTAAAAAAAACCCCATGGACAGAGGAGCCTGGCGGGCCACGTCCATGGCGTTGCAAAGAGTTGGACACGACTTAGCGACTAATACACTAAAAAATCTCACCGTGGAATTAGATATGAGAGTAGGATGAAAAGTGCTTAATTTGGAAGCTGCAAATTGAGGCCTAGAGCTTGTGCGGAAGTGAGAAAGCTGTAACACAGACACTTCCCCTTTATAGGCAGAATGCAGTATATGCCCCTAGGTCAGATGTGTGACTTTGGAAGTACCCGTCTTAGAAGAAAACTTGTCCTACTTTATGCACATCTTTTAATCTTACTATTTCTTGGGTAAAGAAAACTCGTTGATTAGTATTATGATTTTGTAGTGAAAAAGTAATTGTTTTAACATCAGCTCCAAGCAAGATTTTGTGTTAGCCCTTTAAATCAATACATTATGCTTCCAGAAGAACTGGGAAAAGGCCCTAATTAATGAATGTCATTAACCCCTTTTGCTGGGTGGCCCTTTTTAGCTTGGTCATTCATTACAGCACAAAGCTGACTGTAATTATTCTAATAATGAAGGGGACTGGCATTGCACAATGGATTTTTTTCAATAGTTAAGTGTTTATCATGAGATTTGTTACCTGATTTATATTACACTTTGTGAGTAAGTTGAATAACCTCAACTGAAGGTGATCAGAAGTTGAGATGGTAGTTAGAAACTAACTCCAGTGAGATTTTAACCATACATAATTTGCTTAAGGACTCTTTTACACCCGCCTCCCAAGCCCAGACTTTAATGTTTTTCTGTGCATCCTTTTTTCTTGGCACAGTAAAAGTTCTTTGGCTCGCTTTCTGCCTAAGTTCTTTCTGTCAACTACTGTGGTTTCTTTTGACGAATAACTTCATTCTGTTGACCTGACCACCCTGTCTTCTTTTTTGCAAGAGCTACATTTTATGCTTAGTTGCATTATAGTACACCTGAAGAAGTCAAGATTTATGTCATCTGCTCTCTCCAGCTTACTTTAAAGATTTATGGCTGTGTATGTGAAATTCACAAGAGATAAAGCTCAGTATATAAATTAATATGGGGTTTAAGATGTTATTTAAAAAATTTTTATTTTATCAGCCACATTTCATAGCTCGCAGGATCTTCATTGCCTGACCAGGGATTGAACCCTGGTCCTGGCTTTGAAAAGGTAGAATCCTAACTCCTGGACTGCCAAAGAATTCTCTTAAGTGTTACTTTAATATAGCGGTCTCAAGCTTTTTGGTCAGGATCCCTTTACATTCTTCTTTTTTTTTTCCTTTACATGCTTAAAATTATATAGGACTGCAAATAGCTTTTATGTCTGTTATATCTATTTGCAGTTACTATATATTAATTTAAATATATTTAATATATAATATATAATAAATAGCTAACAAATAATTACAGATTAATATAAATAACTTTTTAGAAATTCTCCCATGCATGTTGTATATGAGAACCTTAAGCACAGTCTCTTTTTTTTCAAACTTTAAACTTTTTATTTTGTTTTGGGGTATAGCCAATTAACAGTGTTGTGGTAGTTTCAGGTGAACAGCTAAGGGACTCAGCCGTAAATATACATGTATCATCTTTCCCAAACTCCCTCCCATAAATAACTTTTTAAATGCAAAACTACTATTCCCCCCCACCGCCCTCCCAAAAAAAAGATTAGGGAAAGAATAGCAACTGTTTTACATTTTTGTAAATCTCCTTATTGTTTGACCTAATAGAAGACAGCTGGATTCTCCTGTCAGCTTCTGCATTCAGTCTTGATGTTGTTCTGTTTGAAGCATACATCCAGCTGCACAGGAATGTGTTGGGAGGAGTAATTGAATAACATTTTGAATTAATTGTGATACTCTTCTTTGACTTTACAACAAAACTCAACAAGTGGTAGTTTCTTAACAGTTAGCTGTGGGGTGGAGTCTGAAACTATACCTATATCCTTCTCATACGTTGCATTAATTTCATTGCTCTGTTTGCAGTTTGAATTGATCTTTTACTGGTATATGATTTTAATCTCATGAGCCTTTGAAAGGGTCTCTGGAATTTGCAGGATCCCTGTACCACACTTTGAGAACTACTGTTTTAAGGTAAATAATTTAATAGTTTAGAATTAATGTAATTACTGAAGCTGAAAGGAATAATGGTAATATGGAAAGAGTTGACAAGTAGTTAAGTGAAATGAGGCATAATTAAGACAAACATTTTCTTTTTCATGCTTTCTTTTCATAAAAAAAAGTTACATCAGTATATTAATTATTACAGCTAATTATTATAACTAATACTTAATAACTGCTTACGGTTCTAGGAACTGTTCTAAGAACTTGGTATTAGGAAATGAAGTGTTCCTGTTGTCATTGTTGCTGTCATATTCATTTTTGGGGGGCTTTATTTTCTTGATGTGGGTAGATGGTAGTATAATAAATTGTGGAGAATGGCGATAGTGGAGTGACTTGACTGACAGCTGAATTTAAGGTGCCTTTAAGACATCAGGATGTATATGTCCAGTTTGTTGTTGGATATCTGAGTAGCACTAGGGATGGAAATTGTGTTGGGCTATTCGTTTGTATGTTAGTGGTCTACAGGTAGTAATCGAAAGTATGCGTATAAATGAAATGAGTTAATGTGTGTCTTTTGTGGTAAGAAACCAAACCTTGGGGAATACTAATTTGTAAGAGACTGGTGGAGGAAGAGAATTTAAAAAATTAAATTGTCTGTGTCTGTCTTAAGAGTTTTAACTAATGATGTTGAGAATAACGTTGTTTTACTGAATGTCTGTTATAAATCTAGTGTAATAAAGAGATTTTTGTCTTTGAATGTTTGGAAAAATTTATTAGGGACAGTACCTTGTGTTACTGTATGTTTCTGTTACAGTCTCTTTTAATGGTTTATTGTTGCTTCGGTTGTAACATTTTATATGTTTTTGGCTAGTGGTAGTTCATTTAATTTTATGTTCCTTAACATGGTTTTTTTAATTTCTAAGTATTTATTGGGCATTTTAGAACATGAGGAACACTTGGATTACCCTAAATAGGGGATAATGAATGGACTGGCAGGATACACAGAGAAATAAGGAAGAGAAGACTGTATTTGTAGAGCCAGATCTTGTGGAAGGAGAAAACAGGAATCACCAACACTAGGCTTTACAGAAATCAGAAGTTAGGTCAGGACTCAGAAGGTTGCTGAGAAAAGGTGCAGCTCTGGCATTTGGCTTACTTACAAGGTAAGCCAAATGTTCATCCAGGGGTCATTTTTGCCTTCCAGGAGACATTCAATATTGTCTGAGAATATGAATATATTTGATTGTAACAACAGGGCAAAGTGCCACTGGTATCTAGTAGGTATAGACCAGGGATGCTAACTGTTAAAACATCCTCCATGCCCACACCCCCATACTCCCTGTCAAAGATTTTTATTTGCTCCAAAATATTAGTAGTGGCAAGATTGGAAACCTTGCATCATAGTGACTATATTGGCTGCTTTGGTGTCAGGAATCTGCTGGAGAGCATAGGGACGGGAGGTTCAGAATATTAACTACTTATGAACTCCCTGAAGGCCCCCACCTTTGTTTTTTAAAGCAGGTACCTGCGGACATGGTGAATTTTCAGAAGAGGTTATGAATTTGACAAGCCACCAGTCTCAAACATAGAGTTTCCATATTGCCCTGCAGTTATATTCTTGGGTATATACCCAAGAAACTTGAAAACATATGTTCACATGATAACTCATTCAGGATTATTCATAGCATTGCTCATGATAGCCAAAAGGTAGAAACATCCCATCAAACAATTTATCTACTTATGGATAGGTAAATTGTGATATATTTATACGGTGAAATAGTATCTGCCAGTAAAGAACAAGATATTACAGATACATGCTGCAAACCTACTGAATGGAGAAGGAAATGGCAACCTACTCCAGTGTTCTTGCCTGGGAAATCCCATGGACAGAGGAGCCTGATGTGCTACAGTCCATGGGGTCATAAAAGAGTCAGACGTGGCTTAGCAACTAAACAACTCTACTTGAGCCCTGAAAGCGTTAATGTTAAGTGAAAGAAAGTGAAGTCGCTCAGTCGTGTCCGACTCTTTGCGACCCGTGGACTCTAGCCACCAAGCTCCTCGGTCCATGGGATTCTCCAGGCAAGAATACTGGAGTGGGTTGCCATTTCCTTCTCCAGGGGATCTTCCTGTCCCAGGGATCAAACCCAGGTCTCCCACATTGCAGGCAGACGCTTTAACCTCTGCGCCACCAGGGAAGCGAAAGAAGCCATCTACAAAAGGCCACGTGTATTGATGATTTCATTTATATAAAACAGCCAGAATAGTGAAATCCGTATCCACGGAAAGGGGATTTGTAACTATCAGGGACTGGAATGGGGTTGGGGATAGGGAATGACTGCACATGGGCTTGGGGTGGTGAAAAGATTCTGGACTTAGTGACAATTATTATACAACTCTGAACATATTTAAAGCCACTACATTGTATAATTAGGTGAATTTTATAGTCCACCTCAAATTATATCTCTGTTAAATTTTTTTTTTTTTTAATTCCTGATCACACTGCTTGTGGGATCTTAGTTCCCTGACCAGGGATTGAACCTGGGCCCTTGGCAGTGAGAGCTTGGAGTCTTAACCACTCACTGGACTGGCAGAGAATTCCCAATTGTAAAATGATTTTTAAAATATCACTTCAAACTTAAAATATTTTGGGTGATGTAATCTAAATGCTTTAATGATTAAAATTTGAATATATTTTATTATAACGTACAGTTCAGAAATTGGATGTACTCTTAAGTTCTCAGGTACTTTCTAACATGTGTCTTGTACGTTATCTTTCTATATAAGTGTTGTGGATTTTCTGAAGTGATCGTTTTTATGTTAAGTTTGATTATTGTTTTTTGGCCCCAATATTGATTTTATTAGAATTCTATTAAGAAGCTAGCTTTGGCTTGTGGAGGGATCTTGTCAATGTGTTAACAGGTGAGAGAATGCATTTTTACAAGATTTTATTTAATAGAAAGGGATGTTAGTAAGGTATATAATGCTAGGTTAATAAGGATTTAACATACAGGGCAAACTAAAGTGAACTTAATCCTTAGCATGACTGAACAGGTGAGTGACAAATACTGTAGATTTGTGTATCAATTAACCTCTTTGTTCTGTTAGGGCACAACTGCCAGATGTTAAAATATTTAGAAATTGGGAGGAAAAGATGTAAAGTAATTCGTAATTTTTAAAATTGAAATTGTTGGTGCTTAAGTAATAAAGGACTTTAAATGAGTTTTTTCAAGTAATTGTACCTCAGAGGTTTGTGTCTGTGTGTGTGCGTGCACAGTTGCTCAATCATGTCCAACTGTTTGCCACCCTATGGACTGTAGCCTGCCAGGCTCCTCTGTCCATTGTATTTTTCAGGCAAGAATACTGGAGTGGGTTGCCATTTCCAACTCCAGGACATCCTGACCCAAGGATCAAACCTGTGTCTCTGCGTTTCTTGCATTGGCAGGCAGATTCTTTAGCACTGTGCCACCTGGGAAGATAAGCCTCTGAGGCTTAATCTTGGGTAAATCTGGGGCTTCCCAGAACATTTAACTATAACATGTATTAGTTATTGTTGTATGAGAAACTGCCCTACAGCTCAGTGGTTAAAACTGTGTAAGCAATTGTTGTTGATTATACATCTGTAAGCTGCTGTGGGTTAGGTGATTTATGTTAAAGTGACTTGAGTTATGCTTTGCTGTGGGTGGGCTTAGTGCCTCGTTAGGGGTTTGGCTCCGGTTTACTGTTTGTGTTTCGGGCCTAAGCTGAAGAGGCAGCATCTACCTGCTGAAACTCTTCTTCTGGTAATGGCAGAGGTAGCAAGAGGCCAAGACCAACTGCACAAAGACATTTTAGATCCCTCTGTATCTTTTCTGCTAACATCCCATTGGCCAAGTCATCAGATGGCAAAGCTGTCGGGGCAGGGAAGTATGCTCTGTCCACCATGAGGCCAAAGTAAGACATATGGTCAAGCTGAGTCTCTGATGGGAAGGAAAATAATATACTCCTCCCATGGAGGTGGGGTTTGCGGTAGAAGATAGTGATTATTTTCAGAGAAAAACCAAATTTATTATATGGTATAAAAAAATGAGACGTAACCATATTGAACTGCAAGATTTTTGTATATCAGGTGAAAAATTGTCACTAAGCCATTGTTAGTCTAGCTTAGTCCAAGTTGTTCTAATAGTTAATAGACAGTTAATAGATGATACTGTTTTTGTATTCTCATGTTTTTTAATAGATTGTTTTACTTCAGCTATATAGAATTCTTTTTTCTTTTTTAAGATTAACAGCCAGACACATGGAAATTATTAGAAGCATCATTCATTAGAAGCATCATCTGTCAACTTGAAGAAAAAAATTATTTGTAATTTCCATTTCAATAAGGTAAGTAGCTTATATTGTTATAATTTAGTGCCTTCAGAGATAATTGGTCAGTATGCCAAATACACTTAAATATATTCAAAGAAATGTAACTTTTTTGGACAAGATTATATGTTCACATAATAAAATGGAGTATATAGTGAAAAGTAAGCTTTTTTTTCCCACACTTGTTGCACTTGGTCCCATAGTTCTTTCTTGGAAGTCTTCACTGTTACTAGTTTCTTGGGCATCCTTCCAACCTATTGTGTTCACAGGCAGGCATGCGTTTCTATACCTTTCCTTCCTCCCACTGTCTTCCTTTTTTCTTTTTATGACAAGGGAAAGTCCACCCTGCTATGCACCTTGCTTTATTTGGTTTAGCAGTGTTTCTCAGTTGTAGGACCATATGAGTTACTTACAGTTCTATTTTTTGGGCAGATTTATTAAAGCATAAGTAGTGAAGTGACTTCGCTCAGTCTTATCCGACTCTTTGCGACCCCATGGACTGTAGCCTACCAGGCTTCTCCGTCCATCGGATTTTCCAGGCAAGGGTACATTAAAACATAATGTATGTATAAAAAACGGCAGCCTTTTAAAGTGTACAGTTTGGTAGATTTTGACAGATTTGCACATTCTTGGAATTACCATCACAATCACGATAGAGATCATTTCCATTACCTCCAAAAGTCTCTCTCTCCCTCTACTCCTACCCCAGAAGTGACTCATCTATTTTCTGTTACTATAGATAAGTTTTCCTTTTCTAGAATTTCATAAAAGTAAAATACCGTATGTACTCTTTGTGTCTAGCCCTTTTCATTCAACATCATGATTGTGAAGTTCATTCACGTGGTTCCAAGCACTTTGTTCCTTTTGATTGCTGTGTGTTCTATTGTACTGAAACACAATATTTTTGTTTCCCCATTCACCTGGGCAATAGTTGGGATGGCTGTGTGGGGATCTTTCCCCTTTTGTGAGTCCCATTTTCTCCCCATCTTGTGATACTGCCCATTTCTGCTTCTTGAGAGATTCTCTGGTTTAAGTAGAGTTGCTTCTCACTTGGCTTTCCTCAATTTCCAGTTTAGGATCAGGTTTCTTTGAGTTTGGAGGTTATTTGTCCTTCTTTGTAGCTTCTGTACTTTTAATTTTTATCATCTACACTTTTGTTCTTTATCCTTTGGGTTTATGGTTTTGTCTTGCTTCATTTTAATCTGTTGCTTTTTTTTTTAAGTATTACATGAGAGTAGACATAAATGTTGTGAATTTAAATCTGTCTTTTTAACTGTGTATCACTATTTTTCTATGAATATAATTATTTACGTGCACAATTTTTCCTCAAAGTAGGATTTTGCTTTACTAGCTTAACCACTGTATGTTTGTAAAATGATTTTTTTATTACAAAGTTTTTCTAAAATGTAAAATTGAAATAGAAAAACTTACTTCATTGGATGCATGTGCTATAGTTTACTTCAGATTAGAAATACTATACTTAAGTGTTATGTGTAAATGGAGCTCTGAAAACTAATGTTAGGATGGTAAAATTATGGAGTATAGATTAATATATTGATTAATAGATGAGATGTAAATAATTACATCAAAAATGTAAAATTGAAATAGAAAAACTTACTTCATTGGATGCATGTGCTATAGTTTACTTCAGATTAGAAATATTATACTTAAGTGTTATGTGTAAATGGAGCTCTGAAAACTAATGTTAGGATGATAAAATTATGGAGTATAGATTAATATATTGATTAATAGATGAGATGTAAATAATTACATCTTTGTACTTTGTAAACATTTCTCAATATTTTACTTTTAGGTGCTGTGTAATGTGTTAAAAGGAAATTATAAGGAATGATTTTGTCAAATGCTTATGAGTTATGGTGGCTGAAAGATCAAATGTTTCTTGTGGGAAAGGAAATGTAAGTAACCACAAGGAGTAGATTGATTTTCAGCTATTCTCTGTTTATTTAAGACAGGTTTTCAATTTATAAGACTATACTTAGGATACTTTTTTCTGTTAGCTTTAAGTATACTACCCCTTCAGCTTGGCCCCAGAAGAGACACAAACAGTAAAATGGAGCCAAACCCCTAATGTGGCACCAAGCCCACCCACACCCACAGCAAAGCCTGACCCACAGCAGCTTACAGCTGTGTAATCAACAACAATTGCTTATACAGTTTTAAAGTGTATACTAAGTATACACACTCAGTAATTGAAAGAGAGAGTAACATTTTTTGTAAGTTGTGGTTATTTCTTTGTAGTGTTAGCATTGCCAAATGCTTGGATTGTACAAAATTTAATGTTTGTTTTTTTATTTTTCCAGAAATGGCAGCACAAAAGGAAATCTATATTAATAGAGTGTTTTATTAAACGGACGTGGTTAAATAAGAACTTTAAATCAACAGACTCAGCAAACAAGGAAAGAAACGTGTTAGCTGTAAGACATGTTTCTAATGAATCAAAGTCCAATGACTGTAGACTTCAGAAGAAAAAAATTTTCAAAAACTTTGTCAAAACAGACAGGTCAGTGATAAATAACTTCTCCAGTCATAGGGCTAGGCCTGAAAACGAATTTAATTGAAACATTAGCAAAACAGATGAAACTTGAATTAAAATTTTTGTCATAAAAAGTTCTGAAAATATCAGCTTAGATTTAAATTTTCCTCAAATATCTATTGCCTTGTCCAAAGTAAAGCAAATATCATTCAGCCTTCATGCCATGAGGATGACAGAAATCTTAGCAGACTAGTCTTTTGTTGAAAATGTCTGTCAGTATCAGTTGATTTTTTTTAGACCTGCTCAGTAATAATACTAGACATTCAGCATTTATTATTTACTAGGACACAAAAATTTCGAAAATACTCAGAAAAGGAGGACCTTACTCAGGAATGATGTCCATTCAGGAGAAATCAAAAGAAAATTCCTCCAGTGTTATTAAAAAGAATGAAGATAAGAATTTAGAAATACAAGTTCAAGGTTCTCAAAAGAATCTAGCCAAAAAATCAGATCCAAAGGAAGCTATAAAATCACTGGTTAAATCTTCCAATGAAAGTAAAGTAAATCAGCCTGAATTAGGAACATGCATGAGCACAAGGTCAGCATCCACTGATAAAAGAGCCAGTAAACCTACTAATAAAAATATGGTGACTGTAAAGGGACATTCACAACAGGAATCTACAAAACAGAAGAAAATATCTCAGAAAAAATCAGTGCACGAAACCCCTAAATCAAATGAACAGCTGAACCGGAGATCACAAAGACTACAACAGCTAACAGAGGTTTCAACAAGGTCTCTGCGTAGTAGAGAAATTCAGGGTCAGGCTCAAGCAGTTAAACAGAGTTTGCCACCAACAAGAAAAGAGCACTGTAGCAATACTCAGAGTAAATCTAATAAAGCTAAAACAAATCAGAAACATGTGAAAAGAAAAGTATTGGAAATAAAGCCTGATTCTAAAGAGGATGAAAATTCTGTAACTAATGAAGCGATCAATTCCCCCAAAGGAAAAAAGCGCAAAGTGGAGCATCAGACGGCTTATACTTCTAGTTCTCCGTGCATAAAAGGATCTGAAAAGTGTCTGCAGAATACCAGAAAAGAAGAAACAACATCTTCTTCCGAGATAAAAAGATCCAAAGTGGCTGCTTCAGTGGTCTCTAAAAAGAACGAGATGAAGAAGTCAGTTCACACACAAGTGAATACTAGTGCAAAATCCCAAAAAAGTCCCCGGCCATCAGTGCCTGAACACACGGTAGACAGTGGGCTGGAGCAAGCAGGAACAAGCAAACGCGGGAGCATTCTCCAGCTCTGTGAAGAAATTGCTGGTGAAATTGAGTCAGACACTGTAGAGGTGAAAAAGGAATCTTCACAAATGGAAAATGTAAAGGAGGAGAAGCCTACAGAAGTAAAATTGGAAGAGGCAGAGACTGAAAGACAAATACTTCATCAGAAGGGAATGAATCAGGATGTTCAGTGTAATCGTTTCTTCCCCAGTAGAAAAACAAAGCCTGTGAAATGTATACTAAATGGAATAAACAACTCAACTAAGAAGAACTCCAACTGGACTAAAATTAAACTCTCAAAATTTAACTCTGTGCAGCAAAATAAATTAGACTCTCAATTTTCCCCTAAATTGGGCTTATTACGAACCAGTTTTTCACTACCTGCGTTAGAAACGCATCAGCAAGTGACTCAAAGTACATTTTTAGGGTCAAAACCATATGGTGATAAAAATAAAGCTTGCCAGCAGGAAGAAATGAAAGAAGTTAATTCTGAAGATGTTAAACCTGATGTTATTGCAGTTGAAATGAATAAGATCCCCCAAAAGGCTCCTGAAAATTGTCATTTGGGTAATCAGATAAAACCACCTCCTGACCAACCATTGGATAAGCAGAAGAAAGATGCTTTTGAATCAACACCAGATAAGGTAATCTATTTTCATTATGTACCTGGAGGTGTCTGAGTATTTTCTGACAAGCATTAAGTGTTTATAACATACTTTAGCTTAAGAATTAAGTTGTAAAAGATGGAAGAGTTATTTGGTAAGGAATTAGAGTTTCATTAACCCAGTCTTGTAGTGAGTGATAGAACTTACTGACTCCTTTAGATGGCTCATATTTACATGAATGCCTGTCATTGTTTCCTTATTTTCACCCTTCATTTTTATTTTATGTGAAGCACAAACCTGTCAAATTCTAGCTTTTCATTTTCATTTAACACACTGGTTTGTTTCCTTTTTCTATTAATTATAACCAAAGAAACTGTTTCATAGTGAGTGACTAAAATGTGGAACTTGAAATTGGGCTCAGTTCTGATAAAGTTGTTAAAATAACTTCATCTGGCACAAGTCAACTTTTCACCACCTGATAAAACTTGAATATTTCTAGCAGAGATGGCTTTTGCTTTGACTTGTGCAGCCATTTTGAACAGTTGGCAAGTAACATGCCTGAAGGATGTAAATAATTCAGTCCTCAGGCTAAGAATAAAATTGTAGTGGGCAAAAATTTTGTAAATGGGAAAGTAAATTGAAAAACAGAATCTAAATAGCTGGAAGAAACTTGATTACCTAAGAAGTAGTTTTGAAACTTTATAAAAGCAGCTGAACCATTTCTTTCCAAATTAAGATGTAGTTAAAATATCAATATATAAAATCAGTAGGCAGAACTTTAGCACTCTGTAACACTGATTTTTAAAACTCCACCAATTTTGTTTCAGTTATTTAATTTTATAATGAGAAAGCTGAGAGTGGTAGAAGAACGTGGGTTAGGCCATGTGTTTGTTTGGTGGCACAAAGAGATTTGAATTCAGATGTCCTGATTTTCAGTCCTTAATTCTTTCTCCAGTGACATACTCTGGATATGAGAAGATCATTCGAGAAAAAAAAGTCACTTGAAAGTTTTACAAGTGATTTAAAGTTCTCTTTCAAGGCATTTAGGTCTAGAAGCGAATTTGAGTGAGTAAGGTAGTCAGGGTTTGTGTCAGAAGCCCCCAAAATAGATCGTTGTTTATTCTCATTGATACATGGGTATTTTAATAGTTGTAAAAAAATATACCACACTTCATTTATGGTTCCCTCTGTGAAAGCCCTTTTACGTTGTTTCCAACTTTTTCACTGATACCAACAATGTGATTACTATCGTAAAGAGTGGTTAGGAGATGGCACCGCACTCCAGTACTCTTGCCTGGCAAATCCCATGGACAGAGGAGCCTGGTGGGCTGCAGTCCATGGGGTCGCTAAGAGTCGGACACGACTGAGCGACTTCACTTTCACTTTTTACTTTCATGCATTGGAGAATGAAATGGCAACCCACTCCAGTGTTATTGCCTGGAGAATCCCAGGGATGGGGGAGCCTGGTGGGCTGCTGTCTATGGGGTCACACGGAGTCGGATACGACCGAAGTGACTCAGCAGCAGCAGTAGCAGGAGATATGGTGTTGAACATATTGAGTGCCTGCTGCATTCGAGACACCATGCTAATAATAAGGCTATAGAAGATGGTCTGTGTCCCGCCTTTAATGAACTTACATTGTGCTAGTCACTTAGAGATTTCTCTTCTTCCCGTAAGTACTAAGATGTTTAGTGAGGCCATCATAATAGCTTTTGTTTAATGAACACGGCTTCTTTATTAAGCAAAGGAGAGCTTCATATAATTGTCACCACATTCTACAGCGTGAGTTCTATTATTATCCACGTATTACAGGTGAGGAGAGTGAGGCTTAGAGATGTAAGTGAAACTTAGAGATCTGTGTAACACGTAAGTGATGGAGCCAGGCTTTCAACTGAGATTGACTGGCTTCAGAATCTAGCTGGATTTATACTTGGGGAAGTAGAAGAGTGTAAAAAAGCAAACCTTAAACCATTTGAAAACTTTTTCTGTGGCTGTCTGCAATTTTTCTTCTTTTTATTACATGGTGTCAGTCTCAAAAGTACTGAAAAATGATGATGGTTAATAAGGCTAAGCATCTGTCTGATAGGCCTTCTGAATCTTTGGGCTGAATTTAAAGTATTTGGATTTTACGAACTTTTTTTAAAATTTTTATTTATTTTTAATTTTACTTTACTGTATTGTTCTTCTTTTTATTACATGGTGTCAGTCTCAAAAGTACTGAAAAATGATGATGGTTAATAAGGCTAAGCATCTGTCTGATAGGCCTTCTGAATCTTTGGGCTGAATTTAAAGTATTTGGATTTTACGAACTTTTTTAAAAATTTTTATTTATTTTTAATTTTACTTTACTGTATTGGTTTTGCCATACATTGACATGAATCTGCCACGGGTGTACATGAGTTCCCAATCCTGAACCCCCCTCCCGGATTTTACGAATTTTAAAGCTCAATTATTTTATGATTTTTTTTAAAAAACTAGTAATTCTAGCTTCCTAATGGAGATTGATTGCTAACATGTCATTATTTTTATTTTTAAATTTTTCTACCTTTTAATGACAAAAATGTTCATATTTCAAAAATGTAATGTTCAAGAATAATGTTATGTGTTCTTTGTAACAGTTACAATACAGATAGATATAGACACACACACACAAAAATTATCTGTTCACCACCACATTTCCATTCCTCTGAGATAGCTAATGTTTGAGTTTGCACTATTTTCCTTTGTTAGTTATTGAGTATCTGCTTTGACAGAGTTCTTATTTAAGAGCTCTTAGAGATATAAGGATAAATATAATAAGTCTTGCTCCTAAGAGTATTAAAAATACTTGAAACTATATACTTTATATATATATACAAAAATATACTTATATATATACACATGCATATGTACTTAAGAATATATAGGAGATTAATTAAAAAAATAACTAATTCAAAATAGAAAGTGATAAGAGCATGAAAGATGGATGAGGTAATTGGGAAATTTGGGGAAAAGGAATGGAAAACTTGGAGATTTGATCAAAGGGGTTAATATTTAATGACTTGAGTTTATACAGGGGTAAGCTGTTGTAGATTAGCATTGTTCAGTAGAGATAAAGTGTGAGCCACGTAAATTGTTTAAAAATTTCTGCTAGCCACATTTAAAAAAATTGGTAAAGTTAATATATTTTACTTGTCATGTAAAAATAATGGTTCAGTGTGTCATGAGTTTTAAAAATTGAGGTGTTTTACTTTTTTTTTTTTTGTCTGATACCTCAGAATCTGGTAGGTGATTTACATCTGCAGTAAATCGCAGGTCAGTCATATCACATTTTAAGTGCCCAATAATGAGCTGTGGCAGTGGCTATTGTAATGGACAGTGGGACTTAGGTAGATGAAACCCAGAAAAAGCATAGAGCTGGCAGATACGAAATGTATCTGTGGGAGAGGTAAAGTTTTCAGTCTAGCATGAAGGGGAATAATAAGAGTTGATGCTGAGAGGAAGGGTAGCTTGTAGGGAGATCATAAAGAGACTCATATCTTGTGTGAATTACTCCATATATGATCTTAAATTTTCTTAGTATAGTGCTAAAATTTACTGAAAATATTGTAGAAAGACCCAAAGGTTGATACAAAAGTGAATATTAACATTTTGGATTATATGTGCTTAGAATTGCAGCCTATGTTTGGAACCTAAGCTTGAAAACAATCCAGTGGAAAATGCCACTACTGTCTCAACTCTGCTCAGTCAAGCAAAAATTGATACAGGAGAGAATAAATTTCCAGGTAATGCTTTGAAAGTATTGTTTAGATTTCACAGTGGTCAGAGATTTTTTTTGTCAGCATAACAGAAGACTATATCCACTATCAAATAAACCTGTTAAATCCTTCTTTTAACCATTGCTTATGTTTTTCAAATGTGTGATAACTATTCTTTGAAGGGGGAGAATTGCGTCTGTTGATTGGGTTGTGTACAGTACTTAAGGTGATTCTTTGACTCCCTACCAAAACTACTTTGCTTTTAAATCTTTTATTTGTTTGTGAACTTGCTTTCTGGAGAAGTGTTATTTAATGAATTGCTTAAATTAATGATGGCAGTTCATTTCTCGAGTATAAATGACTAGTTTACCCAGTTCTTATCTTTAATTACTCAGTTTTCCATCTTAGTGATTGTATCTTTGAATTAAATTAGTTCTTATAGTCTGTTCACTTTTACCATAAAAAACTTTATTTTTGTAACCTAATGAATATTTTGAGGGTAATTCCCTGGCAGTCTAGTGGTTAGGACTCAGCGCCTTTTCTGCAGGGGCACGAGTTCCGTCCCTGGTTGGGAAATTAAGATCCCACAAGCTGAATGGCGTGGCCAAAAAAATTGGGCAATATAGTCTTTGAACTCTTGAATAGGAATTTGTCCACCTACATCAGATGAAGCACCAGGAGATACAGAAGAGAAATCCCTAAATATTGAGTTCATATAATTGATTGCATCGCATATGTCACTTAACCTTTTCACTTAGGAGTGCTTAGTTGCTAAGGTGTGTTTGACTCTTGTGACCCCATGGACTGTAACCCACCAGGCTCCTTGTCCATGAAATTTCCCTGACCCACCAGGGACGCCCTTAGTGGGGGAAGGGGAAGTATAATATGAATACCAGAAATGCATTTATTTGTTAGAAAATTAATCGTTATTGCATTATTTGGTTAGTAATATGATTAACGGACTTCCCTGGTGGCTCAGTGGTAAAGAATCTAATCTGCCTGCGGTGCAGGAGATGTGGGTTTGATCCCTGGGTTAGGAAGATCCCCTGGAGAAGGAAATAGCAACCCACTCCAGTAGTCTTGCCTGGGAAATCCTGTGACAAAGGGGCCTGGCGGGCAACAATCCATGGAGACGAAAGAGTCAGACACTACTTAGCACTTAAACCACCACCAGTTGTGATTAAAACTCCAGAGACTACAGGTTTTTTAAGCTAATGTTTTCCTTTATTTCCGGTTAGAGACTGAATAATTATGAAAGCATTATTATGAACAATTATGAAAGCATTTAAACAATTTCCTTTATTGTTCAGTGCTAGTAATTATTGCTGAAACTAGAGACACACTATTAATCTACCATTAGATCTCTCTGTAGCTCTGTAGAGCTGTTTTGCCTCTTCTCTGCAGAGAAATTCCTAGAAAGGTGACCCTAATTTTATCAAATGGTATTTATTAAAAATAAAGCATTTAGTGCATTGAGGTTGTTTGATAATTTTTAAACTGTTAGGTGGAGGGCTAGTACAAAGCTTAGTACATAACCCATCTTTTTATTAAATCATAGGTTCAGTTCCCAAACAGCACAGTATATTCTGTAATCAGACATCTAAGACGAGTGATAACAGGTAAGGTATTCGTTTAATATAAGTATGAGAACTTCAGGATTTTATACTTGGAAGTTTTGAGTTTGGGGAATTTTTTCTCTTGAAAGGTTGCATTAGTAATCATCAGTGTTTCACACAGATGCGATAGAAATTCTGTTTTTAGTGTACTTTTTATTTCCTGTGTGTACACATAGTGTTTTGCAACTTTTAGTTTTTTCTCAGTGTGTTATGAGATAGAAAAGATATTTTCTACCTTCTTTCCTCATTCTTTTAAATTCTGTATTAGATTTCATTGTGCACATGTTCCATTGTTTATGGAACAGTTCTCTATTGAAACCTTGGTTGTTTCTAGTTTATTTCTATCAGAAAAAAAGTCCTGCAATAAACACTTATCTTTGTCCACTTATGTGGCTCTATCTAGGATAAATTCATAGCTATAGGATTTAACCTGCCTTGCCAAATTTCCTTGCAAAGTGGTTGAGTCTTACACTCCCAGCAACAATATGTGAGAATGCTCCTTTTGCCCAGAAAGCCTCATGATATATATTAGCAACATGTAAAAGTGTTTCAGTGGATTGAAAGCTTTTTGTTTCTTTACTTTCAAAATAAATTAGTATGACATTTTTGCTTTACTGAGTACTGAAAACAGTATTTAGGACAAACTGTAGTGACTCAAATTTGCTGAAACTATGAAACTTAAAACTTATTCTTACTATAGTACGTACTACATTTTTTTTGTCTTTATGTTGTAAATAGGGTGTTTCTTTGGGTTTCCTTTTGGTTTTTAAAAGGTTTTTTCCCTGCCCCCACACCCCTTGGAATTTTATTTGTCACAGTGTTGTATAGAAAATCCTAAGTATTTTTCTACCAGTGGTTTGAAATGATATGGATCTATAACATTTAATAGTTGTTTGGTTGGTTGGTTGTTTTTTCAAAGGGAGATACCACCAAATCATTCTTGGCCCAAGTGTAACTCCCATTTGGAGATAACAATTCCAAAAGACTTGAAACTAAAAGAAGCAGAGAAAGCGGATGAAAAACAGTTGATCATAGTAAGTATACAACTTGACCTTTCAGCTAAAACGTATTACACCATCTTATTTATGCACGTTGTCAAGGAATAAGTTCATTTTTTTCCCCTACAGAGCCTTTTTGTCACTGTAATTCTTCATTATGGAAATAATTCTTGGTATTATGACAGTCACTCTCTCAGTGATTCCATCCTATAACAATAAAAATTCAAATTTCCTTACTTCTAGTTTTATTTACAACAGATTGATACTTTATTTCACATTATTTTCTTAAATGTGTCATTTGATCACTACTTTCTTTTAGTAGTTGGTTTAAATTTTAAAATAACATGGAACTTAATAAATACAGATGATTTTAAATATGTATATTATATGGTGTAATTGTAAATCTACATTTTCAGGAAGATAAACCAGTAGTTAATTTGAAATAGAAAATAAGTACAATTTGGTGGCAAGGTAGAAAAGAGAGGGAGATAGTTTGGCTGATGAAAAATCTAATTAGAATGAGTAAGCACAAAATAAAAAAAAATGAAGAAACCCAAAATAATAGGAACATTTAATGTAGTTCCAGTTGACACAAGTAATCGGACTTTTTGGTACTGAATAATTGGTTCTAGCTTTAATATTGGGGGATAATTTTGTAAGAATTGTCTAGAAATCTTTTTGAGAAAGATTAGTGAGGGAAAAAGTTGTTCCATCAAATTTAATACTTTTCTGTAGTCAAATCAGTATGATAGTGAAACAGGATTAATTAGACAAGTAGAGTCTAAAGCTGCACCATCCAGTGTGGTAGCCACATGTGACTGTTGAGTACTTGAAATGTCACTCACCAGAACTGAGGTATGCTCCAAGTGTAAACACATATGCTGTGTTTCAAAGATGAGTATAAGAAAACATGTAAAGTATCTCACTAAGCTTTACAAATATTTAATGTATGTTGAAATTATAATATTCGGTATATGTCTTGTTAAATAAAATATATTATTAACTTTATTGGTTTGCTTCTGCAGTCTTTAATGTGGCTACTAGTAAATTTAAAATTACCTTTGTGGATCACATTTTTGTTGGATAGTGCTTGTCAAGAGTTGATGGTAATGATGATGTTAATGATCACAATAGCAACTAATATTTTTCAATACATTGTTCCATTTCCTCCACTTAGATTAACTAAGTTAAGCCTTAGAAAAAAGAATGAGATAGGTACGACTGTTATTTTCCATTTACCAGTGAGGAAAAGAAACCGAGGTAGATACTTAGTCATTACTAAGAAAACTGTCTGCTTGAAGAGTTTGTACATCTGTGTTTGTTACTCACAACTAAAGCAATTAAAGAGTGGAAGCAACTAAAGAGTCCACCAGTGGGTGGATGGCTGAACAAAATGTGGTGTGTATGTAGACGGTGGAATATTATTCAGCCTTAAAAAGGAAGGGAATTCTGACACATACTATGATTGAACCTTGAGGACATTATCTAAGTGAAATGTCAGTCACAAAATGACAAATACTACATGATTCTACTTCTGAAAGGTGCCTAAAAGAATCAAATTCATAGAGATAGAAAGCAGAATGATGGTTTCCAGGAGCTGGGGAGGAAGGAGGATTGGGGAACTGTTTAGTGGGTATAGAGTTTCAGGGATTTTTGTTTTGTTTTGTTTTTTGACCACTCCTCACGGCATGTGGGATCTTAGTTCCCTGACCAGGGATCAAACCTGTGACCCTAGAGGTGGAGGTGTGGAGTCTTAATCAGTGGACCACCAGGGAAGTCCCTAGAGTCTCAGTTTTGCAAAATAAAAGTAATTCTGTGGATTGGTTGCACAACAGTGTGAGTGTACTTAATACTGCTGAAATGTACACTTAAAAATGGTTAACGTGGTAAATACAATGTTTTGTATCTTAACCATAATTCAAGCAGTTTTTTTTAATTCCCTGAATTTTCAGGTAATATTTTGTCAATAGTTTCCGTCTTTTAGAATGAGCTTCCTTTTAGCTTTATATGCAATCTTTCATTTACCATTTGATTTCTTTTTGCTCTGTGGCCCTAGCTGTAAGGCACTAGGATATAGTTATCTTCTGTTTTTTTTTGTTTTTTTTTTCAGTAATTAGTTGAAATTTCCCAGTTTCAGAGCAGAAAGAATAAAGGAATTGTGCTTTTAAAATTAATATTAAAGTTGGGTCATATTGCTGTAATTTGTCTTTTTAAATGAGGATAAGTATAGAAAACCTTTTGTAACCAGTTACTATGCTACAGCACAAGTATGAATTACTGGAGTATAGGTGATTATAGTCAGTCTTTCATACTTACTTGATATAAAGAAAATAGAGAATGTTTAATTTTACCTTTGCTCAAGAGTTTCTGGTGACATCAAAATACTCTTTTTAATATAACTAGAACAAAACTATTAAAGAGAAAAGACTTAAAGCATTATAAAAAAAAGTCTATGAGGCATTTCTTCTAAACTTCAATGGTAAAATTATCATAGATACAAAATACATACTAGTTCTGATTTATAAGTATTTGCCATTTGAGGCTTTAGAACTAAGAGTGTAGTGTTAAAGATACTTTCTCAGTTCTTTTCAGTTGTTATTAAATGGTGTGGAGTGAATGATTACTAAAATGGAAAACAGTTCTTAATAAAATTACATACAGATTTTGAAAGTTAGCATCTTCATTTTTGTCATCCACATGGAATGTTGTTTTAAACAGGTCTCACTCTGTGTTCACATTATAACTTCAGAGACTGATATTCTCAAATTATTCTTTTGTGGGGGAAAAAAAAACCCTTCTGTCTGTTCTTTATAAATAGGATGCAGGACAGAAAAGATTTGGAGCAGTTTCCTGTAATGTTTGTGGCATGCTCTACACTGCTTCAAACCCAGAGGATGAGACCCAGCACCTGCTCTTCCACAGTCAGTTCATCAGTGCCGTGAAATACGTGGTAAGTGGAATTCATGACTCTGACGTGCAGAATCGGATCATTAGAGATGAACTGTCAGATTCAAGTCACGGAAAAAATTTTGTCTTTAGAAAATAGCACCATATACAAAGCCCCTATAGTATATATACAGGCTTCTTTTTTAAAACAAAGCCAAACATAAAACCCAGCAAATTCATTCTGGCTGGTATATGTTGTGGGATTTTTAAATTTAACTTAATTTTTTAAATTGTTATATTTTTAAAGTGTCATTGTACCTCTTCTAACAAGTGATGCTCTTCAACTTGAGTATTTTTTTAAATTTCCTTTGCTTTTAATTGTTAACTATTGATAAGTCTGTTTAGTATTCAGAATAGCTTGACACAGCTTTTTTGGGGGGATTGATAGTGCTATATATTATACCGAATAGATTGTGTGGGGATTTCCTTTACCTTCTCTTTGCTAACATAAGAGTTTTTCTTATTAAAGTTAAAGAACAATTCTTGATGGCTAAAACCTCAGAATTTGTAGTATACTTTAAAAAAAAAATCCCACAAAGTAAATATGTTTTAGTATATATATTTTAATGTATGTGCAGTTGAGGCATAATGGGTATTATTTAATATTTGTTTTTGGAAATAGCAAAATTTTAAATAATTTTGAACCATTTCAGATATCTTGTGAAAATAGTAATTTAATGTAATTGCTGTTTACCCGTATCTGAAATGGAATTTATTTTATACATGTTACCTTCAGTACTGTACACTCACATTAATAAGACCTCCAGGATATCTGAACTGAGATCACCAATTCATTTCACATAGGCACTAGATTTAAAAGATCTTTATTGCCTTCAGTTAAATTTGTATCCTTATCTTTGGTTGATGAATTCATATTCGTGGTTTTATTTATTCAATTACTTCTTCCCAAGATAGGTGGGGTTTTCCTTTTTTTGGTTCCCTGCTGTGGTGATCCTTTATATTCCTTATTCCATCTGCTTTTCCCCACACACACCCTCCTCCCACTTAATTAAATAAAATATAAGGTGTGTGGATATAGAATATCTATAGCTAGATATTTATTTATCATTTGAAATTTGTCCTTTTCCAATTTGACTCTTAATATCCTTGTAACTTGAAGAGAAAAATAGGCCTATCAGGTAGCTAAATTATGGAATACTTCTGGGGCAGAAATACTTATTTTACATTCATCAATCTGATAGAATCGTATTCTGCTCAAGTTACATTATTTGATTCTTGCAGCCAGTTTCCAAAAATTATAAAGAAATTTGGTTTAAAAGACTTAGTTCTTTATTTTAAGGGAAGTTCTTAATTTCTGAGACCAACTGTAAGGAAATAAAACAGGAGATAATGTACTCTGCTCTTCCACAACACCAAAGGAAATTAGTTTATGGAACAAGGTGGAGGCATCACTTCTTAACAAATCCTGGCTCTTGCAAGTCCGTAAAGCAGCAGAACAACTTAAGGAAGACTGATTTCTGCCCCAGACCTCCCTCTCCCCCTTCTTGATGGGACAGAGCTACAGGTTATTTTATTTACTTTGACATAAGCTCAAGAGAAGGAATTGAGTTTAGCAGTTGGCCATTCTTTGCTAACATCAAAGTTAACGTTCTTACCTTTTGTTGTTTTCAAACATAGATATACATAGATTGTAAGGTAGAAACTCCTCCAGAACTTTGTAGCATTCTTTTCTAGTGTATGGAGAGGATAAAAAAGCACACCCATATTAAAGATGTTCTGCTGTGACCACAGCTCTGTATTCTGGGTTGTCACTTACGTGAATCTTTTATTGGGCACCTAGTGTTGTGCTTTTGCATTAAGTACTCGTAAGTGATGAAACATCTAAATTTTTTAAATGCCAGTTTATCTGTCGTGTCTTTCTTGGAGAGAAGCACTTAGAACTAAGAAGTCATTTTGTGCTGTGGCTTTTGTTTATATTTGTATTTTTAAATGGGCAGGGTTCAGGGATTGGGAATAAAGTTCTGTACTGTTTAATATAGAATTAATTCTGTACTGCTTAAAATAGAATAAATTAGAATAAGTTTTACTTCTTTTATTTTAATCAAACACTGTCTATAACATAAGCAGTTTTTCTTGACAGTAGAAATTTTTTCTTATAATTATTTCATGATGATAATCTGTGACAGGTAAAAATGTCTGAAGTCTTCTTTTCAAAAGATTAAAATAATATATAAGTTATATAGTCATAGTAGAGATTGATGCCACAGAACCTGTTTTAGTTGACTGAAATATTTCATCCCTTCCGTATTTTCTTTGACTTGGGGTAGGGGAGAAGAATGACAGTGCCCTCTGTGTATTCCTTTATTGTACTCACTCCATCTGCCTCATCGACCCCATTTGCGGAAATGTATTTTACGTGACTTACTGGAAACTGTTTAGGAAGGAGCCTCTTAAAGCTTCCTAGGGATCCTGGATTCTGGTTTAGACCTAGCTTCCTTTCATTTTCCCTTCATGAAGTGTTTTCCTAAAGGTGTGAGGAGAAAACAAGAAAAACTCCCCCAAGAGCCTTCAGCCTTATTGCCAAGCAAGGAACTATCCAGAATTCAGCTGTATTATAAACTTTCAGTAATGCAGAAGAGGAATAATATTTTGGGTTCTTTGCAGAAAAACTCCTGACTTAATCCTTCTTTAACTCTGTCTTTCCCTTAACCTCCTTTGAATTGATTATCTGACTGAATGCATTGTGGAGGACCTTACATGGAGAGTATTGGATATGCCCTTGGCCTGCAAATTTAGGAACAAAGCCTGAAAGAAATGAAAAGTTAACAATAAAAGGTTTAAACAGCTATTAAAGCAATAAATCAATATTAACTGTTTAAATTATAGATTAACTTTTCAGTTTAGAAATGATAATTACTTTGGTAGAGCACTGATCAGAAGACGGGTTGTTTTTCCTGTCTTGGTGAGCAGAGAAGCTTTGAAGAAAGGTTGGACCAGTTGGCTGTATAGCTGCACTGTCTAGTTTGGTAATGCCAGGTCCTCATTCACACCAGCCGGTGCTCCATTGTCACGTGTTGCTAGATGCTACATGTCACTCTGGAGGTAGAATATTTAAATTGTCATAAGGAGTTCAGTTAGTGCTGCTACAAGTAGATTTATCAAAACAAATAGCTTTAGTGGAAGAGTAGGGATTCTAGCCTCTGTTCAGCTCAAATATTGCAGGGAATGAGAGGAGTACACTGGAGGTGACCCTGCCGTCATAGCATACCTACACAATGAAGTCTTTAAAGTATCTTTAGAATTGAATCCGATTTTTCTAAAGTAAAACTTAAATTCTTGTGTATATTCTTTTATTCCTGACTTATTCAGTGAGTGAAAAAACCACTATGTCATGGGACTTTTGTTTTTCTGAATACCTTCTTTCAAACTATGAAAGATTAACTTAAACAGGTTGGCTTGCTTTTAGTGGTTAAGTCATTCAAAATGGGAAACCATGAATCTTGAGATACTCTAGTGAAAATAAATATAGCTAACAGATTTGAAGGTTAGTTTCAGAAAGCATTATGCTTAATTATGCTTTAATAGACCAATTATATCATTCGTGTCTTGTTAGCTGAACATAAGTGAATGTCGCTCAGTCGTGTTTTCGACCCCATTGACTACAGTCACTTGAAATTCTCCAGTCCAGAATACTGTAGTGGGTAGCCTTTCCCTTCTCCAGGGGATCTTCCCATCCCCGGGATCGAACCCATGTCTCCCACATTGCAGGCGGATTCTTTACCACAAATTAACATATATAAGCTGCTAGGTTTTAATTATTTTAATTTCAGCAGTTATTTGTGTGTACAATTAAATTTAGTTCAGAAATAAATTGACTTCAGTCACTTTCAAACTAGTCTCAGATAATCATCTTCAGTGCTTGTGATACTGTGATTTATAAGAACAATGTTTATTTAGTTCCTGACTCACAGCTCCCAAAATCTTTGAAATTTCCTGAGAGATGGGATACAGTGTGTTTTGTTATGTTAATGAGATGACCTTTGGAACTAGCCTAAGGATGGGAGCCAACTACTGAGGGTTGGAACTTTCAGTTCTCACACAGTGATCCTAGGAGGGGATAGGCACTGGAGATTGAATTCTGTTACTTGTGGCCAATGATTTAATCAGTCCCACCTCTGGTGAAACCTTCAAAAAGCCAGGACAGGGTTCAGAGAGGTTTTGGGTTGGTGAACACATGGAGGTTTGGAAAGGTGGTATGCCTGGAGAGAACATGGAAACACATCTTTTAACAGTGTTGTTGTTAATACAAAATTATTTTTGCACAGTAACCAAACATGAAGTTAAAACCTTCTGCTTGGAGGTAGTTAAGGTATATTAATGCTTTTATTATACCATTTTATAAAAGAGAAAAACAGGAAATACAGATAAGCCGAAAGGAAAAAAATTAAATCACATAAATAACCTTAGTTTATAATTTGGTGTACAGTCTTTTAAAATATTCATAAATACATGTTTGCTTTTAAAAATCATTTCAACAGAAATCTTTTTACATACTTCAAGAGTCTGTAATTTGTTTCTCTTATGCAGTTTTTCTGCAGTTTTTTATGCTGTGTGCCATGGGTACTGTCAAAAAGAGCATGTGACTGAATTTTGATTGAGCTAATTTTAATTTACTTTTGTTTCTAAAGATTAAAAATTTTTTTAAATGGTATTTGGAGTATGTTTATTTAAACAAATAACAACTGTTAGTCTTGCTGTTGAACTAAAATGTCTGTTTTTCAAATTCCTTTAGTAATTTAAATAAAATTTTAATTGAAATACAACTTGTAAAGAGAAGTACACAAATAATGAACGAGTGCACAGCTTAATGGTGTATTTTTGCAACGTGAACACCCACATGACAAGAAGCGCCACTAGGATCTCCGAAGCCCCTTTGTGCCCCCCTGCAGTCAGTGCTTGTCTCACCCTCAGGCCTAATCGCTCTGCCAACTGGATTCATTTCGCATTCATTTTTCACTTCTGAATAAATGGTATTTCCATAAGCCTTGGACCTTTGGCACAGTTTGACAATTGGGTGATTTGAATTTTCCATAATAAAGTCAATCCCCATTCCCCCCACTACCACCAAATAGCGAATCCCCATGTATTTTTCACTCAGCTTCAGCATAGCAGTAAACAAGATTTTAAGAGTATAATCACACCATTAAATTTTAATTCCTTAATATCAGCTATTCCCTCAGGGTTCAGAATCTCCCCAAATATCTCATAATTTTCTATACTGTTTGAATTAAGGTTCATATATTGCACTGGTTGGTATGTCTCTTAAATCTCTTTTAATCTAAAGATTCTCCCTCTAGGTTTTTTTTCCCTTGCCACATTTGTTGGTAGTCTTTTTGAAAAGCTAATTATTGATTTTACTTCTCAGAGTATTCTTTCATGAATATGTCCATTCAACCTTTAATGGAAGTGATTAGTAGGAACTTTTACAGTTGGGATATAATTTTAACACACAAATCTTAAATGTTTGATTGATGAATTTTGACAATTGTATATACATTTACCACCCAGTGTATTTTGTTTTCAATTGTAATCTTGTTCAAATAGAAAAAGAGGAAAACCCCTTCCATTCTTGAGACGCTAAAGTCTAGAATAACTAGAACAGCAAAGGGAAAAAAAAAAAAAAAAAGATCATTGATTGCTATTAGCAGTGTAAAGCTTTCTGTTTTTTAGCAGCCAGATAGGTGAATTAAGAATGGAATTTGGAAAATACTACTTACTAGCAGAGGGCTGTGTGTAACATCTTATAGCTAAAGGTGAAAGGTGTAAAGGCACTGCTTTGAAATTTATATCTTTGGAGAAAGCTGTGGCTTTTTGGTTATTCTTCTGAATCACATTTACCCTTCAGCAAACAGCCTCTGCCTCAGTTTCAAGCAGCAGACAGACTTCACCTCATCTGAATTCTCTAAAGATAGGAGGATCATGTGGTTATTGACTCCAGGAAAGAGTTAACTGCAACTGAGGCATATAAATGTGTTTAGTCTCTTACTTGACAGTTTTTAGCCACGTTGGTTCTTTCATCTTTGCCTTGTCCAAGATTTGAACTTATTTTTGCATGTAACTTTGGGGGCTTTATTAATTGTGTTCTTAAAGTAGTACACTGATTGTAGTTTGACACCACTAGGCAGGTAGAGTGGAAGTTACTAAGAGTTCCTGAATAGCTCCTCTGTGTGAGGAATCATCTTAAAGCAGTTCTCTAAACTACTGAGTGATGTGGGTGATGACAGCTATTTTGTCCATAGCCTAGGTCAGGAAACAATGAGTTGCAGTGATTTACCCAAGATTATATTGCTAGTAACCTAAGAAATGGGATTTAAACCCTCAACTTTTAATCCCGAACTCTTAAAGTTTTCTCTTAAATATGCTGTCTTCATGGGTATTAGAAACTGAAGCTGCAATAACTCTGCCCTTTGCAGTTCCTCCTGCTTATACACATACATGAAAAAACAACCATGTTTAAAACATTTTTTGAAATTGTATCAAATCCAGTTGTGAAACATTTTCTGTATGAACATGCAAGCCTCAATTTGTTTCAAGAGAAAATTTTGTACAAAAAAGTCAATAAAGCAAAATAATTTATATAGTGCTGAATATATAAAGCAAAATAATTTATCTAGTGCCGATGGTACAGTATAATGTTGGCCAGTATTGTTATTTTTAAAGACAACAGGAAAGTAACTTATCAAATTATTTTTAGATAATTCAGCTCAGGAAATTGACTTTGTTATAAGTTGGAGTTAGTTAAATTCTAAATCCATTGAAATTGTAGCTTAGTTTTTAAAATGGAAAAGTCTCCATTTTCATTTTGTGTAAAATAGATTTATTTTAAATGCTTTTCCACAAAATAACATTAATGTAAATTTGTTTTTTAAAGAGGATGATATCTCTTATGCCTTTTCAAAACATTTACCTATATTCAGGTCTGGATATGATTCAGATTTCATTTCTGATTTGAAAAAAAATGACTTCTGTGACTATTGTTTCTGCTCCTTTTTTCTTTTCAAATTTTGGGAATACATGACCATCCTAATTATAATCATCTGAATTTGCTTTACTTTTGGGTGCTCTATTTTTTAAACAAATTCTGGCTTTAAATACTTTAATCCAAACAGTTGTTTATACCAAGTTTGTTACTAGACTTTTTGTCCTCAACTAAGAAACCACCCTTTCCTAAAAGACCATTCTGGATCATTTAAGAAAATCAAATCTCCTTTCAGACCTGCCGTAGTGTTTTTTAAAAATATTGTTGCCTTTTTCTTGCTTTCATTGAGCTTTAATACTCTGAAACAAATCTCAGAAAGATGCTGGTTTTCTTTAAGATAAATACATTGCTTCTTGAAAAACCTTTTTATTTAAAGTTGGTTGGGTAAGACAAATGGAACAACCAGTTAAGCTCATTCCTTCTGTACTTATTTTTAACCTCAAAGCTCCTAGTTTTAACCTCTGGTTCAGTCCCATCTTACTAGATTTAAGTGGCTTTTGTTTTGTTTTTTTTTTCATGCAGGTTCTGCTCATTAATCACCACGAGTGTGGATCTGAAGAAGAGTTTATTACCTCTCTTTTTTTGAGTATGTTTAACTTCAGATACACACAACGTAGCCTCTCCTTCCCTATTAGATTCTTAGAAGGTAGTTATATTTTTATAGTATCCTTCTTGTGACTTTTGATAGTTGTGATCAATAAGAATAAAAACTATTCCTTACATATTGGGCTCCTGCATGCAAATCAGTTCATTTAAAACCTCCTGGAGGTCTTTGGCATGCCAGACATAAAACCACGAGTGTGTGTTTGTGGAGGTAACCATGTTCCAGAGAAATTTAAGACTTTAATTCTCTTATCAAGAAACTGGGAGAGTTATCCTTTAGGTTCTGGGAGTCGCTGACTTTAAGGGGCTTCCTTTTGCTGTGTGATTTTCAAAATTAATTTAAAATGGAAAATGATAAATTAGAAATGCTTTTGTGGTCTTAGATCACTGAGTGAATAGTAGAAAGAAATTAGCTTACATTGTACCTGTGTGTGCTTAACAAATTAGCTGATTTATTGTGTCTTTTTAAACATTGATGAGCATATATACTTTTCCATGTTTGTAATTTTTAGACACATTGATGTATTTTTCTTATTGTACATGAATATGATGTATGAAATGTGATAAATAAATTTTATTCTTTTTTTTTATATGTATCTAGGGTTGGAAAAAAGAAAGAATTCTAGCTGAATATCCTGATGGCAGGATAATAATGGTTCTTCCTGAAGATCCAAAGTATGCCCTGAAAAAGGTAAATTTCCAGTGAAATTTCACACAGAATGAATAATTTTGCAACTGATTTTAAGAGTATAATGTATTGCTGGCAGAGCACATTTAAACACCCCATTCTGAGAATAAGAAATAAGCATTTAGTCACAACCCAACTGAAAAATGAATGCTTTAACTTTGTAGTGTGTCATTTGTTGTTGATTTTCTAAGTCATGTTAGACTCTTTGTGACCCCATGGACTGCAGCAAACTAGATTTCCTGGTACTTCACTATCTCCTGGAGTTTGCTCAAACTCATCTCCATTGAGTGAGTGATGCCATTCAACCACTTCATCCTCTGTCCCCGCCTCCTCCTGCTCTCAGTCCTTCCCAGCATCAGGGTCTTTTCCAATGAGTCGACTCTTCCTATCAGGTGGCCAAAGTATTGGAGCTTCAGCATCAGTCCTTCCAATGAATATTCAGGGCTTATTTCCTTTAGGATTGACTGGTTTGATCTCCTTGCTGTCCAAGGGAGTCTTCAAGAGTTTTCACCACCACCACAGTTCAAAAGCATCAATTCTTTGGCACTCAGCCCTCTTTATGGCCCAATTCTCATATCCTCACATGACTGCTGTCTAGCATATGTGAAATGAATTTTTAGTGGATTTATTAGTGTCTCATATTATCAGTAATTTGAGTAATGATATAGAAGGCATAGTAAGTGCCACATAAGTGATTTCAAGAATCAAAATACAAATCTGAATCATAATTTATAAAACTGAAAACTAATAGATGTCATTTTATTCTGAGAGTAAATTTCTAATATCCTTGTTCTTAGTAACCTGCAGTTCAGTATGTTACTGGTTAGTAACCCATAATAGGTTAAAATCCAAAGAATTGTGAGTCATTTGTCTTTGGGAACTGAGTCAAGTGTTGCATAGTGGGATTTTTTCTAGGATTAAGAGGACTTGGGTTTTCATCACTGAATAAGGAATGTGTTACATGGTAATCTGCGATTCAGAAGTGTGAATACTTAACCCCCTTAGGTGTCATTTGCATTTTAAACTTAGTGTCACAGATGAATATTTGTTGGACTGAATATTTGCAGATTTTTTTTTTTTTAACTGGCAAAGGAACTGATGTTTGAGTGCCTACAAAAATCTGGACTTTGAATACCTAAAAAGTTTGAGCTTATCATATTTGACCTTGACAAGAATTCTAGGAGGTAAAGTGGTAGAAGCAGTTTGAGCATTATGGATTCAAATCCCAGAAATCCCAGTTCTTTGGTTCTCAGTGTCCCATATCTGACATGGGAAAGTTATTTAACTTCTGAATTTTATTTCTTCCATATGCAAAGTGAGAAACTAACAGCCTGTAAGAGGTGTTGGATTTAAATTAGGTAATATTCATAAAGTGCTTTGCATAATATCTGGCCCTATAAACTTTTGATAAGGAATAAACATTTATGCCTTTTCTCTGTGCTCACTTTCACTCCATTGATTGAGAGTACAAATTAAGGCTCGCTAAGAACAATGTGGCCTGCCTGGCTAAGGTTCCAGTGAAGTTCTCTCCAGTGCTCCATTCCGCGATGCTTACACTGGGAAGCCTTAGTGTCCTTATTACCTATCAGAGGAGCTCTCACTCTTGTTCCCAGACTACTGGGCTTGACGTTACTCTCCATTCTTTCTTCCTTTTGCAGATTGGTCCACAGAGCTTGAAAAACATTTAGTGATCAGGATAGTCATTCAGAGGCACTCTTTAGAGGATGTTCTGCTTGAAATAATATGCTCAATTTATTGAACTGAAATAGAGCATATTTTTACATATATAAAATGCTTTTGTTTAAAAAATAATAATTTTTCTTTATTTGGCAGGTTGACGAGATTAGAGAGATGGTTGATAATGATTTAGGTTTCCAGCAGGCTCCACTCATGTGCTATTCCAGAACAAAAACACTTCTGTTTATTTCTAATGACAAAAAGGTAGTTGGTTGTCTAATTGCAGAACATATCCAGTGGGTAAGTGATTTTTAAAGAATGGTTGTATGTAGTTTGGTGTTTAAAGAGTTATAGCAATAACGTCATTCTGGTAAATTTTTCAACATTCTGTGTAAGGAAGAGTATAAATGTGAGAACTCCTGTGCATAAATTTTTTTTACTACAGTGAAGTTGTCTTGCATCGGAGTTTAAGTCAGTAAATATAAGATAAAAATTCTACAAATCAAAAACTACTATTAAATTTTGTTTAGGAAGTTTCCTTGTTGGCTACTAATGAAATGTCTGTCTCAGTCCCCTTCAGCACTGAAATAAATCAAGGGTTGCCAGATTATAGTCCGGAAGGCAAAATCTAGCCTGTTTTTTACAACATTTTATTGTAACATAGCTATTGTCAGTGGCTGCTTTCACACTGCAGAGATTGAATTAAGTAGTTGCAAGGGGCCAGTTATGCTGCACCGCCTGAAATACTTATTTCCTGGCCCTTCATGAAAAACTTCCCACCCCTGCATTAGGTTACCACTTCTTTGGTTGAGGACTTGGCTTGTATTTAAGAGCCAAATGTAAACAAATAATAGAATTATAGTAGAATTGGTATGTTAATATTGTAAGATGGTCCCAAGTTAGACCAATTTAAGAAAACAGAAGATTTTGGACTTCCTAATCATGCTCACCTTGAGGTAGACCTCCTGTGAATTCTGTCTTATTTTCAACTGAGTTCTTGCTCATGAATTCAGTGTGCATTGGACTTGACTTTTTGTTTAATTGATGTTTTTTAGTATATTAATAGTTGTCTGCAAGTATATACGCTTCATCATAAAGTTTTCTAATAAGGTGCAGAGTTGAAACAAATATGTGTGATTAATGGTCTATATGTTAAGCTACATAAAAATCAATCTGAAAAAAAATTCAACCTGACATTGTTTAAGTTTATGAATTTTGCTATTTGTAGTCACAAATTTGATTTAAATAAATAGCTGACAAGGTAGTTTGCAGATATAAATTTGATATAAAAGGACTAAGTCATAGAAGCTTACCATCCTATAATTGAATTAATTTTGCATAGTGCACATCTTTTGGCTTTATTTTTTCCATTGCCCCAGATTTATTCTTTGCTTTATCATTTGTCCACTTGATAGGTCTCTGAGTCTTGATTGTCCCACTTTTAAAAGATATCAGCAATGTTGTGCTTGATTTACCAGTATGTCAAAGTGCTTCCTGTGTATCGAATAACTGGGTTGTGTGTTTAAGGATTGTCCTTAGCAACTCATCCCCCTTAAATTCAATCCAGCTAGCATGATTTATGACTCCTGAGGAGGGTTAATAGTAAGGTACCCACTTGAAGGAAGTATCACTTTTTATGTGGGACATAACTTCAGACAGAATTGATCATTGAAACAAATGAAGTTAATTAGAGGAGGGGAAAAAGATATTTGAAGTCAGGTTTGCACAGAGTGATGAGGATATTTACAAATTTTATAGCGTGTATTCTTAAATTTGTTTGGCAAATGACTAAGCATTCAAAAAAAATTGCAGACATCTATCTTGTTTTTTGACTGTTTCTTAAAGTGTGTTTGTTTGTTTGATTGTTTATAATGAATGTTCTTTGATAAACTCACATGTTGCGGGGTTTTTTGGCCCTGCTGAGTGGCTTCTGGCATCTCAGTTGCCTGACCAGGGATTGAATCTGGGCCATGGGAGTGAAAGCACTGAGTCCTAACCTCTAGACTACCAGGGACCTCGGCACCCTTGTGTTTTTTTAAGTCCTATTCTACCTAGTTCCAAAAATGACTTGTCGCAGTGTTTATATTAGAACATAGCTGTGCAGTACTTGCTTGTGTATTCTTTGTTAACTCTCAGTTGTGTTGTCTAATTGTTTTAACTTTTGTACCTCATTCTGTCAAAAGGCTGGTGGTGTCCCTTTTTGACCACTAGACTGGCAGAAGAGATGTATGTTTTTCAAAGTACTTTTTTTATTTTTAAGAGATAGGGAAAGGACCTTCCTAAACTTCTGATTCCTCTGCCATCCTGAGTCCTAGTTCTGCATAGCTGTGAACCCTGTAACGATGACAGCTATCACAGAAACAATTGTGTGACTGCTGAGTTCACCACATGTACTTTCGCTGGTCCTAGAACATGGGAGGTGGAGAAAATTAACATTCACTTCCTGTTATGTACCAGCCATGATGGCCAGGTGCTTTGTATTTCCTTATTTAATCTCTCGCAAGTCTCTGAAAGAGATGGCGCAGAGTTCCAGTTTATAGACAAGGAACCCAAAGCTAAATTAAGTAACTTCATCTCGTGGTCACATAACTAATAAGTGAGTTAGAACAGAATGTAGATCCAGGTCTGTTTATTTCCTAAAATGAGAGCAAAAGGCTAAGTGGTTCCTATGGTTTGTTAAGAAGCAAGATGGACGTAGTGATGACCTCATAAAAGTTCAGTATGAGACAGTTGCTTAATAGTAGTCTCACTTTAAACACCCTGCCCCCCTACCTTCAAGAATGTCTATATGTGTATAACGGACTCACTTTGCTGTATAGCAGAGAGTAGCACAACATTGTAAATCAACTATACTTCAATTTAAAAAAAATCACCTATGAATTTCCCCTTAATTTTGCTGCATATAGGGCTACAGAGTTATAGAAGAAAAACTTCCAGTTATCAGGTCAGAAGAAGAAAAGGTCAGATTTGAAAGGCAAAAAGCCTGGTGCTGCTCAACATTGCCAGAGCCTGCAATCTGTGGGATCAGCCGCATATGGGTGTTCAGCATGATGCGTCGGAAGAAAATCGCTTCCCGCATGATTGAATGCCTAAGGTAACTTGGATGTAATCCTTCAAGTCATTGTCAGTAGTTTAGCATTTAAGCAGAGTTTTATATAAAGATTGACATTTAGTTCATCCTAAATATATAACCTTTATTTATATTAATTTAAAATTTGCATAACATTGTCAGTATGTAAGAAGTATAGGAAATTTCTTGGGAATTTAGCTTTTAAGAAAATTTTTAAGAATAATATTTGTAAATAATCTAAGTCTCTCAATAGTTTTTCTTGATTTTATTCCTTTTTTTTTTAAGTATGAAGTATGATAACACATTTACGGGAGACTTGGAAAATACAAAGTTATGTATATATTGCTTGATTTTTAATCAAAGGGATAGAGATTCCAAAAATTATGTTTGTTTTTTTGTCTCTTGCATTTGCATATGAATTTTAGGAACAGCTTGTTAATTTTTGCAGAAAAACTCACTAACTATAGATCAATTTGAGGAGTAATGCCATTTTAACAATATTAAGTCATCTGATTCATAATCATGGGATGTCTTTCTGTTTAGTAAGGTCTCCTTTCAACAGTGCTCTATGGTTCTCATTTTTTAGGTCTTGCATGTCTTTGTTAAATTTAATCCCAAGTATTTACTTAGATTACTGAGTATTTACTATGCATTTCAGTGTTGTTTTCTAAATTTTCTATTTTGAATTGGTCATAGAAATAAAATTAATTTTTTAATATTGATTTTATAATTTGCAAACTTGCTGAACTCGTGTTTTATTAGATCTGTTATTTTGTGAATTCCTTAGAATTTTTGTATATAAAAAATCATGTCATCTGTGAAAAGATAATTTTACTTCTCCCTTTCTAACCTGGTTGCTTTTCATTTCTTTTGCTTGTCTAATTGTCCTTGATAATAGAAGAGGTATGAGCATTATGGCCTTACCCTGTTCCTGATCTCTGAGGAGGTTTTCAGTCTTTTTTTTTTAAACTGTTAACTTTGATGTCTTTTGATGCTCTTTATCAGTACCTTCTATTCAGAGTTGTTGGAGTATTTTTATCATGAAAAGGTGTTGGGTAAATGTTTTTATAACAATTGTTGCTTTTACAAAACAATTATTTTTAAGTTTCTAGAATATACAACATTATTTGACAGGTTTTTTCCATTTTTAATGGTTAAAAATAATTTAATTTTCTTTTTTTTTTATCCCCCCCCCCTTTTTTTTTTAAACAGGAGTAACTTTATATATGGCTCATACTTGAGTAAAGAGGAAATTGCTTTCTCAGACCCTACTCCTGATGGAAAACTGTTTGCAACACAGTACTGTGGCACTGGTCAGTTTCTGGTATATAATTTTATTAATGGACAAAACAGTACCTAACATAAGCTCATGCCTACAGTATCAGAAGACATCTACTGATGAGAATGGATTGGTTGTTGACTTAAACCAGGAACTAGGGCCATTTTTATTACAGTGAACTCAGGACTGGCAACAACCAGAAGGTTGTTCCATTTTCATAAAATTGGAAAAAAAAATGAAGTAATTGCTTATTGTTGTTTTGTTTTTTAAAGAAGATATTTTATTATCTTTTACAGAAATTTATGATTGATGTATTTTATCTATAGTTATTTAGACATGTTTACATGCAGCAGATAATTGTTCATAGTGGACTGAAAACTAATGCAAGGACTATGGTCTCAGTGATGAGTATAATTTGAAGTTCTTAATTGTGGCAATATACCAGTGTAGCTTGGTACTGTATTTTTTTTATATTGATCTGCTGATACCAGTTATAGTTTTAAAGGTTGTATTTTCACAGAGTGGAAACCAGTGTTTTTACATTATTATTCAAGAAGGGTGTGATGTGTTTAGGAATCAAAACTAATTCTTAAAGGGTCTGATACCTACTTTAAGGGAATCATCACAAAAAAAGCAAAGATCCTTTAGCAAGAGAGAATTTGAAATACTGAGTTTGTTCTTCTATTTCTCTTTTTCTGCTTCTTGCTGCCATCACGAAGCAGAAGGTGGAAAAGTATTGAAGCTTTCCTTCTTGGAGAACTATGAATGACTCGAGTTAGAATGGTGCCCTTTAGTTTATTTATTTTTTTCATTCTGGTTTCACTTTTTAAAATAAACGTCAACTTGGCACACTTTGGCTATTCACAATCCCAAAGAGGTTTATAAAGACCTGTGGACTGGTTGCAAGCTAAATATGTATGAATTGGTATCTGCTTTGTTACTCCTCAGAAATACTACACTGGGTATATGCCCTCATTATTGGACTTCATTTTGATACTTGTCTATCCTTCATAGTGCCCTCTACTTTTAAAGGGTTTATATGTTGAAAAACTGCTGTGGCCTTTTATGACTTGTATATAGTGTAGAGTAAAATAATAAAATACTTGATAGTTTTTTCTAAGTGATAAATGTGATAATGGTATGTTGTTATTGTGCTTTTTCAGGAAGTCTGTTAGGTTTGCTACCTTGAAATAAGATTAAAACAGTGGGTTTTGAAAAAGTAGTTTTCACCAGTTTGCTGCAGAATCTGTATGTCAGTAACATCTCCAAAAGACAAGATCCTAACATGGGAATTTTCTGGTCTTTCAAAGAAATGAAGAGCCATGGCCCAAGAATGAGACACCACTATGATTTAATATAGGTGAATGTTATGAGCTGACATTAAAACCAGCTAAAAATTAAGACTTTTAAATTAAGATCGACATATTGTGATATATGATATATATGATATGTATCACTGTGATATACACACACACACATCACCCATAGATGTGTGATTAATTGAGTGGTGTAAGGCTCTGTACCTGTCAGTTGGGTGGAATGGTAAGGCAGTGTGACTGTTTCTTGTCATCCATCATGATGGTCCAAATCTTGACACTGCTTTTCTCCTTGGTCTTGAGACTCTTCTAGTCATCACTGGTCTCAGTGTTTGCTGATAGGGAACCCATGATTTTTTAAAAACAGGATGAAGACTTCAGGTGTAGCATAGATGTTCTAGTAACTGTTAAACTCACAATATAGGCCCAGATCCCATAAAAGCAATAGGATTCTTTGGGTAGCCATACTCGGTGGGTTTCAAAGGGACTTGGAAGTAGACAGGCTGTATTTATTGGTTGGTTTAAAGGTTACCATTACTAGGAAGATTGTTTCTTTTCATGTTTATATTAAAGACACAGCCCCTCAAATAAATTTTACAATCTAGCTATTTCTCCAAGAAGAGAATTATTAATAATATTTAACACTTGAGTGTTTGCCATGTGTCATACCTTGTGTTTGTGCTGTGCTTAATCACTCAGTCGTGTCTGACTCTCTGCGACCCTATGGACTGTAGCCCGCCAGGCTCCTCTGTCCATGGGGATTCTGCAGGCAAGAAGAATACTGGAGTGGGTTGCCATGCCCTCCTCCAGGAGATCTTCCAGCCCAGGGATTGAACCCAAGTCTCCCATATTGTAGGCAGATTCTTTACCATCTGAGCCACCAGGGAAGCCCAAGAATACTGGAGTGAGTAGCCTATCCCTTCTCCAGGGGATCTTCCCGACCCAGGGATCGAACGTGGGTCTTCTGCACTGCAGGCAGATCCTGTACCAGCTGAGCTACCAGGGAAGCCCTAGTGATGCATTATTTAATTATGACAGCCACATAGGTAGAGTTTACAGGTGAGGAGTCTAGAATTTAGACAAGCTTATAGGAGAGGCTGCAGTCTTTGTGAAAGATATGCAGATTGAACTAAAGCTATGATGTGTAGATGAAAATTAGACAAATGAACTCTGAGAAATTAAAATCGAAGAATTGATGGAGTTGATAACTGACTAGAGAAAGATCATGACAGGAGAATCTGGGTAATTTTGGTTTAGATAGCAGAGTAGGTGGATTTGGGGCCGAGAAGAGCATACTGGAGAATTAGGTGGGGAAGGATGAGCTTGGTTCTGCTCACAGTTTGAAGGTGGTTGCTGAATCTCCAAGTGGAGATAGCTATTTGGTGTATATAACTGAACATGTAAACCTAGAGTTTGGGGAAAGTTTGAACTAAGCCAATTTATTTAGTTATTTGAAGATTTAGAGGAGATCTCCACCCTGGGGTTTATAAAGTTAGAGGGTGGAAGAGACTATTGAGGAACTTGTGAGGATACACATGCAAGGGGAGAACCAGGAGAAAGTGGCAGAAACCAAGGCTCGGGAGCCGTCGACACTGTCACACCAGAGCTGAACACGGGAGAGTGGCGGCAGGAGCAGCACCCCGGTCTCTGTGGAGCTGTGGAGCGCCAGTGCTGCGGTGAGTAGACGCTGAGGGCCGAAGACGCCAGCACGTTGATTCTGTACTTGCTGATTATATGAAGGTGCCTCTAAGTGTTTTCTCAGCTACCCTGGAATAGCTGGGCTGAATGTCTAGTATATTGACATTATAGGGCCCACCAGTATAGACAGACACCCTGTGATCTTATATGTTATGCTCTTGTTTACGTGGACATAGAATGGTTTTATTTCAGTTTGTTAGCATTATAAAAATCAGTATTTTATCAGTTTATAATGTGCAAGAGTGAACTTGATGTATCTACTAAAATCATGACTATCCTAAGAACAGTAGACATACACTGATATTTTAATTGTCGCTTACTTTGCATGGCTGCCCAGCTAGGGGATCTTGGTAGGAACACAGCCACATTCCTTCCTGGCTGTGTTCACTGGCGGTGAAGGTGGCTAAATTGATTTCTGGGGTAGCGACTGCAGACACACATATGCCTTCTACCTGTTCTCGTGGCTCTTGGGCTTTCTAGCAGATCAAGGGAAGATTCTGTCTTAGAACAGCAAAGAATTGGTAAGAAAACTTAATTGTTGATGCTTTTTCTAACTATTCCTATTCCATTTGCTGTCATAATCACTGAAGTACAGTTGACACTTGAACAACGTGGGCGTTGGGGTGCTAACCCCACACATAGTCGGAAATCAGGTATAACTTTACAGTCAGCTCTTTATATTAGCACTTTGTAGATTCAGCCAACCAGGGATTGTGTAGTACTGTAGTACTTTTTTTTTTTTTGAAAAAAATTGTGTATAAGTACACCTATGAAGTTCAAACCTGTATTGTTGAAGGGTCAGCTATAGATTCTTTCCTCAGCTTAATACTTGACAGCTAAGACATAGAATTTACAGTGTTTCCTTGGTCCCAGAGGTCCTTCCTGCATCTTCAGTGATGACTTTTTTTTGTTTTTTTTTCAGGGAAGCCAGGGTTTCATTGTTTTATCAATATTCTCTTAGACCCAGAGGGAGCTTATGAGCTTCTTGCCATGACTGAAGACAAGCCTGAGCAATGTGTGTTCTCTGGATATTGTTCAGCTCTACGTAGTTGAATACAAAGGTACAGCAGTCAGTTTCACAGCTGGTAGTCTTTCCAAGGCAGCTCATTGGAGTTTGTAGTGGGATACTGGCAGTTTCCTCCTTGCTCCTGAATCTGTCAGCATACTTAAAATAGTTACTGGCCCTCCTGAAGCTACAGCCAGGGACCTCTGACCCTAAAGAATGTTTTTACAGTTCTATATCAAAGGTTATTTTAGCACTGTCAGTATAATAGAACTGAAAGGCATTTTCACCTCTAGC